>CAIIXF020000091.1:0-140000 GCA_903813345.2 Owenia fusiformis
GGACAGGAACACTAAATAGAAAAATGATTTGAATTTATCAAATGTCTATCAAGAAACATAAAATATATATAGGATTCAGTTAACACTGACATTTAGAGAATTTAACAAGGTAGCTAAATTTCATATTCTAACATTTAAAAAGGTTCACAGGGTATTCACAAAATATCTGAATATTTACAATGGACTTAGAACTTGTCATATCACTAAAGATATATCAAGAGATAATAAATAAAATATATTGGTTAGCATGACATAAATCAATACTGCATGTTTTATGCTGGAGTTTGCTCGTCGGGACTACTTTCAAACAAGGAAGTAAATTACTGAGTTCTTAGAACTGTTTATCTATGTTACTAAAAACAAGATGGATAGTCATCATGTAACCATTCTTCTGGTATTGAAGCCATTGAACAAACAATCATCAGATTTTTCTTGATTGACAAAGAATAAACATCAAAACTCATACATAACATGGTTAAAGTAACATTTGTTAAGTGCAATTAAGTGAATTAAAGATTTTGCTGTCTTTATCAAGAGCAACTTTGAGCATACTTGTGTAGTATCCAAAGCTTTGATAGTATCACATTCTTGCAATGTGACACATGCAACTTTAACAACAAATGTGGCCCTGGACAAGACAAATCCTCAATTTTAAAAATAAATGGTCATAGTGAAGATATTTTCTAATGTGTACCGCAAACGAATAATGAGAAAAATATAACACAAATTAATGAATTTGGACACAATATTGAAACCACAATATTAAAAATTACTTACAGGGATGGTTTACTGTATACACAGGGTAATCAGGGTTTGATTCATCAGCAAAATACACATTTAAAGTTGCAGTATGCTCCCCAGTCTCTGTTTCATATGCCTCCACAGAATTTCGAAATGTTTCATTGCAATTGGTATCAACTGTTCGATCTGCACTTGTAGCATTACTCCATACTGATTTTGAATTCCATGAAAGTTGAAGTGTTGCTTTTGGATTGGTATTAGATCGACATCTTAAACCATGTGAACCAACGGGATCGCAAACTATAGAACTTTTATCAAAATCTACAAAAAACAAACCATACTAGTACTGTATTTACAACTTATTTAATCAAAATAAACATTATAAGGTTATCATTTAGTTGCATGGTAATTTTCAAGTAATTGTAATGGTCAAGACACCTAATACAAATGAATATGAAAATATCTCCAGAGAGCTTAAAATCCACATGTATCAACATGAACAATTGCTTGGGCATTTCCATAATGGTACATTGGTATAAATGAACTATCTCAAAGTTAACATCACATTTCTATGAACATTAATGCCATGGTTATATTTCAATGACATAAATGGTATTTTTCTGAAAATGAAGTTTTACCAAATTCTGTTTTGAATTTCAGAAGCATATCACAGGGGTACCAATATTATATGTTCATGGGTGAGGGAGGGGAACTTGAAATATATCAGATGTTTTCATCATTGTAATGCACAAAAATGCAATCAAGGTGAATTTTTTGTTTGTGAATAGGATTTTATGAAAACCATCATCATATGCTGTGCCTAAGGTGGGCCTAATGCTAGTATAAAAATGTGTAGACTAAATCCTAAGATAACAATGAAAACATCTCATTTATTTCAATTTCTCCCTCCCTTTCATTATACTTTACATGCACATTCATAATTTGAAGAAGTTTGAAAATTCTAGTGCAACTTCAAGGATTTCATTAAAACTACTTCAAATTTAGCATAAGCCATATGTTGGAGAGATCTAAAGATTAACAAAAAATCATACCAATTACTTTGGGTTGAAATAATGAAAAGACAAAACTCTGGAAACTGAAAATCGATGTCTGTCACCTAATAAGATAGTGTTTTAACCCCTTCATCTATAAAGTAATTGTTTATGTTTAATGACAGACATAGATGTTTTGATCTGACCCCTTTCCAAAAGCTTATTTTAATAAGTTTCAATATAAAATTACTAAAATAATTCTGTTTTGTAAGAAATCTAAATGATCCAAATATGTTCACTTTTATTTGAGTGAATGTTCTTTTCAAAAAATGATGGCCATTTTGAAATTCAGCTGCTATCTTAAAATCACTTCTAGAGCAGAGGTCACATGTCCCTAGGCATCAGGATATAGTCATCAAATATTATGCTTTATTATAAAAAATGGCAGCTTCTCTAGGCATTCGTGTATGAAATTTTAACAAAATCTGTCAACTGGTATTTGAAGCAGCAACATATAAAATTTGAACCAAATTGGTTGTTTAGTATATAAGTTATAAAATACTGTATTTTTACAAAAAACAGCGGCCATTTTGAATTGAAGAGCCTTATTGAAATTTCCTTCTCGAGCAGAGGTCCAACACCCATAAGGCATAAGCCTATAAAATTTGAAATCTGTCAACCAGTATTTGATATCCCTCTCAAACTTCATTCAGTGGGATAAAAATGGTTGCCAAATATAAGTTTTTATAATGTTTCTCAAAACTTGTTTCTGATGCCTTTGTTGCACCTAAAGTTATCTATAATTAGATTTGTTCCTGACTTTCTATTGCAAAATGATAAAACATACTTACTACCAATATGAACATCTGTACTTCTTGTGTCAATTGCCACAGTTTCTACTTTACATTTATAGTTTCCTTCATCTGAACAGTCTGGAGCTGATATAACTAGAGTATAACTCTTGTCTACTACTTCTATTTTCATTCTGCCATGAACTTTGGCAGCTTCGGATAATTTACTATTCGACGTCAAGGGAACATCATTTTTGCTCCAGGCTAAGATACCAAAATTTCCAGGTACAAAATCATTAGTGGCATTGCAAGTTAGACTTATATTAGTTCTAGTTCTCTGAATAAATGGGCTTGCAGGGAAGCTTTCAATTGATTGACTCGACACTGCAAATAAAAAAAATAGCATTTAAAAGAACAAATAACTTTATTACGATGCCAATTTAAAAGATCATGAGAGGTCAATAAAAGTAAAAGGTCAAATCTAGTCTGATGACTTTATAAATTTTAACTTTAATCAAAATATTTGATTTGAAGTCTGAAAACCAAGATCAATTTACCACATTAAATTAAATCAAACGTATATATTTGTTTGTTAGCCAGAAATGTTGGTGTATCTTAAAAAATAGAAGACTGTATATAAGCATTAGTGAAACTTTAAAATGGACACAAAATATCATGAATTTGCTTGCACAATATACATATACTCAGTATTTATATTGTCTTGGGAAAAGTAGATTAGATTTATAACTATAAAATCAGAATTCTGTAGGATACTTGCATATTTGCATTTTTTCATGCAGAAAACTGGATAATGATCATTTGATTTAAAGGAAAAAGTATAACTTACCAATGATAGCCTCCTCAACTAAAATAAACAACAGCATCCAAGTCCAACTTGATAAAGCTTTTATCCTGTGATACCATTTTAGGGCCATTATATAATTGTGATCTCAATTATATATTGTTCTTGAGAAATTGCTCATTCTTTCCACTGAAATACAGATGAAATTTGGTTTAATATATACATATATAGTAGGTTGGTTAACTGCATTTTAGGGGGTCTGGACTTCAATTTATGATGCAAACGTTTCCTTTGGCAAGAGAGTACCTTAGGACCATAGAAACAAATTTATCCAAAGACACAAGCCAGATGGCTCTTTATATTGGAAATATACACATTTTTCAAAATGGCCGCCGAAATACTACAGGGACAATAGCTTCTATACATGCTATAAAGATAAGATTCGTGCCTAAATCTACGATTTTGTGGGTGTAGAATCAATTTAATTAGTTTTCGAGTCTTGAAAATAAAGAACTATAGCTCCACTTATTATTATATTAAAAATATATGCAGTTTTTTCAAAATGGCTGCCAGAAATGTTGCTTCTATGCATGCTGCTAAAGTTAAATTACACATTAATGGAGTGGTTGAATCCATACTATATAATCAAATATTTGTGGACAGATTATCATGACATTTGGTGGAAAAATGTATATTGGTGAATACATGATAGAAACTGGATGTGAACAGGTGAAATTACCATAATCATTACCCCCCTATCACACCAAACTCGTTCTTACCCGTTCTTGCCACTTGCCAGTCTTACGAAAATGTCGTAAAACGGGCTCAATCTGGCTGTGGTTGGGACATATGTCTAAAATAATTAGCTACTTCGTTCATAAACACAAAAATGTATGTAACTTTCTTCAAAATTGAGCTAGAAGCTTCAAATAAAAAGCATTTTAAGGCTCTTTTCTTCCTCTATCATCATGGTCATATTTTCATTGGTTATAGGGGGGGGGGTGCGATTGCACCATCGAACCCCCTCCTGGATACGCCTATGACATTGTAAGACGATTTGAAAAACATGACAAATCAATCTTACTCTATTTTCAATAGTTTGTTGGTACGTGAATTGTTTTGATTATGATTTAAATGTAAGATTTTGAATATTTAACATTTAATTTATCCCAATTTTCGACGAAACGTCAAATGAAGTGTAAATTGTTACGTCTTACAATGTCACAGGCGTAGCCAGGATGGGGTGCGATGGTGCGATCGCCCACCCCCTTTAACCAATAAAAATATGAACATGATGATAGAGGAAGAATGCTTCCTAAAATGCTTTTGAAGCTTCTAGCTTAATTTTGAAGGAAGTTACATACATTTTTGTAAATTCAAAACAAATCTTACAAATCTTACATGTTTTCTATAGTGATCTAATTATGTTATATATTCGTATTTTTCGTTTTTTTGGGTACCTGGTTTTGTCGACAGGGTACTGGTACCAAGTTTGGACCCAGCATGGAGTAATACTACCCAGTACCCGGTTTTTTCTACAAACCCAAAGTTACATACATTTTTGTAAATTCAAAACAAATCTTACACGTTTTCTATAGTGCTGATATATAATAATTAAAGGTACATTTTCAAACTAAACAGAGTGCTCCTACCAAAATGAATTTGCCTACATACCCCTGAGACTCTTATCTGATAGAAGAATGCACAAATAAAACAAAAGTTTTCGAAGTGATTTTACCTGTGTATTCTGTCCATGGTCTGCCATTTTTGCGGAAGTTACACTGAAACGCAAACTCCATGAAACGAAACGAAATCACTAGAAAAAATGGCACACATTGTGCGCATATGCAGCAAAGTTTAAACCAATCAGATTATTTGATTATTTTGCGCACCTGAATTATTTGAGTTGGGGCAATCTGCGCGAGACTCGGTTTTTACTTGGTTCGGTTTTTCATTAAAGGAAGTACTCCATTCCCATGATTCAAAGTGCTTTTCTGCCATCGGTTCGGTTTAAGTTTGTACAACACACGTCTACAAAAGCGGGGCAGGTTGATATTATGTCATTACATTTGTTTTGGGTGTATACTTTTTGTTTTGACGCTAAACAAAAATATTCGCGCAATATATGGTGCATTATGGGTGCATTATAAGTGACATATATCTCAAATTAAATGTTCTTATTAAGTTATTAATTGCGCATGCATCATAATAATTTGAACCAATTAAATTACTGGATTTAATGCGCATATGCGCTAAAATCTGAACCAAAAAATGGAATCTCGTGTAGATTGCCTCTAGTGAATTATTTGCTTCTGAGCACTTACAAGATTACCACAATAAACAAACCTGGCAGAGACTACTTCATTTTGGCGAAATTTCTGCTCAAACTCGTGACAAATGCATTATGGATATGCTGAAAATATGATTTATGGTGTATACAGTGTTTTTCCTAAGGCAAAATACATCACAGGACCACCGGACTGACAGGTTCTACATTTTGGCCAGTCCATACCAAAACTCATCGGACATTCGGACCTGTAACTTCAGTTTAATCACCGGTCCGTGTGAAAACTAACCAGTCCAAGACTAAAAGAGAAATGAAAGTAACAAATTTTAGAGCAAATTTCTTGCGAATTCAGTTTCAAATCAGCCCATAATCGCATGTTTTTATACATGTTAAGGTTCAGCTGGAAATTAACATTTTGGTAAAAAATTGCTATACCTGCACATGTTATTTTCTGGTACAAAATTAAGTATGAAGTTGTGTGTGTATTTCCTTGCTTTTTTCAGGAAAGTATCATTACACTGTTTACTTATAGAATATCTAGAAACAGGTCAATGGTAGCTCCTGTGTTGTCTGGAAACTTTGAAAGAAAATTTGGAAAAATAGATCAGAATTTCCTGGAGATCCCATTGAACCCCTACCAGATATTCTAAAAGAAGACAATGTAATGATACTTTCCTGAAAAAAGCAAGGGAATTGACACATGCCTTCATACTTTATTTTGTACCAGAAAATAACATGTGCAGGTATAGCAATTTTTTACCAAAATGTTACTTTCCAGCTGTACCTTAAAGGTGACCTACTTCTCAGCGTACACTTAACTGCAAATTATATTGAATTCGGACGAAATTTCCGAAAAAATCATCAAAAAATTAACTTTAAAGTTTACATTATTAATGCGCATGAGCATAATTCTATCGTTTTGAAAATGCTTTTGATTGGTCGATCAACTAACTTCACGTGCCATCACTCGTGGGTCACCATGAGGTCTGCATGCTTACGAACACGCTTACGAATACGGTTTCACGATAGCCCTGATAAACAAGCGTAATAATCATGGGAATCTCGAAACCGATCCAATATATGACAAAATTAACCAACCAATCAGCGATCAGATTTTGCAATGATACCGAAAGATAAACCAAGGGCGAACGTAATACCCGGATCATTCGCAAATTGGCATTCGGTTTTTTACCGCATCCGATTTGAATTAGCCAATTAAACCTCACGCGGTAAAAAAATCGAGATGATTACCCAAGAGTCTAATCAACCAATCGGAGAACAGTTTCTGTTTGATGCTGATAAAAAAATGATGATACGTAAACATCCTCCCGTGCAGCCAATTTCACTAAAATGATTTTTAGAATTTCAAGGTTTTACCGTAGATATAATGAGATTTCAGACAGCGATCGGACCAAATTTGGGAGTAAAGAAATGATTTTAGATGAGGAACCGGACACAGGCAGAATTGAGGACTGGCTACTTGATAAAACTCATCAGTCCGAAGCCCACATCACCGGAGATGTCCTATGGTCCGACGCTTAGGAAAAACACTGGGTGTATACTTTTCTGCAGTTTGTGGGAGTTTGGGACATCAAGAAAATATGACATCAATTAATATCACGGTTATGGGAAGTCCTCCATATATTACTTATATTATTTGTCAGGTTACGCAGCTTCCATCCAAAATAAAAAATATGTATTTTTAAAATAAATTATTTGTCTAGTTTTCGTTAAACAAATATCCTGAGACACATAGGGCCTGTAGAAAACACTAAACAGAAAAATAAAAAAAATATTCATACCTCCAAATCTGCTTTATTGGTCAGATAATGCACCAAATCATAATGGTTGTTCAAAATAAAAATTTAAGGGGACGGAGCGCCTTATCTCGCGAGAATAAAGCAAATCACGCAAAGGAGCGTGATTTTTTCGACCAATCAACTTGAAATTTACCAAACCATTTCGTCCAGTGTTTCACAACCCATGACACATGCGCAGTAGAAATTGTCAATTTACTGAGCGAACCTTTCAATGGCCTGGAGAAATTTTACTCACAAGAATTGATGATTACTATATAGGCATAAGAGGTGAGCGACCCAGTTATTTTTGCGTATAAATGTTTCAAGAATAGCATGATATCAAATAATCTGTACATTATGCTAAATGCTACGATTCATTCAAAAACTGAATCTAGAGGACAGGTGACCATATTTTTTTAATTTTTAGTCGCATAACCTGGACCTCCTAGATGGAGGACTTCCCACTATCCGTGATAATGCACTATAATGATCTAATTATGTTATATATTCGTATTTTTCGTTTTTGGGTACCTGTTTTTTTTTACCTAGTTCCGGGTACCAAAATTGAACACAGCATGGAGGATTTACTACCCGGTATCGGTACCCGTTTTTTTCTAAAAAACCCAAGCAATCCAAAATGTGCAATATGAATATATTTTTCTATATATTATTGCATAATAGTCTTTAGACTTCTTATCTTTTCCATCAACTGGTTGCTTTGAAGCAGTTTACAGTCATTCCAGATAGTAATGCCCCAATCACATTTTTTCTGTCGCCGTGTATTTTCTCTTAAATAGCCCCGTGCCTGTAGTGTTAATCATTATGGTTGTATAAGATGGTTCAGTGCCTAATATTGTCACTATAAGTTTGGCTCCATTTCTCCACATATGTGTTGTCACAATCAGTTAAAGTCAGAAATTCTTAAATTACGTTATTGTCGCCAAGAAGCATTTTTAAGTATATGGAAGAAAACAGACTAAGTTTATTTATCACAATCCGTATTATATATTTTCATGCGTAACAATGATGTGTAAGAAATATTCATGCGAAGTTTCAAATCGAAATACTAACAAGAACCTCTTCTTTTTCACGTTATAATAATGTCGCCAGATTCTTGAAAGTTACTGCCTGTTGCATGTATACCTGATATGGAGCTTATACCAATGTGACTTTTACCTTAAAACCAACATCAAATACTAGCATACATATAAAATATTCATAAAATATACAGAATGTCAATGTATTTACCAAGATATATCATTTGTGACTTGTCAAAAAATATTTTTTGAAACTTATGGATAAGGACCTTAAACTACGTTACCAAATATCCAGCATAATCAAAAAACGAAGGCACTGTTTTCCACATATATTGTACTACAGCCTTTGATGACTTGATATGAGACCCTACTGTGTCAGTTAGTAGTGAATTAATAATTGATTCGCATTAAAATGTCAGAAATATTAAATAACGTTACCTTAAACTACGTGAGCCTTTTTTACGAAACAATCCTATTTTGACTTGTTATTTAACTACAAGCTCAATGACAATGGGTCACATGGTTAGTTTTGGTGCGCCATGGCGCCATGTTGACTCAAAGCTCTGTATTATCTCTGACAATCGACTACAACCCATCAAAATAATTGAAAATATGTAAATAAATACCTAACTTCATTCACATTCTCAGTAAAGAACATTTAAGGATTTTTTGGATTATAATTTTGAAGCACATCATTCATTAGAAACATATTATTTGTGGTGCAAGAACAAAATTTTCAATTTGAAATATATTTGGTGAAATTCGATATTGAATGTTGGATAAATTACGTTATGTTCGGTAACGTGATTTAAAACGATTGTTAATCATTTTCTGACTTGATTTAGAGTTTCAAATAGGGGAACATTCTTTCAGTAAATCCATAGCAGTGATTCAAAAAGCCCATATTGAATAGAAAAGAGAAAAGATGTGGACAAGTACAGAGAGAAAGGGCACGTGAAGAAATGGTGAAACAGAAACCTTTTTGAATTTTGAATTCCTGTTGATTTTATTTTCTTGTACAAAATAAAGTATGAAGGCATGTAAAAATTTTGGGAAAGTATCGTCACAATGTTTTCCTTTATTGAGTCTGGTAAGAGGTCAATTTTAACTCCAGGAAATGCTGAAATTTCATGAAAACATTCAAATGGACGTCTTTTCAATTTTCCAATGTTTTCTCAAAGTTTCTGTACAACACTTGAATTACCATGGACCTTTTACCAAGTTTATTAAAAGAAGATAATGTGATAATGTTTCCTGAAAAACAAGGAAATGCACAGATGCCATCATACTTTATTTTCAACAGAAAATAACATGTGCAGGTCTATCAATTTTTTCAAAAATGTTTTTGTTACACCACCAGCTTAAGCGGTACCACACACCCAGAGTAGAGCTCCCCTTGAAAAGGTTTGTTTCTTGCTTTGCCTTGTGAAGTGCAAAAATGAACCCCAGAGTAAGAGAACTGACGCAGACGAACCCTTTGATAATGAACCAGCTGTTATGTACATGATTGACAATGATACTGCTGTACATGATGGTGCTTGGTACATTGGAAAAGTAGTTAATGTGGATGGCGTGCTATGAAACATCATTTATGATTAACAGACGGCATATTTTCAGTGGCCTTCACTAGAACATGTACTCTGGGTAGCCAGAACGTGTACTCTGGGTAGAACATGCAAACGTTCTTTCCCAAATAGTGGATTTGATTCCCAAGTAAGTGATTGCAAAAATGTTCAAGATTACCTGAACTGATGATGAACTATTTGCCTCCAAAAATTGAATCAGAGACAATGACATCTGATATGTGGTTTTGGACAGATATGAATTGAAAATACGTTTTATTGTAAACATTTATATATTACTAGTTCACGTTGACAATACTGTTTTAGCGATGTCTCTAGAGATGTTGAATTAAGTGATAAAGTTGTTATAAGAAGTTTAAGTTTTACATAGACTTTGAACATTATTTGCTCTCATTATCTAATGACGACTATACATTTTTTTAACAAGCGTTACCAAAATTTGCTGATTCAGTGCTAGGATAAGGGGTCTATACCAAGTATTCACAATATGTAATGATTGGTCTGTTTTTTCATTGTAATGTCTTCTTGATAAGATTAAATGACACATGAATCTGATGTTCCAAGATGTTAATCTACGTTACCATTCGTTTAAATATAGTACGCAAATGCTATATTTTACATGAACATAGTGTGTTTTCATAAAAATTAGTTTCTCTTATATATAAAACGGACCAAATTAATTCTTTGGAAACCACTATATTGTGCAACTGTTGAATTGAAAATGTCAGCTCCCAGCAAGTAATCTACGTTACAATATAGGTATGTTCAATGCTTGAGTTTATTTACAAATAGATAACCATGGCAGTATCCAATATTAGTGTTTAACAGAGATATACTCCTTTGCTCTGCTAAAAAGTTTTAAACTGAGGGAATGGTCACAAAAGATTCACACTAAATGATTGAATGACTGACAAACATTATGGAAATTACAATTTTAAGGACAAAACTAGAAAATATTTGTAATTGAGCAAAAAAAGTTCAAAAGCCAACTATCATTAATCCTCCTAATAAGTATCGGTACCCTAATGTCTGTACTTTAAGGTAGAAAAACATTTTATTTGGTAGCACTATCATAAATTAAGAAGTATTCAAATCAATTAAGATGGTGCCTATAACGTAATTTAAAGTGGCACAAAAACTTAAGATGTGTACCACATATTTCAAATCAAAATTACTACGAAACCAAGAGAGTCTAAAAGCCAATTTTTTGGTATTATGCTGTAGACATATAACCTCATAAAATAACAAGGTATTAGACAGGTTCCAATTCAAATAATTCAAGTTTTTGTGGCATTTTTTAGAAAAAGCAACAGACCTATTTTTACTAGATCAGTTTTTCATGCTGATAAAGATATTAAAAGATGACAGCTCAACGGGGTGGTCACGACACTAAATTTTGGCATTTTTACCCCCCTAGGAAAATATTCTAGGGGGTACTATGAAACTAGTTCATAACTCAAAGGATATATGAGCTATTGTTCTGAGTTGTACACCATACATTGCTAGTACAAATATGAATACTATCCTAAAGTTATAGGTTGATACCCTTATTGGTCTCAGAAAAATACAAAAAACAGGAAAAAGATACATAATTTTTGTCTTGCCAATTTTATATTTGTAGCTTCAAGCAAAATATGACAGCTTTAACAGCTCAAAGTAGTATTCTAAAAACATTTCTAAGCTATGTGTGGTATTGTAATACATCTATTTTAGTTATGAAGTACTATTTTGTAATTTTAATATGACTTTATAGTGCCCTACCCCTGGAAAATTGAAGAAAGTGGATGTGGTGAATTTTATCATTTTGCAGCATTAAGTTAGAAACATGTATTGATAGACACCAAATCAATAAATTCATACCATCATCAAATGTTAGGTGACATTCTAATTCATTTATTACTAGAATATAGGACTTAAGATATTTTATATGTAAGTTTTCAATTTAGTACATGTATCATAATGAAATCTAGTGTAATCACATACTAGAGAGGTTGGCATACAGTCTGGACATTGACATAAAGTCTAAACATTATAATCATCAATTGATCTCATTTGAGCAACTAGACTATGGTGGTCATCATGCACAAGTAATGTACAGTAGAACCTGCTAAGTGGAACAGCTCTGTAAGTGGAACACCTCCCAAGTGGAATGCCTTTTAAAAGTCCCTTTTTAAAAACCCATTGACTTAATGTTAATTGAACCTCTGTAAGTGGAACACCTCCAAACATGAACAGTGAACACCCCATATTGAAAAATTAACCTGCTAAGTGGAACAGTCAATTTCCATAGATTTCAATATTGATATATGTAAACAGAATTAATCTCCTTCAATGATATCTGGGTATGAAAACAGGTAATACTGTGATAATTGGCAAATTAGGACTTTAATGGTTTTTAATGGATTAACCTCCTGTAGAGGTCAACATGTGATGCAACCAATAATTAATTTGATAAACAGCAAATTAGGATTTCATAAGATTATCATTCAGAAAATTGGATTAACCTCCTGTAGAACTGGACACGTGATGCTACCACTAATTAATATCCCTTGCTGTTTGTTTCAAACTTAATAAGTAAGATTAAAAATGTCATTTAAAAACAATTGAATTATTAGCAGTAGGAACAAGTCTTTAAAACTTAATTGCCTAATCTTTGTACCCGAGACTGGCACAATTAGGAGGATTAAGAATGTCAGAAAACATTTTTGGCAGAATGAGGAGGATTAAGAATGTCAGATACCTTTTTGAGTGAAATAAATGGATTATTAATGGTATATACCTGCCCTGTAATGAAGGGAGAATCATATTTCCAATGATACATATAAATCCTATATTTGATCTTGTATGTTCTCTGCGAACCCAAAACCTCCATAAGTGGAACACCTTCTGAGTGGAACGCTTTGTGGCAGAACGGAGAGTGTTCCACTTACACAGGTTCTACTGTATTTACATAATAATGTTATAAAGGAGCATGTAGGTTATCGCAAACAACTTCAGACAATTCTAACTTGAATTATGAATATTTTCTGACCATGAACATGGGTATATCTTTTAGATCTATTCATTATCTTCAAGAAAAGTGAATATAATGATTGAAACCAGACCTAAGTGATATTAAAGGGAATGGCCCAATCAACATACTTTTTCTAAAAATGTTGACCTAATTTTTACCAAAGATGCAACCTTTAATTATATTGTTGAATGCATAATTAGAATATGCTTTGAGACATGTTCTATTTCCTAAGAGGAAAAGTGGATTGCTCCACGGACTTTAAAGACACCGAATTGTTAACATTGTTAAAATGATGGCATTTTTGGTGAAAATGAGGTCAATAACTTTGAAAAAATATATTGATGGGTTGATTGCTAGTGAAATATCTCTGAGTCCGATTGACTTTATTATCACTGTATACCTGTCTTCATGGTCAGAAAATAGTCATAATCAAAGATATAACTGTCTGAAATTGTTTGTGATTACTTACCTGAACCTTTCCAGGTCAAATCAGGAGTGACAAAATTATTTCCACCAAATTTTTGACATGTCTTCAAATACGATAATATTTTCTTCATAAGATAGAGTGTCACTTGTGAAATTTATTGATTGACCTGAGATCGTACCACATCTTTATGACATAGAAGCGAAATAACCATATTGAACTTTAATGATGTTTGTTTAAGGTCTCATGGAAGTTAACAGGAAATGACAAAACAAAAAATGACAAAGCCATGCTGGATTTTGAAAATTTTTTGAACCAAGATAACAGAGTTCTGTTTGGACCTCAAGTCAGTTTAACTAGTTCCAAATATCATTTACATGACCAGGAACACAATTGAAATGGTCAGCATGACCATAAACATGATAAAATAACCTTTTTAGCCCTCTGAAAATGTGACTGAAAAATAGCTAAAAGTAGGTGCTCAGGAAAGGTCAATGAACAGAATCTTTTGATTTTTTCAGAATATGTGTCCAATATATTGCTCTAAATGACACAATCTTTGAAATTTTAAAAAATCGTCTGAAACAATAATGGCTGTAGTAAAAAGGAAAATAGATCGATTTTCAATTCAGTTTTTTTCAATTTTTTCTTTTTCTAAGAATGATATCAAATTTTTTTGAATTGTATCATTTAGAGCAATATATTGGGCACATTTTCTGAAAAAGTCAAAATATTCTGTTCAGTGACCTTTCCTGAGCACCTACTCTTAGCTATTTTTCAGTCACATTTTCAGAGGGCTGAAAAGGTTATTCTATCATGTTTATGGTCATTCTGACCATTTCAACTGTGTTCCTGGTCATGTAAATGATATTTGGAACTAGTTAAACTGACTGGAGGTCCAAACAGAACTCTGTTATCTTGGTTCAAAAATTTTTCAAAATCCAGCATGGCTTTGTCATTTTTTGTTTTGTCACTTCCTGTTAACTTCCATGAGACCTTAATTGTTGTTTGCCACTTTTCGAGAATTGTCAAAATTTGGGGGTTTTGAGGGAGGGTTACAATTAGGTTAAAAAATTCACCTGATTCAGACTATCCTTAAATGAGCACTGATTCACCCGAGAGCATAACTTTTTCAAAACATGTGTTTTTTTTGGACCACTCACATTAATGTTTCGTCTAATTTTCCCTCAGAGTTTCATCATCATTGTCCAAATCTTAGGCCATATTTGTTGAGATATATGAATGTTCATTATTAAAATCTTGCCTTCCTTTGCAGTTGGAAAAGATTCGGCATTAGGTGTTATAAGTCCCAGAGCACGATAAATAAATAAAAATAACAACAAAATGACATAGAACTGATAGACGTTTTCTCTTGTGCGTGTCAGCCATGGTCTACCAAATTGCTATTCAGTAGGAAGAAACTCATTTTTCAGTTTCCATTTTAATTTCCTGACAAACAGAGCGATCATCTCAGGATTTTTTCTATGATCTATGTGTCGCCCTAGCAACTTCTGTTTTAGAGAACAATAGAAAAGATTACTTTACCATAATTTTAATCATTCCACATTGTAGACATATTTATAATTAAAAATATGAAGAGAATGACAAAATCTCTTAAAACACATTTCTTAGGAAACAAATAGTGTCGTATTCTTGTTACTATGGCAACAGAGTTTTTTCTTTTTGTCATTTTTGTCATACAGATTACCTATCATACCAGGACCAAATCCTGAAAATTTGAATTCAGTATCTTCATTAGTATCTTAGATATATAGGTTTCTTATAGTATCCCCTGCAGATTTTATCGGAGTATAAGGAAAATGCTCTGAAGAGGGTTGCCCAAGGATGCCACTTAACAGTATTTTTGAGGTCCCAACCCTCTATTCATGGGAATAGTTAACCATTGTAAAGCTTCTCATGGTTAACTGACAGAATTGATTGTATCTTCAACTAAGAAGACAATAAAATGTTATAAAACCAGAAGAAAACCAAACCAACTTTCTTCTATTTACCAGGGGTAGGGCACTATAAAGTCATATTAAAATTACAAAATAGTACTTCATCACTATAATAGATGTATTACAATATCACACATAGCTTAGGAATGTTGTTAGAATACTACTTTGAGCTGTTTAAGTTATCATATTTTGCTTGAAGCTACAAATATAAAATAAGCAAGAAAAAATGACAAAAATTGAACATTTTTTTCTAATTAATTGTACTTTTCTGAAACCAACAAAGATATCAACCTATAACTTTAGGGTAGTATTCATCTCTGTACTAACAATGTATGCTGTAGAACTCAGAACAATAGTTTATATATCCTTTGAGTTATGAACTAGTTTCATAGTACCCCCTAGAATATTTTCCTAGGGGGGTAAAAACGCTCAAATTCAGTGTCGTGACCACCACGTTGAGCTGTCATCTTTTAATATCTTTATCAGCATGAAAAACTGATCCAGAAGAAATAGGTCTGTTGCTTTTTCTAAAAAATGCCTCAAAAACCCTTTCCCTTGAGATATTATGAAATTGGAACCTGTCTATATGACGTGAAACGGAGAAACTTTATTTTTATCATTTTCCGAAAACCGATTGGGGCATTACTATCTGGAATGACTGTTAACAGAATGTAGGCCTAAGACTTAGTAAGAGTAAGAGAGACTACCATAGATCTAATACTTACAGGTTCAAAGGCCTCCATGACTGTGGCACATCACATGACGAAAAATTCCCACCTGATTAAATCCTTGCTACAGGCATAAAGCTACTATTATGTACATACCATTTCTGTTTTAGAAAGGTTTCTTCAGTTATGATATATATCATATACACACAATACAGTGAGATGTTACAAAGTATCACAGCCGGAAGTGATTCTGTGCTCCTATGGCGCATGAATCTGAGACCCATCTACTGAGCAAGGGAGTCTAAGATTGAGACCAACAAATGAAGCACATAAGTTGGTTTTGATCGTGAACTTGAAATAATAACGGTTTACGCAAATAAATAAATCATATGAATCCTGCAATTCTGGTCAACAGTAGTCCTGCATTCGTGAACTTTATTTTTCATTTGATGTTGTTCGGCTTCAACTTGAACCCGGAAGTATGTAAAAATTATTGTTCAAGAATAAGCTTAGCCGAGGAAGAAGTTATGAAGTTATAGGACGCCCGTAGTATTATAACAAGCAAAGTCATCTGATTATGGCAGTTGCCACTGACAAAACTAGAAATTGTCTTAGATCTATCAGATCTGGATCAATCATCTTTTAGTGTAAGTAAATGTGTAAAAAAGTGTAGACTTTGTCATAATTTTTCTGCTCTGTTTACTTCAGATTTTGAATCTAAAATAAGCAAAGGACCGCACATTGCATTAGATTAGCATAGATGCGAGTAAAAAATCTTGATTTATGTCATTAATATTCAAAATTCAGTCAAACAAATAGGTGTCATTTGTCGATTGTCATTTTTTTTAAAACGGTCTCCCGCATATTTGTTGGTCTCCAGTGGAGACTGCCCAGTGAGTATTGAATCCCGTACCGACAGTTGTCGAAAATTGTTGAGAGTTGAGATCGCTCCTCCCATTGGCGAAAGTGACCACAATGTGGTCTTTGTTGATGTCAACCTAAAAGCTACAAGATCTAAAGCTGCTCCTAGGAAAACACTTCGTTACAATAAAGCCAACTGGGAAAAGATCGTGGCTGATGTCAACTCAACCTACCAAACAATGAACGCTTTCCCTAGAACAACACCTGTAGAAGACCTTTGGGTTCTGTTCAGAGATAGCTTGTGTAATGCCATCAACACACACATCCCCCACAAATGGCTTAACAGTAAGAACAAGTTGCCTTGGGTCTCCGACAACATCAGAAGACTCATGAAGAGACGTGACAGATACTTTCACAAGCGGTTTAAGTCCACGTCAAACTTAAGTCACTATAAGTCCCTTAAAGCCGCTGTCCAGAAGCAAACAAGAGCAGCCTACTGGACCTACATCGAGAATGTCATCTCTGAGCCATCACCTGAATCAACATCTCCAGGTGCTCGAATGACTAAACCTAAGAGGCTATTCTCGTACATCAAAAGTCTGAGGAAAACAGCTGACTCTGTGGCTCCTTTAAAAAAGGATGGAGTATTGACATGCGATAACATCGGCAAGGCCAATATACTCAATGAGCAGTTTCAGTCTGTTTTCTCCAAGGACCCTAACACCCCCTTGCCAGACAAAGGACATAGCCCTCACCCAACCATGCCGGACATCAACATCACCCAAGAAGGAGTCCGGAAGATGCTTGAAGGCCTGAACCCCAACAAGGCTAGTGGCCCAGACTCAATACCATCTCGAGTCTTGAAGGAGCTGGCATCTGACATCGCCATGCCGCTCACACTAATCTTCCAGCGTTCACTAGATCAAGGCAAAATACCAGCTGACTGGAAGAAAGCCACAATATGCCCCGTCTACAAGAAGGGTGAACGATACAAGGCCTCCAACTACAGACCAGTGTCCCTTACCTGCATATGTTGCAAGCTTGCTGAACATCTTCTAGTTAGCAACATGATGCAGTTTCTTGAGACCAATGGGATCCTGTATGACTTGCAACATGGTTTCAGGAGTAAGAGGTCATGTGAAACACAACTTGTCACCTTTTTCCATGACCTTGTACTGGCGAATGACACTAATCACCAGACTGATGTCATAGTGATGGACTTTGCAAAGGCATTTACAAACTCCAATACTACGGTATCAGAGGTCAGGCCAACTACTGGATCAAAGACTTCCTGCAAGCAAGAACCCAAAGAGTTATTGTAGATGGAGTGACATCGGATGAGGCAGCTGTAACATCAGGAGTCCCCCAGGGGACTGTCCTCGGTCCGATCCTCTTCCTCATTTACATTAACGACTTACCTGATGTCCTGCAACATAGTACCTTGAGGCTTTTTGCAGATGACAGCATCATTTACAGACAAGTTGATTCACCACTCGATGCAGCATTACTACAAGAAGACCTTAATGCTGCAGTAGCCTGGGAAAATCAATGGCTGATGCAATTCCACCCAGACAAGTGCACTGTGCTGTCGGCAACTGGAAGACGAACACCTGCTGTCTCCATCTACAACATGCAGGGACATGCCCTTAAACAGGTATCGTCTGCAGAATATCTTGGTGTTACAGTGCAGGCAGACCTTAAGTGGAACCAGCATATTGCTAAATCCATAACCAAGAGTAACCAGCTCCTTGGCATGCTGAGACGTCATTTATGGAAAGCTCCTCAACATACTAAGCAGACTGCATATTTCACCCTGATCAGACCAAGGCTTGAATATGCAGGCTGTGTCTGGGACCCTTACACATCAACCCAAAAACAAGCTCTGGAGATGACCCAGCGAAGAGCAGCACGGTATGTCATGAATGACTTCAACCGTGTTAGCTCTGTCGGTGCTATGCTGTCCAAGCTACAATGGGAGTCTCTGGAGCAGAGACGACAACAACAACGACTCACCATGCTCTATAAAATCAACAATAGCCTAGTTGGAATTCCCAAGGACCAATATCTTGAACCCCCCTCCCACAATAGACCCAGACGATTACAAGTAACTAACAGCCAAGCCTTTGTCCGCCACAGATACAACAAAGATGTCACCTTGCAGTCTTTCTTCCCAAATACAATCAGGGAATGGAACTCACTTCCAGAATCAATAGTGACAGCGGGAACATTAGAAGGCTTTAAAACCACGCTGGGTTCTTACTACCAAAACCCCATTCCTTAACTCTTACTGTTGTGTAACTGTTTTTAAACCGATTTTAACTTTACCTTTTACTCTAACACTGTTTTTATCTTTTACTATGCATACTAACCCGCGATGTAGTAATCAGTAAATGATTGAATCGTGTACTATGATGATGATGAAAAGAGATCCAGTCGTCCAGATTCCTATTATTGGCTCCTCTGAACCAAAACAATCTGTTCAAACTGAAGAAAAACGCCAATCAGACTGGAACAAATTTGAGCAGGCTTTTTAAATTTATTTTCAATTTCTACTGATGTAGGGTTTGTAGAAAAAAACGGGTACCGGGTAGTAAATCGTCCATGCTGGGTTCAAATTTGGTACCCGGTCAAAAAAACCGGTTACCCAAAAAACAAAAAATACGAATATACAACATAATTAGATCATTAGAAAACGTGTAAGATTTGTTTAAATGTCGAATTTGGTATTCTTTGTATTTCTATTTCATTTGTAAAAACGGCTTACGGCAAATCACTTGTATCCTTGTGTAGTGAAAATGTATATTGAGAAAAAAAAGAAAAAAAAAAAAAAAAAAAAGATTTGTTTAAATATACGAAATTGTATGTAACTTCCCTCAAAATTGAGCTAGAAGCTTCAAATAAAAAGCATTTTAAGGCTCTTTTCTTCCTCTATCATCATGGTCATATTTTCATCGGTTATTAGGCCTGTCAACTGTCCCTCAATTTGCGTATTTGTCACGCATTTGCTGAAGAATTTGAAGTCATGCCAGTTTTTTTTTGCGTGACAGAAAATGTCACACAAATACGCATTTTACCTGGTAATTGTCAAGCAAAAATATTTCTGTTGAAAAAATTCTAAAACAGTTCGCCGATACAGCAAAAATACGAACACCAAAAAAACGTACGCATTCTGTTCGGACTTTTCACTTGAATCACGTATATGTCGCGCATTCTGTTCGAAATTTTTCGTACCTACCTCTATTTTCAATAGTTCATATGTTGGTACGTGAATAGTTTTGATTATGATTTAAATCTGTAAATAGCTATCGTTACTTTAGCAGAGACGTGGGTTTATTTACATGATGCAACGTGTAAGATTTTGATTTTTAATCATAATTAAAGTTATCCCATTTTTCGACGAAACGTCCACTGAAGTGTAAATTGTTACGTCTTACAATGTCATAGGCGATCTCACCCCCCTCCATAACCAAAGAAAATATGAAAATGATGATAGAGGAAGAAAAGAACCTTAAAATGTTTTTTATTTGAAGCTTCTAGCTCAATTTTGAAGGAAGTTACATACATTTTTGTATATTCAAAACAAATCTTACACGTTTTCTAATGATCTTATTATGTTATATACTCGTATTTTTCGTTTTTTGGGTACCGGGTACCAAGTTTGAACCCAGCATGGAGGATTTACTACCCGGTACCCGGTACCCGTTTTTTTCTACAAACCCTACTGATGTAAGTGGAAATTCATGGCTAAGAGCAATCATCAAATAAATACTGTTAACAAATTAATTCAAGCCTCAGAATTGGTAAGTTGAAAAACAAACTTGTTTTACATCAAATGACACGAAAAAATCAGGGGGTTACTTTAATTGTGTTTTTAGGAGACTCAATCTCTTTAAACAATTGTTTTAGGATTTTTCAAAAAGTAGACCCAGTTCTAGAGATTTTTTCATGAAAATGGGACCGATATCTAGGTTTTTTTCTTCAAATTAATGGGACCAACATCTAGGGATTTTTCGGCCAAAAAGTGACCTACTTTAGCGGCACGTCCCCATATAGCCAATATATGGGAGTACACCCCCCAAGGGTTAGCATCCCTGGCTGCTGTGCTCATGGTACAGAGTTAGAATCCCGCTTTGATGCAATTTTTTTTCTGTGTCTAGATAATACATTTTGCTTCTTTTGCTGACCCAGTTTTGAAACGTTTGTTTTATAATTGCATAAAACACTTGAATAAAATAAACAAAACACAATTAGAAATAATGTATACCAGTAGATTTTATTCTTAATTTGTTCCATTAATTTATCCACATTACTATGGAAAATACACATTTTCAAATTCGCAATTTTACATTCAGGCAAATAAAGGCAAAATCACTGTATGCTTGCAAATTTTGCATGTTTTACAGTATTTAGCAGACCCACAGACTTTTGGTTGGTTCTCTATTAGATCCTATTACATACCTGCCAACCTAAGACCAAAAATTTGCGGTAGTTTTTTTTTCGAATTGTGGTATTTTTGCGGTAGATTTTTTCCAAATGAGGTAGTTTTTGCAGTATTTTTCGACAAAAATGCGGTAGTTTTACGGTAGATTTTGAAAAAAATCGGTAGTTTTTGATGGACTTCTACCTACTCATCAACTATGCTTGGTCTGATTTTAATTATTCCATCATTTAAAGTTCGGAGAGATATAGGGAATGCCTCCCTCCGTCAGCCATCCAGGCGATAACTCAAATACCATAAGCCCGATTTGTTTATATTTTGTACACGTGTGCTCTATGGAGGTAGAAGTTCTGCTCGAAAGCCAATTTTATGGCCACTCGTTTAAAAGTGGCTGCAATTTTAGTGGTCGTGTATATAAAACTGTTATAGCAATAAAAAGCTATATATTTAATAAGCTAAACATGTAGATATTTAAGAAATACATGGCAGCCATCTTAAAAGATGGTGGCCTACACACTATTTTACGACTTAAAGCTATTGAGAAGTAGTAGAGCGATTTTGTTCTTTTTTAATATGTGAATACTAAATAAGCATGACACACTGCCTTATAACATTTTGACTAGTAGGTGGCCATTTTTAAAAGTGGCTGCCATATGTGTGAGCGTTTTTGTTGAAATTTTATTTGTGCTTCTTAAAAGCATATTACACTCTCTGATGACTTTCTAGTATACCATTGTGAAAATGGTGGCCATTTTTATATATAAAAGCAAAAGATATATAATATATATTTCATTTTGTAGATATCATTCTTCTGCTTTGAAAATGATATTTCAATGAATTTTTGATAATTGTTCTTGTTTTTAGACATTAATAAAGCTTAATTAATTTAGATTTTTATGCATATGAGCTCCAGGTTCGTTCAAGCCCATATACATGTAGTCAAGAACGGGTGTCTACAAAACAAAGACCTAAGACCTACAAAACTAAGACCCCCCACGTTATAAAACTAAGACCCTGTTATAAAACTAAGACCCCCCACGTTATAAAACTAAGACCCCCACGTTATAAAACTAAGACCCCCCACGTTATAAAACTAAGACCCTGTTATAAAACTAAGACCCCCCACGTTATAAAACTAAGACCCTGTTATAAAACTAAGACCCCCCACGTAATAAAACTAAGACCCTGTTATAAAACTAAGACCCCCCACGTAATAAAACTAAGACCCTGTTATAAAACTAAGACCCCCCATATTATAAAACTAAGACCCTGTTATAAAACTAAGACCCCCCACGTAATAAAACTAAGACCCTGTTATAAAACTAAGACCCCCCACGTAATAAAACTAAGACCCTGTTATAAAACTAAGACCCCCCACGTTATAAAACTAAGACTCTGTTATAAAACTAAGACCCCCCACGTAATAAAACTAAGACCCTGTTATAAAACTAAGACCCCCCACGTTATAAAACTAAGACCCTGTTATAAAACTAAGACCCCCCACGTAATAAAACTAAGACCCTGTTATAAAACTGAGACCCTCCACGTAATAAAACTAAGACCCTGTTATAAAACTAAGACCCCCCACGTTATAAAACTAAGACCCTGTTATAAAACTAAGACCCCCCACATTATAAAACTAAGACCCTTTTATAAGAATCAGTCACCGTGCCTTGCTCTGCTCGCCACAAGGTAGTCTTGCCTCTGGGCCTTGTGTTCCCCAGTAACAGATTCTACAAAAGATAGTCTTGCTTCTGGTCCTTGTGTTCCCTTCTAATATACAGATTCTCCCCACTAACATAAAGATTCTACAAAAGGTAGTCTTGCTTCTGGTCCTTGTGTTCCCTTCTAATATACAGATTCTCCCCACTTACATTAAGATTCTACAAAAGGTAGTCTTGCTTCTGGTCCTTGTGTTCCCTTCTCACATACAGAATCTACACATGGTAGTCTTGCCTCTGGCCCTTGTTTACCCTAGTAACATACACATATGGTAGTCTTGCCACTGACCCTTGTTTTCCCTAGTAACATACACATATACATAAGGTAGTCTTGCCTCTGACCCTTGTTTTCCCTAGTAACATACACATATACATAATTTTAAGGTAGTCTCGGCTCTATCCCTCGAGTTCCCCAGTAACATACTGATGGATGGTACTGTCTCTGATAACGGACATAATAACTGAAGTAAACTATAAAACTGAGAGTAACATGTGGCTGTATTTCTAGTACTGTTGAACTCTGGGTAACAAGTATGGCTTGCCAATACAATATATCATAACACAATTAATAGCACAATCAATGTATGAATGTGATGATACAACACATACAGGTCTATAAGACCCTGTTATAAAGTTATCAGTAGGATCATCTGATTGTGTTCTCACATCAGTGTCAAAATCCTGCAATCATCAGGTGATGAATTAGATCTGATGTTGATGGGAGAGGGGGGGGGGCTTAGGGGCTATTCACCTCTACTTTATGCTGTGTTTAAAAGAGTGACATCCCTCGTAAACTGGGCTGACATGTAACAGCCATACTCCTTTGATTGCTTAAATGAAATATTGGAGAGGAGACTACTCAGGATTTCATGGTTGAGGATTGTTTCTAAGATGTTTTTAAACATCATGGAGTCGAAGTCTTACCCTATTTCCATGGTAACCATGGTTGATTTGAATAAAAATTATTGTAGGTTTTGTCACCAGTATTAGAAAACCTTCTTGGGCAAATAAATGTACACATCGTTATCTTTTAGGTATCTATTAGGATTAGAGTGCAAGACTTAGATAACTGCAATCATATTCTGTTTCAGTGGCAACAATGCTTAATATAGTCAAGGATATTAACCCTGTATCATTCCCGTAATTGAACAAAATAGATAGGCATAAAACCTAAAATTCTGCACTAAGCATTTTTACAATTTTTCAAACAAATAATCCATCAAAAGACACTTTTTGCATTTTAAAAAAAAGTTTCAAACAGGGTCTTAGTTTTATTACGTGGGGGGTCTTAGTTTTATAACAGGGTCTTAGTTTTATTACGTGGGGGGTCTTAGTTTTATAACAGGGTCTTAGTTTTATAACGTGGGGGGTCTTAGTTTTATAATAGGGTCTTAGTTTTATAACGTGTGGGGTCTTAGTTTTATAACAGGGTCTTAGTTTTATAACGTGGGGGGTCTTAGTTTTATTACGTGGGGGGTCTTAGTTTTATAACAGGGTCTTAGTTTTATAACGTGGGGGTCTTAATTTTATAACAGGGTCTTAGTTTTATTACGTGGGGGGTCTTAGTTTTATAACAGGGTCTTAGTTTTATAACGTGGGGGGTCTTAGTTTTATTACGTGGGGGGTCTTAGTTTTATAACAGGGTCTTAGTTTTATAACGTGGGGGTCTTAATTTTATAACAGGGTCTTAGTTTTATTACGTGGGGGTCTTAGTTTTATAACAGGGTCTTAGTTTTATAACGTGGGGGGTCTTAGTTTTTTAACAGGGTCTTAGTTTTATTACGTGGGGGGTCTTAGTTTTATAACAGGGTCTTAGTTTTATAACGTGGGGGGTCTTAGTTTTATAACAGGGTCTTAGTTTTATAACGTGGGGGTCTTAGTTTTATAACAGGGTCTTAGTTTTATAACGTGGGGGGTCTTAGTTTTGTAACAGGGTCTTAGTTTTATTACGTCGGGGGTCTTAGTTTTATAACAGGGTCTTAGTTTTATAACGTGGGGGGTCTTAGTTTTATAACAGGGTCTTAGTTTTATAACGTGGGGGGTCTTAGTTTTATAACAGGGTCTTAGTTTTATAACGTGGGGGGTCTTAGTTTTATAACAGGGTCTTAGTTTTATTACATGGGGGTCTTAGTTTTATAACAGGGTCTTAGTTTTATTACGTGGGGGGTCTTAGTTTTATAACAGGGTCTTAGTTTTATAACGTGGGGGGTCTTAGTTTTGTAACAGGGTCTTAGTTTTATTACGTGGGGGGTCTTAGTTTTATAACAGGGTCTTAGTTTTATAATGTGGGGGGTCTTAGTTTTATAACAGGGTCTTAGTTTTATAACGTGGGGGGTCTTAGTTTTGTAGGTCTTAGGTCTTTGTTTTGTAGACACCCAGTCAAGAACTCAAAAATTTAATAATTTACATATGTACATATGTTGCAAATCAATTTTCTGCTTCTTTATATGCAACTTGTGCATATGGCTTTTTCTATCTTCTTAAATTAAAACAAAATGTTGAGATTTACAAATTTTCGATGTATTCATACATCTACGTTCTTAAACAAAATGTTTGAGACTTTTCAATGTATTCATACATCAGATAAACTGTTTTTCGAAAAAAAAGTTGAATAACAGTACCTGATGAAGATTTATGAACACATTGAAAATTAGTAAAATTTGAAAATTTTATTTTGCTTTTAACATAATACCTCCTTAAAGTAAAATTTTTGGCCACTTAAGCCATTTTCTGATTGTTGAATTTACAGATTGAATTCACCAGAGATGATTTCCAGTTGACTGAAACTGACATGATGAGATCAACAATCCTTTGTTATTTACTTCTTATCTTACCATGTGTATCGTGTGAGACTACTAAACCACCAGCAACTTGGAGACGTGAGCCAGAGGACACTGTGGCAAATGTTGGAGATGCAATAACACTCTACTGTGAGATGGATAACTTACCTGAAGAACACCAAGTGAGATGGAGCCGAGGAAGAGAGGGTGTAGATGAAGTAGTACTCAGCCACAATAATCAAATAAATTCAGTATTTGCTGATATCTATGAAATCACTGGAAGATATAACCTCCGCATTAAAAGAGTCCAGGATAACAGGGACTTTACATATTTCACCTGTAGGGAATTGCTGGGTGCACTCGTACCAAGCAAAGTATCTGTCATCAAGACTGGTAAGTTATATAACTAGATTGGTGAAATTGAACAAGTTCTCTGTCATAAAAGCTGGTAAGCCATATAATTACAAATTGTAATGTAATTTACAATACGGTAAACATATTTTTAATAGTATTATCATGAGATACCACCTTTCTATGCACTTTGTGGGACAGCTAGTCACACTATTAGGCAAAGCATCTGTCATCAAAGCTGGTAAGTTATGCAATTTGATATGACTTGTTAGATGTAAGTACATCAAGAAAGTCTACATGGACATCATCTCAATGTAAATCTTAACTGTGGGATGGGGATAATATTTTGAGCCACCGAAGAATTGTAAAGTATCGGATTTACAGGGTGTTTCAAAAAATGACTGCATACAATAATACTTCAAATATAACTTGTCTATAATTAATGTAAATATTATTCAAGTTCCCTGCAGGGCTTGCATTAAAAAAGATTTGTGAGTCCCAAGGAAGCATTTTTTAAAAGCATTTTTCACTGAAACGCTATCTTTAGGTTAATTTTGTCAGCTGATTTTCTTGTAACAAGACAATAATAGGTCAGTAAAACAGCATTCCAATGTTAAGTTACGAACTGACACTTACATATATTATTGTTGTACAATGTTTTAAGAGATAAAACTTAAGAGTTCAAGCTGACTCTCTCAACCTTCAGAGTTCAAGCTGACTCTCTCAAACTTGAGTCCAAGCTGACCCTCACAATGTTTTTTAGTGTTCAAACTTAATATCAAACTGATACAATTGTTAAAACCAGTACTGTAGTTTTGACCTAAAAAGTTTCTGTGTCCTAAAAACAAAAATATTTTCAATTTTTGTGTCCTCTAAATTTTTTGTGTCCTGAACATGTATTGGACAGAAATAATGCGAGCCCTGAATTCCAATATTTAAATGATATGTGACAAATATGTAAAATAATCAGATATTTTGTCTATGCATGGTTATTTTCTAAGTTGATAAACAATAAGTGCATTATTGATCTATGAGTCAAGTATAATCAGTTAAAATATACCTATTTAGACTCACTTTCCATGGGATATATGAGTGATATATAAATCCATCCCTGACGACTGAAATGAACATACTTTGTAAGCTATTGTTATTATTTCTAGTTGCCCCAAGCCAGCCTTTGATATCAGGGGCCGATAGTGTCATAGAAGGAAGTGATGCCGTACTAACCTGTTCAAGCTCTGGTGGAGTAGAAGCACCAGATACAAAATGGTATAGGGATCGGGATGAAAACCCAATAACAGGTTTTGTACATCTTTCATTGACCTTTCAACATATATAGGATGAAATATAAAGAATCTGAATGACATTCTAATTGACCAAGTTACAAACACCTTTACTCTAACCAAACGGGAAAATATGCTGAGTACAAATATTTCGATTCTAATTCAAATTATCATTTCAACATCAATTTAATTCATTGATATGATTGATGGTATGTTTTTCTCATAATTGAATACCATCATATTACAAATGCTTTCATTGGTATAATAAGTATCAAAAACATCTTTAAACATAGACTGTGGTGCCAGTACAAATCTTAATGATGGATAATTGAATATTTTACACTGTGTCAAAATGTGATTTTATTGCTGAAAATATTCAAACTTGAAAAGCTTTCTTTGAAGAAAACACACATTCAATAGTATTCAAAAGCTTTGCAATATCAGTTTTAATATACTACTAAGGTTTAAAACATGATTGCCAGAATTCACCATTTTGGCATTCAGTGTATTGCCCAAGGCTACTGTTTCTCTGAGTTCATTGCCAAGAGTGAAAACTGGTTGCCATTTGCAGCTAGGCATCTGTAAGTTTCGAACTTTGTCAAGATCTAGAATTCTACAATCTAAACCAAACCATGGAATTTGGGAATAGTGTTAGCAATTTAAGTTATGATGTATAAACCCTTTAGCATATAATGTGTCATAGATTAAAGTTGTTTGTGACATCCTATTGGAGCGGCTACCATCCTATGCGAGTTTGAATTCAATGCGTGTGTAAACAGGTAAAATTCAATGTTAATTTCAGATTTGAGACAGTATATTGCAGATTAATTTTAGCATCATGATCGAATATTTGAAATCATTATATCACTATCTTAAGCTAGCAACTGTATGATTGGTCAAAAACCGGGTTACATGTCATGGGCTATCTGGCAATATTCAATGGCCATGCTAATCAGTTAAGACAACTGTGAGGTATCTAGCGATATCCCACGCTACTAGGGATTTTCAAAGAATTTATTTCGTTCAGTGCAAATGAAAATGGCAGATGAGAAAAGATTTAAACTCATTTCTGATGAAGAAAGGTTGAACTAATTAATAATGTACTCACAAGTAACTCAAAAATCAGCCAAACGTTCGATTAATGTTTGTTGATTGGAGGGAGGAAACTTGGAACAATATAGACTTGCAAATTGTGCAGAAAACAGTACAAGTACAATAATTAGTACAGTTCAGATATTTTTCACACCACCTCCATTCATTCAGACATTTGCAACAGTCATACTTTTAAGTTCAGGTACATAATAAAACATATTTTTTTCAAATTGCGCCTCATACAAATTGGGGTTCACTTCGTCGAACTCTTTTATAAAAATATAGTACTTAATTGCAAGGATAAGTCTATTTGGTAGGATATTTTTTTCTTATTAGCTTGCCTTCCAAAAACCATGTCATGGGCGTTAAAATCGAAATCAACTTTAAATAAATGCTTTAAATTCCCTTTGATTGCTTTCAGAAATATTTGAATCCTTTTGCACTCCCAGAATTTGTGTTTTAACGTATCTCGAAAATCACAATAGTTACATTTAGAGTCATTTTTAATGCCTATCTGCGCTAAAAAGACATTTGTAGTACAGATACCATGAAGTATTTTAAACTGAAGTTATCGCGTTTTATTCTGTTTCGTACACATATAAGGCATTTTAAAATAATCGGTTCTCTCTAATTCGCGATCATGTTTGTCTTTATATAACGGTTCAAATAAATAAATATAAACATCATGAAATTTTCTGATATGGGATCTGATATAGGATTTTGGCTGATGCAGGATCTGATACTGTATTTTTTGAATGTCAGTTTTATTCCCAGCTTATTTCCCAGGGAAAACTTGTTATTAGGGAATAAATAGAGGTTTTTAGCTCACATGGTGAGCTTTTGCAATCGCTCACTTGTCCGTCTGTCTGTCCGTCCGTCCGTCGGTCCGTCTGTCTGTCTGTCTGTCTGTCTGTCTGTCTGTCTGTCTGTCTGTCTGTCTGTCTGTCTGTCTGTCTGTCTGTCTGTCTGTCTGTCTGTCTGTCTGTCTGTCTGTCCGTCAAAAATAGTGGCACGTTTTAAAACCTCTGTCGATAGGATTCCTGTTTTAAGTTATTTCTGTTCAACATCAATACAGAAAACTCCCCTATGACTCCTGGTTCAAAGGCTCGCCTATTTTTTTCAAAATGGCCGCCATTTTTGTCCCGCGAAATTCACTTTTGACCCATTTCCTAGCTTTACAAATAATTTCAGGTGTCCTACATTGTAAAAATCTGTGTCAATGTAAAGAGTAGATATATGAAATAATTCTGTTACAAAAAATCAGCGAAAAATTATATCTATTTTTTTATTTTCAGCCATTTTAGTTAACATTGAATTGTCCATCTGACTTGTGAAATCCACTTTTCCGTCAACAACAGTGGCACGTTTTAAAACCTGTTTTTAGTTATTTCTGTTCAACATCAATACAGAAAACTCCCCTATGACTCCTGGCTCAAAAGCTCGCCTATTTTCGAAATGGCCGCCATTTTTGTCTCGCGAAATTCACTTTTGACCTATTTCCTAGCTTTAAAAATAATTTCAAGTGTCCTACATTGTAAAAATTCATGTCAATGTAAAGAGTAGATGTATGAAATAATTTTGTTACGAAAAATCAGCAAAAAATTATATCCATTTTTTTTATTTTCAGCCATTTTAGTTAACATTGATTTGTCCATCTGTCTCGCAAAATCCCCTTTTGGACCATTTGCCTTAAACCCTCTGTTGATAGGATTCCTGTTTTAAGTTAATTTTGTTCAACATCAATACAAAAAACTCTCCTATGACTCTTGGTTCAAAAGCTCGCCTATTTTCAAAATGGTCACCATTCTTGTCTCGCGAAATTCACTTTTGGCCCATTTTCTAGCTTTACAAATAATTTCAGCTGTCCTGCATTGTAAATTAAAGCCATGTCACTGTAAAGAGTAGTTATCCCACCGAACGAAGTTCAAGGGGGATATAGAGAAGCCGTCCGTCCGTCCGTTCGTCCGTCCGTCTGTCCGTCCGTCTGTCCGTCCGTGTGTCCGGGCGATAATTCCAATACCGGTTGACGGATTTGGTTTAAATTTTATAGGCTTATGCCTTATGAATGTAGGACCTCTGCTCGAGAAGGAATTTTCAATATGGCCGCTCAATTCAAAATGGCCGCCATTTTTCGTAAAAAATGTAATCGTTGATAACTCAAACATAAGGTGACGGATTTGGTTCAAATTTTATATGCTGATGCCTAGGGACAAAGGAGTTTTGCACAAAAAGAGATTTTCAAGATGGCCGCTTAATTTCAAAATGGCGGCCATTTTTCGTAAAAATATGTAATTTTTGATAACTCAAATACCAGTCAACGAATTTGGTTCAAATTTTAAATGATGATGCTTATGGACACAGTAGCTATGTTCAACAAAAAATTTTCAAGATGGCCACTTAATTTCAAAATGGCGGCACTTTTTCGTAAAAAAACGTAATCTTTGATAACTCAAATACCAGTGAACAGATTTGGTTGAAATTTTATATGATTATGCCTAGGGACACAGTAGCTCTGTTCAAGAAATAATTTTCAAGATGGCGGCTGAATTTCAAGATGGCAGCCAATTTTCGTAAAAAACGTAATCTTTGATAACTCATATACCAGTGAACGGATTTGGTTCAAATTTTATATGATGATGCTTAGGGACACAGTTGCTATGTTCGACAAAGAATTTTCAAGATGGCCACTTTATTTCAAAATGACTGCAATTTTTCGTTAAAAAAACATTATCTTTGATAACTCGAATACCATACATATTTGGTTCAAATTTTATATGATGATGGCTAGGGACACAGTTGCTTTGTTCAAAAATGAATTTTCAAGATGGCCACTGAATTTCAAAATGGTGGCCATTTTTCGTAAAAAAAACAAAATTTTGATAACTCTAATACCAGCGAACGGATTTGTTTTAAATTTTATATGATAATGACTAGGGACACAGTAGCTCTGTTCGAGGAAGAATTTTCAAAATGGCAGCTGAATTTCAAAATGGTTGCCATTTTTCTTAATTCAAATTTCATATGCTGATACCTAAGGACACTATAGCTCTGTTCGAGAAAGATTTTCAAAATGACTGCAGAATTTCAAATGGCCGCCATTTTTAGTAAAAAAAATGTTCTTTGATAACTCAAATTTTAATTTATGGATATGGTTTACATTTTATATGTTGATGCTTAGGGACAAACAAGCTCTGCTCAAGAAGGAATTTTCAAGATGGCCTCTAATAATCTAAATATGTTTTGTTCGGTGGGATTTGCTACTCCGTGGAGTTGCTGTTTTTCTAGTTGTATGAAATAATTTTGTTACAAAAAAACGGCAAAATATTATTTTATTTTCAGCCATTTTAGTTAACATTGATTTGTCCATCTGTCTCTCAGTCAGTCCAAAAAAGTGGCAAGTTTTAAACCTCTGTCAACACTTTTTAAATCCTCTGTAGATAGGATTCCCAATTTAAAATAATTTTGTTCAACATCAATAAAGAAAAAAAACCTGTGACTCCTGCTTCAAAATCTCGCCTAATTTCAAAATGGCCACCATTTTTGTCTCGGGAAATTCACTTTTGGCCCATTTCCTAGCTTTACAAATAAGTTCAGGTGTCCTGCATTGTAAAAAGCCATGTCTTTGTAAAGTGTAGTTGTATGAAATAATTTTGTCACAAAAAATCTGCAAAAAATTATACCCGTCTTTTTTATTTTCACTTTTGAGCAACACCATGTGAGTCGTACCCACTGTACTAATTTTTATTCACTCGGAAGGAATCAATATGGGTTTTATTCCGAGGGATAACACAGGGCATTATTGCTCAGACATTGCTCAGATTTCTATGACGTTCGTCGTTGACTCTCTGTGTCAGAGCATGATGATGAAATTACAATTCACCTATGTTTAATAGGCTTAGAAAATCTCTGTTTGCAATTTTGTTTGGAAAATATAGTTTCTCATATAAGAAAATCATTAACACGACATTGACCAAGCTGAACTTAATAAGAGAGCTTTATTTTTTCAATATCAAAAATATTCCCTTGTGTTATTCACCGGGTAGTAGTAGTATCATGGGATAAATGCACATATTGGACTGTATAAAATTATATTCATTAAACAGAGTTTCTCTTTAAATTCAATGGCTATTCTTTCAGTTGGGATAGTTGAAAGCCGAAATACAAACTGGAAGACCAACCCAGGGGCTACAAGCTCAAGTGTTCTGACCCTATCAAACGTGACAAAGGATCTCCATGAGAAGATGTATGAATGCAGATTGAATAACACAGCAACTTCTGATTTGAAAGCTACCGTCATATTGGATGTAAAATGTAAGATAGAATCTTTTTGTTTGGCAACTTTTCAAATACCCCTGGTTGGGTAGTACCAGTCGTCAGATTTGCTCCAAATCTTATAAAGGTTTTCCAAAATATCAACACAGTTCAAAAAGTGAGCATTCTGGCTAAAACGTGCATGACGATGTGTTGAAAATCAAACATAGATGAGGAGTACAATTACCAAAGATGGGATGCCCAGGGGTTGAGTTGTTAATGGCCAAATGATCTAGCAGTTGAGTTATGTATTGATAAACTGTTTAAGTATTTGGTGGGTGATACATGTATACACCCTCTGATTTATGTTTTTTTGTCTACTTATATTGTTATGGTTTCAGTCCTTAAGTTTCTGTATTGCACTTGCATTCATAATAAGAAGGCGGAATTTAATGTGTCATTTTCTCCTTGTATCTTTTATTTTTCAAATGAACCCTTTGTCCAATTATCATATTGTGTCCTCAGAACAAATTTTAGAACGGTGAAAAAGTAGAAAAACATAGTTTTCACTTGAAAAACGTGGCCTCAAAGCACAAAAAGTGTCAGTAACAAGTGTCATCCTACAGTACCATCTCTACAAGAAAATAGTTGGATAGAGATAATGAAAAACACAATGTAACCAAAAAGCTAGCAACAAATAAAAGCTAACTATTAACCAGCAAAACGATTGATAGATGACAAGATATGTCAATTACAAGCCTTAGTTTTCAAGACAGCTCTTTTATACATTTTTCCATGGATCCGAATCCAAAGACTGTGACTTTAGGTGTGGTTCACAACTGAACCCCTGAGACTGATAACATGTATAATTAAGAGCTTTTGCTTCATTCTCATTAAGAGAAATTAGAAAATAGTTTGTTGCAATATTGTTGTTGAAAGTTGACAGAATGGACCATTTTATTTGGTTAAATAATAGTCTTGAGAAAACATCTTAGAAACTGCACCTATACACTTTATATTTGTACTGATTGCAGATAAACCTGGCACTGCTACTTCGCGTGGTAATGTTGAAGTAAATGAACAAGAAACTGCTACATTGAGATGTAATCATCCAAGTGATAGAGGAAATCCACGGTCAACATTCAAGTGGTTTAAGGGAGCATCTGATACTCCCTTCACCGATGAATCATCAGCAACCCTGACTATAAGTAGTGCCACTGTTGATAATTATGATGACACATACCGATGCACACCAACTAACTCAGCAGGGGATGGAATATCTGCTTCAGTTACATTAACTGTGAGAGGTAACATACATTACTTTTATATGTCAGACTTAACTCACTCTTCATTATTTTGCATTAGCTTACCACAAGTAAATTGTCATTTAAAACATTGAAATGATACATTTGTATATAATTGTTGATTATTTCAGCCAAGCCTGCCATGAGTAAATACCCAACAGGTATTGTTGATGCCATTAATACTCAGCCACTGCCTGACAATGTAAAATGTATTGATAAAGCTAAACCTGGATCTTCTTACAAATGGTATTTAAATGGAAGTGAAATAACAGGCTCTAATTCAATATACCAGTACAGTAGTTCAAATTCAACGTCTGGAAAATGGACAACTACAACAAGTTCTCTCAGCTGGAAAAGTGGTTCATCCGAGGCACAGAGAAAAGCTGGGAGTGGCAGTGTGAAATGTGAAGCTACAAATACAGCTGGAGATGATGAGAAAACATTTACTATTAACGTACAATGTAAGATTTTCAAATTGACTTTGTCCCTTTAAAACATAATCCTGAAATGCATGCAGTTTAAAAATCAGATTGAATTACCTTGAATTAACAATACAATTTGCATGTATCTCACCTCTAATTAGAGGAGCGTTTGTTTTTATGTCCCCACCACATAGTGTGGGGCCATATTGTCGGCCTAGGCGCGTCCGTCTGTCTGTCCGTCCATACATCCGGCAGTTTTCTCCAAAACCGCTACAGATATCACCTTCAAATTTTCAGGGATAACTTTTTTAACTATGAGTGCATACAGATGTGGATGAAAAAAAATTATCTCGATACCTACTTCCTGTCAGCCATTTTGAAGTCAAATGCTAAAATCCTTGTCTGCAAGCTTTAAGAAAAACGGCTTCACAGTTGCTTTTAAAACTTTAACATCTTGTTCAGCTCACTTCATTCTAGATCTGAGCAGGTTTTGGACCTGTTAGCTCAGTCATGTCAGCCATTTTGAATGTTTTAAGAAAAGTTAGCGCACGCTAATACTTTGTATCACATTGAATGGTGTTTTTCAGTTTTCATACTTTAACTATTTAGTAGCTTTATAAATAATTTCAGGTGTACATTGTTGTAAAAGCCTATGTTATTGTTAACCGTAGTTATATGTGATAATTTTGTAAAAAGAAATCAGTAAAAATTCATAATCACTTTTTTATTGTCGGCCATTTTGGATTTTTCCGTCCTAAAATCTTGTCTGTAAAGTCTTGTCTACGCGTTTTCAGGTGAACCGTTTGGTAGATCAATTTCAAATTTTCAGGGATGATTCTTAGTATGAAAATCTAGATCTGATTAGTTTTTGGGCATTCTGGGTAAATGTCAAGGCAGCCATTTTGGATTTTCTGTCCTAAAATCTTGTCTGTAAAGTCTTGTCTACGCATTTCCAGGTGAACTGTTTGGTAGATCAATTTCAAATTTTCAGGGATGATTCTTAGTATGAAAATCTAGATCTGATTAGTTTTTATGCATTCTGGATAAATGTCAAGGCAGCCATTTTGGATTTTCCGTCTTAAAATCTTGCCCGTAAAGTCTTGTCTACGCGTTTTTAGGTGAACCGTTTGGTAGATCAATTTGAAATTTTCATGGATGATTCTCAGTATGAAAATCTAGATCTGATTAGTTTTTTGGCATTCTGGATAAATGTCAAGGCAGCCATTTTGGATTTTCCGTCTTAAAATCTTGCCCGTTAAGTCTTGTCTACGAGTTTTTAGGTGAACCGTTTGGTAGATCAATTTCAAATTTTCAGGGATGATTCTTAGTATGAAAATCTAGATCTGATTAGTTTTTGGGCATTTTGGGTAAATGTCAAGGCAGCCATTTTGGATTTTCTGTTCTAAAACCTTGTTTGTAAAGTCTTGTCTACGCATTTCCAGGTGAACCGTTTGGTAGATCAATTTCAAATTTTCAGTATGAATGTTTCTTAGTATGAAAATCTAGAACTGACTAATTTTCTGGGTAAATTTTAAGGTGGCCATTTTGGATTTTCCGTCCTCAAATTGTGTCGGTAAAGTCTTGTCTACTCATTTTTAGGATAACCGTTTGACGGGATCACCCATAGGTGGGGACATTTTGTACACATTTGTGTTCTTGTAGTTTCTTTGTTTTCTCTTGAAAAGAATGCTTGACATGCTGCTTTTTTATTCAAATAGAGACTATAACTCATAAGAATTAATGTAGACTCTTTAAAAAATGGAAGTGATGATTCAATGAAAGCTAAATTCATTAAGCTTTTAAGGAGGATTATTTTGTAGAAAATAAACCATATATTTTTGAAAACTGTTGAAGTGAGTTGAGGTGCTCCTCTCTGGATAAAGTGCCATGTTCTTGGAACATATTCCGCAGAGACAATTTCAATAATGTATTAAACCATTAAAGAAAAAGATTTTAACAAATATTTAAGTAGCATAAGATTCTAGCATTTGAAGTATTCATAGCTTCAATGTAGAAAAAAATTAAAAATGAGGGAAAATATCTCATGTTCTTTAAATATCAATCTGGAATTGAGACTAATGGCAACTGTGTAGAAGCATCATATGCAGTTTGAAATTAATAAGATAAAAAAATAATGAAATAAAAAAATATTTAAAAAAAGATTGAATAAATAAAATTCAATTTTGATCAAAAAGATTTACAAAGTACACATGTAAATGTATAATGATGTACATTTTATTCTTATGCATTACACTTGGTTCAATAGTTTTGTATTAATTTTAGATAAACCCGGCACTGCTACTTCGGGTGGAAATGTTAAAGTAAATGAAGAAGAAACTGCTACATTGAGATGTAATCATCCAAGTGATAGAGGAAACCCAAAGTCAACATTCAAGTGGTTTAAGGGAGACTCCAATACTCCCTTAACTGACCAATCATCAGCAACCCTTACTATAAGTAGTGCCACTGTTGATGATCACGATGACACATACAAATGCACACCAACTAACTCAGCAGGAGATGGAACCCATGCATTGGTTACATTAACAGTAAATGGTACTTATATCCCATACATTCAATTAACCATTATACACAGGTGTAAATGTTGATGCAAACAATAAGAATGTGTCCATCTAGTCCGAATGTATGGAACAAGTATATAGATTATAACTTCAAAATAAAGAAGGGATGTCAGTGTGTTTATAGCCATACCCTTTGTGACAAGCAGTTGTCATATGTAACAATTGTTATCCTTTTGTTACTAATTGCAAGTGGTGACACATTGTCATATAAACGCATTGATCATTATTTTGTAGCTGTGCCATCCATAACCACACATCCACCTTCAGATGTTGATGTCATTAATTCTGATTCTACATTGCCGACAAGTCTTAAATGTATAGACAAGGCAAGGCCAGGATCTTCTTACAAATGGTATTTAAATAACAGTGAAATAACAAGTAATCATGCTGTTTATGCATTCAATGACTCTCCATCAATATCTGGAAAATGGACAACAACAACTAGTTCACTGAAATGGAAAGATGGTTCAACAGAAGCTGAAAGGAGAGGAGGATCTGGGAATATCAAATGCACAGCAACTAATGATGCTGGATCAGCTGATAAAACTGCCAATGTCAATGTACAGTGTAAGTTATCTTTTAGTCTCTTATTATACCACTACCAGAAGTGGCTACTCAATATGGTTATAGTCCTTAACTATTTTATGACACTACCAGAAGTCATGACATAATGTTATAGTCTCAACTTTCTTTGGCCTTTTTCAAGTATGTGTCATAATCTCAAACACTGCTGTAATTGTAATTGTTTTTCAGATAAACCTTATAACATACAAATATCACCAAACACTAAGACAATAACACAAGTAGAAAATGAAACCTTGCAGGAAGTAAAATGTGTTTCAACAGCTAATCCACCAAGTGGCTACAAATGGTATTTCAACAGTTCTTCTCAAGAACACAACTCTGGTGACACACTTCAACTGGGTAAATTACAGCGAAGCCATCATGGAAATTACAGCTGCACTGCAACTAATGATATAGGGTCTGCCTCAAGTCAAATAATTTTGGTTGTGCTGTGTAAGTATTCACCATTGAGGAATGAAACAACACTTCCATCTTATCATATAAATCAGATTGAAGCAAATTTAAATGTCACATTTCTTCTTAAGTTTCAGATGTAAATAACTTAACAGACCACCTTTTATTGTGTAGTCTGCATAGATGGATCAACATTCCAGAATTTATGAAAGTATTTTGAATCAGAAAATTAGTGAAATAAATTTCTAATGTTTATTTCAATTATGTATCATCATTATGGAATGAGGATTTTGTTTCCAAGATTACAACTCTTACAGAAGTGAGATGCTTATTAAATCACAAAATCATCTGGTCAGTCCAAAATTTCAAATTGGATGTGATTTTTAGCAATATGCTATTTAGATATGTACTCAATTTTTACTATGACCTTGTCATTGTACTCGAAAGGAATATAAAAAGAAAACGGCTAAAACTGATAATATCAAAATGGAAAGAATCATATTATTGATCTCTATTTTGGTCTTTCCTGTCACACGGTGAGTATTTTGTCAAGTCACTATAGTAATTATACTGAGTAAACACTGTTAATTTCTATATTTAGACTCCAGACTTAGTAGTGCCAAGATCTGATTATGTTTTTTGGCATGTTGGGTAGAGCACTTGGTGGCCAGTGTGTCTTGTTTCATGTTTTTGGGTTGGCAGGTTTTTTGACCACACTTCAAAATAATTCAGTCAGAATTTAGGACATACATGTACTTGTTGTATCATTGTATGTTATTTGTCTTTATAGATCCAACAAAAGTGACAAGCTTTGTGTCTTCCACTGGTGAATCTCCTGTATTGGAAAATTCTGAATTTTCCTTGACCTGTAATGCTGACAGTAGACCAGCATCTACAATAGTTATTTCTCTGGAATCGAATAAGGAAAAAGAGGCAAAGGAGGTATTAACACTGGTACATACCATTCCTAGAGCTACATGTCGCCACATGGGAATGTACAGTTGTGATGCAAATAATCCCATTGGAGCGAGTATGGTTGAACACTTTGTTACAGTTCACTGTAAGTACATTGCTACTGCTAGTTTGGGTAGTTTAGAGAATACAAAATAAAATGCATGATGGGTCTCCGAAAAGGTAAATATGACATGCATAATTTACATATTCTTAGATAAACATGCAGACACATTATTCAGTCATATATGTACAGGGTGGGCCAAAAATGTTTTGCTTCAACATTTTTAATATTGCAGAAATATGTTAAAGTGCTACATCATTGGAATTGAGACAATTCAATTTCCACAAAGTGATATATAATTCATTTCACATAAATTAGTATTTGTCTTGAAATAACATTTCAATTACCACAGCTAGGGTTCAAGATCATGATTAACAATTGCTGAAACTGACCAGAGAGACACTGTATAATCCCCATGTCAACTTTGGGGATATAATTCTATTAATAGAAGATCAAAATTGTTGATTTATGTATCAAATGGAAGCAAATTGATTGACAAATACAATATTATTTAGTGCCTTGTCTATTCTCATAGGTATTGGTAATTAAGGTATCAAATAATTAAATGTTTACACATTTTAGCAAGACATTTTGTAGATAATGTCACTCTATTTAAGGATAAAATGATTATGAAATGGTCAATAATGATGTTGTACTTAGATAACTTAACTTGACTGAATATGTATGCACATTTTGATACGCATGGGATATATGTAGTGTCAAATTAAAAATTGTATTTTTTTAATCAGTGGTAATGTGATTTTTTTGACAAATTTTCACGAAACCATCAAATATGTTTTTTGAACCATAGCATACGGTGCCAAATCACTTGGATTACGGATTGTTCAAATTGCATATAGACTAATGGGCATTGGTCAAGAAGTAGTTTCCATTTTTTTTTATTTTCAGCCATTTTAGTTAACATTGATTTGTCCATCTGTATGGCGAAATCCAATTTTGGACCAACAATAGTGGCACGTTTTAAAACCTCTGTCGATAGAATTCCCTAATGGCCGCCATTTTTGTCATGTGAAATTCACTTTTCGCCCATTTCCTAGCTTTACAAATATTTTCAGCCATTTTAGTTAACATTTGCCTTAAAACCTCTGTTGATAGGATTCCTGTTTTAAGTTATTTTTTCAACATCAATGTAGTAAACTCCTCTATGACTCCTGGTTCAAAAGCTCGCCTATTTTCAAAATGGCAGCAATTTTTGTCTCGCCAAATTCACTTTTGGCTCATTTCCTAGCTTTACAAATGATTTCAGGTGTCCTGCATTGTAAAAAGCCATGTCTTTGTTAAGAGTAGTTGTATGAAATTATTTTGTTACAAAAAATGGGCTCGGGCAGTTTTTCACCATTCTGACTATTTTTTGAGTGATTTTTGGCCAAATTTGCCAAAGTGACCCCCCCCCCCTAGAATGAAAAGTGAACCCCCCTTGAAAAATTCTGGCTACGGGCCTGTAATTTTTTTTCAATATGTCTGCCTGTTTTCAGAAGAAACAGTATCTACATACTGAGTATTGTAATACAGCTGTACCAGTTATCAGATTTCATCTCAGTTTTATAGGATGATGCTTTATCCTCCAGGAGCCCCATCAGACCATCATGCATTTCAGTTATCATGAATTCTCTAAAGTACTTCTATTTGTATTTTACAAACTTATTATGTAAGCACAATTGCTAAAGGGGAACAACAAATATTTTCGAAGGAAACACAGAAAGACAATTATATAAGGAGACAAACCCAATCACAAGTGTGTCAAGTGTTAAATAGCAATCTCAATCCAATCCATGGCACATTTCTTTTTAGTAACAATGAAAAGTATCATTATGTTACAAATGATGAATGTAGAAAAATAATACACAAATCAGTCATCAAACATATTTGCAATTTTAATGTTTTGTTTCAGGTTCCCCGACAGATGATGATGCAAATCCTTCACAGGTTAAATCTTATGCAATGGTTGGAGATACAAAGGAAATTGTCTTTAATAGCATTGGCTTTCCATTGCCTGAATTTAAATGGTATAAGCTAGACATTGATAATAGCACACATAAGCTGCCCGATCATATGTCGACTTATGTTAACACAACTAACAGGTACACACATCGTGCTGTGATGAATATCCAACGCATAAAAGCAACAGACTTTGGAAAATATATCTGCATGGCATCAAACAGTGTCAGTAACACAACAAAGATGTTTGAACTGAGTGCAGCAGGTATGTAGTACAAAGAACATCAACTGTTAAGTAATGCAACTAAGCTTTTTATGCAATTGTTGAAGCATTACCTTAGTTAGAATCGCTTCGCAGAATACTACACGTAGATGACGGTTGTTTTCTGGCTGAATTCTTTATTAACAGTGCTTTAAGTTACATGTTTTGACAGTGCATGAATTGACATCCGTTTTCCTGTTGTCTGTCCTATCATAGTTCTGCAAAAAGTATTTGGTATTTTGGTGGCTTTGTATAAAAACCTCGTACCTCATACCCATGCACTCACGCAGGACAGTCATGATACAGTCTTTGAAAGGTTCAATTTTAAAAGTTTTAAAAGACTATTCAATCTTAATTCTATCTTTATGTTTGTATAAAGCACTCATGATATTTATAGATGTGAAATTTGTCTAGACAAAGATAGATATAGAGTCAAAATAAAGCCTGAATTGTTAATTTTAGTTTTTTATTGTTTTCATAATAGGCCATTCTTAGGCTTGTTCAATAGGGAAAATTTACTCTAAATTAGTTTTAAATATGCCGGAGATTTACTAAATGGAATTCTGTGTTTCATTTTATTTAATCACAGTTTGAGTAACGATAACTGTAGTCTCCGATTTCGTATATTCACCACAACACATGACAGTTTAATTTGTTTGCTTAACTGTGGCAATATAGGTGAAACCTTTTAAATTGACTTCCTTTAGGTAGAGAGCAATTGCATCAGGCGTATGGGTTACCCTGTTAAATTAGATTAAAAGCATTTTGCATTCATGGTTTAGGAAACATACAGGGTGTTCCAAAAGTAACAGGACTGGTGCTGGCATTTTGTCAATTCTGCACCAATTGTCTTCAAATTTTACAAAATGAACTTTGAAGTATTGCAACTAAAACTGGAAAGTTTCAAGAAAGATGATAAAATGTGGGTAGAGTTATGGTTACTATAGTAACATGACATCACAATACCCGGTGCAACTTTTCCCTAAAAATGTACCATTTAACATTTTTGAATTACTAAAGAAAGTATCCCATTCACATATTACAATACAACATTTCTTATTGGTTTCATTAGTTGCTTTGTTGTTATGGTGTTGCCTTACAACTCGGATTCAAGTGTAATTTCTTAATAATAATATTTATTCAATTTCAATTAATATTACTTTGTATAACAGTCTGCACAATTCACAGTTGAGTGTTTGAAAAGACCCAATTTGATGCCAATCATCCACCTTGATAACACAATTACCCGCAGGTCAGCATTAAAGACCACTGCAGCTATGGAAGAGCTTGGTCTTGAGGTCTAAGACTAGGCAACATATTTTTCTGATCATGCAATATCTAATATTTACTTGTATGGAGAACAGAATGCTGATCAGCGGGGTAGGACCTTTAGAGATGAGAATAACCTTCTCCAAGTTGTCCAAGGTGTGGGATGTGTCCTCAAATAGGTTCACATATGACTCTCATTTGTATGAGTCATTGTTCCAGCATTCTAAACTTAAACTGACTCAAAGTAGAGATACATAGGAATATCAAATAATGTAAAGCAAATGTAATTCCTACCAGTTGTTGCATTTCAACTTTAACATTGAAACGGGACTTTTTCGTGAAAATCATAAATTTTTCATTCTAAACCAAAGTAATTAATATTATTGTTTGAAATTTTGGTAGTATATTCGCAACATCTATCTTTTTCACATATATTCGGTGTTTTTCATTCTGACCCCCAGGGGCCGTGTATGGGGGGGGGGTCAGGAAAACAGAAATTTTCGCTAATTTTTAGATCTTTCTGAAGTATAGCTTTATTATACTCAAATGAAAGGCAATTAAGAGTAGATTGCAAATATTGTATCTTTTTTCTGATTTGAGCCTCGTAAAATTCAAAATGGCCGTCTAATTTACGATTTCGCAATAATTTTTCGATCCCTTCAAAGTATGGCTATATAATACTCAAATTGAAGGAATTTTGTAGTAGATCACAATTATGGTATTATTTGTCAGATTTGTACCTCAGAAAATTCAAAATGGATTTTTTCAAGATGGCCGCCGCTTTAAAAATGACGGGACTTTTTCGCAAAAATCATAAATTTTCATTCTAAACCAAAGTAATTAATATTATTGTTTGAAATTTTGGTATTGTATTCGCAACATCTATGTATTTAACAATATATTCCATGTTTTTCATCCTGACCCCCAGGGGCCCGTGTATTGGGGGTCAGGAAAGCAGAAATTTTTAGATCTTTCTGAAGTATAGCTTTATTATACTCAAATGAAAGGCAGTTAAGAGTAGATTGCAAATATTGTATCTTTTTTTCTGATTCGAGCCTCATAAAATCCAAAATGGCGGTCTAATGTACGATTTCGCAATAACTTTTCGATCCTTTCAACGGATGGCTATATATTACTCAAATTGAAGGAATTTTGGAGTAGATCACAATACACTGTATTATTTTTCAGATTTGTACCTCAGAAAATTCAAAATGGCTGCTTTGCAGGAATTCGCAATTCTAAAATCTAAATTTTTCAATTTTAACCAAAGTAATGAGTATAATTGATTAGAATTCGGTAATTGATATTTTGTTCGTTGGGATTTGCTACTCCGCGGAGTTGCCATTATCTAGTTGGTTCTTGGGTTCTTCAGTCGATATATAGAGTCTCCATATGCCTCTTATTTTCTGATCTCCTTTGACATTGCCACGCCCAACTATGTCAGCTAACACAATACTTGTACATACATCAATGTTTTTGAGTTCCCTTGGGTTCAAAATGTCTCTTGTTCTCATAAAGAGTGGAGTGACTCCATTCATAATTGTCTCAATTTCCATGATATTTGGTAGTGATGACTTTTTTAAAGTTTTGGTATATTATTGTTTTTGAGATGATCCCTCTTGGTCAGTATTTGTACTTGGTAAGGGTATTAATTCCAATATCATATTCACTCTATAGCATGTACACTACACTGAAATGTTTTATGTGCTATAATTAGGTCACACAATTGCAATATAACTGTTCAAAATTTCTCAATGTGAAAATATACTGAAGGAAAGTATATTTTCACATTGAGAAATTTGGTATCCCTGTGTTCCTGATATGTTTATAATGTCCAATATCCACTTTAGAATACTTTACTCTCCATAGAACTGAACCAGTCCTGTTACTTTTGGAATATGTGTTTATACTGAATATTCATATCTTGTTAAGCTTGCTTCATATGTAATTTTTTATTATAGGACCACCTGAAAAGCCACACAATCTTAAGGTTATTGACATTAAAACAGCTGTGTCTCTGTACATTCAATGGACACCTGGTTACAATAATGGAAAACCTCAAACATTTACTGTAGAATATCAGAAGATCAAGGAGACACAATGGACAGAATATAGGAAGGGTATTTTAGATCCACCTCCACTACCATTTAAGGTTCATCCACTGGACAGTAATACATCATATGTTTTTAGAGTGAATGCAATAAATGAAGAAGGGTCTAGTGGATTTACAGAGCCATCAAGTGCAGGAACTACATGGGCATTACCAAGCAGTAAAGAAATCAATCCTACTTTTATAAAGGATGGAAACAACATAATAGTAACATTTAACAATTTTCCAAGAAATTGCACGAGTGTCACCATACATTGCTGCGAAGCTGAGGCAGCAACTAGCTGTATTACAAGAAATGTTACTAACCTTGGAGAAACACCTAAAGAAGTAGTTATATCAATAGAAGAGAATAAAAAATACACAGTGTCCTTTCACTATTATCAGCGAGATGATATCATACACAAGTCCCAGCCACAGATTGCAGAAAAAAGTAACTCTCACCCTTTTTACATTTTTAACTCTCTGGATACTGTATGATGGGTCATTTGACTCCCGCTTTAATTTGGCGAATTTGAAAAAAATCACAAATTAAAAGTCACTAATGGTTTAGTTTTTACAAAATCTGAAAAGCATAAGGGTAATAATCAGAACGTGTCACTTCCAAATTGGCTCAGGGGAGTTGCCTCAGTAATAAGATTACTAGATATAGTAGTTGAATTTAGGTGTGACAATTTGAATTCTGTTTCAGTTTATATGGAAGTTGTGGCGTCACTGTCCAAGCCCTAGAGTTTGCCAAAATAATAGCAGCCAATATGGCAAAAATGGCAAAATCTCCAAATTAAGTAGCGCCAAATTAATCCAATCTACAGTAGATGATAGTTATCCCATTGAATGAAGTTCAGGGGGATAAAGTGGCCACAATTTTTACATGTTTTGTTTTTTGTTATTTTATGTTTTTACTATACCTCGAAAAGAAGTAGAGCGATTTTGTTCATATTTGATATGTGAATTCTCATATGCATGATACATTGTCTTATGACAATTTGGCAGCCATTTTAACATGTGTTAATTTTTTTACTGAGCTCGAAAAATGTAGCAATTTTGTTGATATTCTACATGTGACTACTTTAAAGCAAAATTTAATATCTTATGACAATTTGCCCAGTAAGCAGCCATTTTGAAATATGGACACCCTTTTTAGGTGTGTTGTTTTATGTTTTTTGCTATAACTGGAAAACTATTGCAGTTGAAATTTTATATGTGAATACTATAAAGCATACTACAATTCGGCTAATAGGCAGTCATGGCTTTTCAATGGAATTTGCTATACTGTTACATTGCTTTTATCTAGTTAAAATGCTTTTTATGTCCCCACCAAATTGTGTGGGGCCATATTGTTGGCTGAGGCTCGTCTGTCCGTTCCTCAGTATGTCTATCCAACATATTTCTCCAAAAATGCTACATATATCATCTTGAAATTTTCAGGGATAACTAATAAGTTCATACAGATGCTGTAGAAAACAAATTTGACTCAAAACCTACTTCCTGTCCGCCATTTTAAAGTCAAATGCTAAAACCCTTGTCTACAAACATTAAAAAACGACTTCACACCACTTCAAAGTCACTCTTAAAATCCTTAATATCTTCTTTAACTCACTTCATTCCAAATCTGATTAGGTTTTAGACATGTTGGCTCAATTATGGCAGCCATTTTTAATGGCTTAAGAAAATTCAGTACCTTGTTAATATGATAGACAGTATTGAGTTGTCATAGTTAATCTATTTAGCAGCTTTAAAAATAATTTCAGTAGTCCTGTGTTGTAAAACCCATGTCACAGTTCACAGTAGTCGTATGCAATAATTTTGTTTCAAATAATCATGGGCTTTCAATTAGAGTTGAAAGCCCATGAAAAAATCAACAAAAACTTATGTCTGCTTTTTTATTGTTGGCCATTTTGTTTTCCCATTTTAAAATCTAGACGATCCATTTGACAGATCAATTTCAAATTTTCATGGATGATTGTTTGTACAAAAATCTTGAACTGATTAGTTTTTGGGCATTCTAGATAAATGTCAAGTCAGCCATTTTAGATTTTCCATCCTAAAATCTTTCTGTAAAATCTTAGGCCCCAATCACACCAGACTAGTTCTATATAATCGTTCTTTCAAGTCCCAGGAAAAATCCGTAAAACGGGCTAAGTCTGGCTGTTGTCAAGAAATATGTCAAAAATAATTAGCCACTTCGTTCATAAACAGTCTTCAATACGTCCATCTCATTCCTAGTTTGTTCAGGTCGCACCATGTCAGTATGCACACGCACTACAAATTGATATCCGATTGCACAATGTCGTTAACTCGTCCCTAGTAGGGTCGAAGTATGGCAATTACGTTCCTAGTCTAGTATGTCATCTTGTTTGAAGTACATTGTCACACGATCTAATTACAGAATGGTATGGACACCATCGAATTTTGAATCATTTCAAAATTCTAAGATCACCTTCCCGTCTGAGAACGTTCATGAAGTTCGTAAATAGACCTTAGAAAGTTGCAGCTATGTTCATTCCATACATAGTTTAAAATCAGAAGAATCAGTGGCAACTTGTTTGGTGTGCTAACTTATTCATAAGCAGTCTTAAATACATTCTTAATCAGTTTAAACCCGTTTGCAATTAGTTCTACCTCATTCTCAATACCTCCTCAGACAGTTCAACTCATTGTTAAAACGTCCCTGGTTGGATTGAAGTACGACGGTTCCGTTGATGATAGTACATCCAGCTTGTTGTTAGTACGTGTCACTCGTTCTAATTGTAGAATGAGTGACCATGTCCTCAGACAGTTCAACTAGTTGTTAAAACGTCCCTGGTAGGATTGAAGTACGACGGTTCTGTTGGTAGTATGTCCAGCTCGTCGTTAGTACGTTGTCACTCGTTCACTCGTTCTAATTGTTGTTGAACATATCGACCATGAGAACATTTTGAGCATGTTCTAAGTTTTAGAGGACCTACCCGTTCGAGTTTGTTTGATGAAGTTTGTCAATAGACCCAAAACGGTTCTAAGTACGTCCAGTCCGTTTGTACACAGTTGAAGCCCGTTTTCGAGAATGTAGTGAAAACTAGTTTGGTGTGATAGTAGGGTTATATATGCATTTTCAGGCAAATTATTTTATGCATTAATTCCAAATTTTCAGGGATGATTATTAGTATGTGAGTTTCGAACTGATTAGTTTCTGGGCACTCTGGGTAAATATGAAGGTGGCCATTTTTGATTTTCCGTGCTAAATATTGTCTGTAAGGCCTTGTCTATGTGTTTCCAGGCGAACCGTTTGACAGGGATGATTCTTTATATCAAAATCTCGAACACATTAGTTTTTGAGCATTCTAGGTAAATGTTAAAGCAGCTGTAATGGCCTTCAATAGCAAGTCGTCACTACAGTCTCAGCTGTAGTTGCTAACCTTTATTTCTCAGGGGTAGAGCGTCTGATTGAGAGTGGAAGGTCCTGGGTTCGATTCCCCCATTGGGCGCATTGAATTTAGCACATTTTCTTCTGGGTCTAGTACCTGGCTCCTTACACTACAGCTCCCTGATGGATGTGCCCAAGGGTCATAACAGATCAATTGCAAATTTTCAGGGATGATTGTTAGTATAAGAAACTTGAACTGATTAGTTTCCAGGCATTCTGCGTAAATGTAAAGTGGCCATTTTGGATTTCCAAGCTAAAACATTGTCTGTAAAGTCTTGTCTAAGTGTTTTCAGGCTAATTTTTTACTGGATCAATTTTCAGTGATGATTTTTTTAGTATGCAGTCATACTGTCAGGAGGCAGTCATTTTGGATTTTCTGTCCTAAAGTCTTGTCTGTGAAGTCTAGTCTTCACTAAGTTTCCAGGGAAACTATTTGACTGATTGATTTCTAATTTTCATGGATGATTCTTACTTTGAATACCCTTTACTTTATAATGAGCATGATAGTTTGAGACCCTCTGTTTATAAAGTATATGTCACTCTCTAAATATAATAGCAAATATAGTGTAGCATTTCTATATCACACTGAATTATACTTACTTATGATTTGACTTAAAATTGATCAATTTGTCAATACTGGATTTTGTAAGATTTTGTTTATTTCAAAAGGTTTGTTGATTTTTTAGGGCAAGAGCCACCAAATATAGGTGCTATAATAGGAGGTGTCTTTGGAGGGCTGCTTCTAGCTGTTGTTGTGGTGTTGATAGCAGTTTTTGTATGGAAAAAGAGACAAAATGATGGACAAGGTTAGTAAATTCATGTTTAATAAATATTCCATTATATATTCCTAGATCATGTAATTTAATTTGGATTGATCCTAGAATGTTGGTTTTCCCTCATAAAATTTGTCTGTTGAGTAGTTGTTGCCAACATTGATCAATGTGAAATTTTGAGGGCTATTTCTTTGTATAAACAATTAATCTTTGGGAATTCTTGGTGAATTTATAGGGTTGTCATTTTGGACATTTCCTTTGAAAAACTTGTCTCTGTGTTTTTTTATTCTTCCCGCGAAAACATTTTGTGAGTTGATCCTTTCCTAGTATGCAACTTTACATTCAATTTTATACATTCTGAGTAGATATAAAGGGTGACCATTTTGGATTTTCTATCCAGAAATATTATATGTGAAGTCTTGTCTACATCATGGGCATAGTCAGGGGTCCTTACACCCATGTACATGTTTCCAGCCAAACAATTTCATGGAATAATTTGATTTTTATTATTTAATTCTTTAGGAATTTGAGCCTACTTTTTATCAAAGTTCACAACTAATTTGGTACATTTTTATGGGTTTTCCATTTCAATAAATGTTTGTAAGGTCTTGTGAACTAGTTCCCAGCCAAACCATTTGATGGATCAATTTGAAATTTCCAGGGATCATCTTGGTATGCATGTGCCTTGTCACTGTGATAATAACACAATACATGTATAATGATTTTGGATTGTGTTATTATCACAGTGACAAGGCATTAACTTCAAACAATTAACATTAAGAACAATTAATCAGTGCTATAAAAAGAGTTTGATTAGATGTTTATATTATCCAGTGCAGGTGGAATTAGATAAATATATAGAGATTATCCTATATGAGGTTTAGGATATTGGGGTTATCCCGAGGCAAATATAATATATCTGCCTGAGGGCTGCAGGTCCCGAGGGAAAATATATTATATTGGCCAAGGGATAACGATTATATACTATATCTGCCCGCTCGGAGCGGAACGTAAAGCTATATCTGCCCGCTGATGAAAATATAAGTTTTTACAAACCGGCTTTATATACCTATAATACGTCCAAGTATGGGATAAATAAGGGTTATGTACTGGGAGGTTTTGGATATAGGGTATATCCTGAGGGATATATAGAGATTATCCTATATGAGGTTCAGGATATTGGGATTATCCCGAGGCAAATATAATATATCTGCCCGAGGGCCGCAGGTCCCGAAGAAAAATATATTATATTGGCCAAGGGATAATCCCAATATTTTGAACCTTCTATAGGATAATATGTTTATCCCATACCAATCTTGGTCATCTGGTTCACATTGTACAATCGTGAAAATATTTTAGAATATTCATGTCCAGTTTCGTTTTCTTGGCTGTGGGCGGATTTTCCTTTTCTCTCAAATATTCCCACATTTATTTTCTCAATTTTATGATTGATTAAGTGGATGCTCCTTCCCTATTTAGCTCACATGGTGAGCTTTTGCAATCATTCACTTGTCCGTCTGTCTGTCTGCTGTGCGTGCATCCGTCAGTCCGTCAACGATAGTAGCACATTTTAAAACCTCTGTTAATAGGATTCCTGTTTTAAGTTATTTCTGTTCAACATCAATACAGAAAACTCCCCTATGACTCCTGGTTCAAAAGCTCGCCTATTTTCAAAATGGCCGCCATTTTTGTCTCATTTTTGTTTTGTCCATTTCCTAGCTTTACAAATAATTTCAGGTGTCCTACATTGTAAAGATCCATGTCAATGTAAAGAGTAGATGTATGAAATAATTTTGTTACGAAAAATCAGCAAAAAATTATATCCATATTTTTTATTTTCAGCCATTTTAGTTAACATTGATTTGTCCATCTGTCTCACGAAATCCACTTTTGGACAATTTGCCTTAAAGGGTGAAGCATATCGTTTAGCAAATCGAACGCTCGTTTCTGGTGTTGCTCACCGTTTAGTATAAAAGGCCCGATCCTGGAATAATACTCAAGGGTTCACAGGTTCGAGGTCGTTGTGTCAACACCTCTAACTGTTATATAGCATAAGTATATTATAAATCATCACACATTTATAAAAGGGTGATTTTTATTTTGACAAATCAATTTAACATTTATGGATGAAGTTTCAGGATCTTCTATTTGTGTATAATAAGGAAAAATTGGCATCTAAATTTCCCCATAACGTAATAGCACACAGCTTGGCATATGAAATATCCTACAAATGAAACAAAGCAAGAAAAACCGGTTTCTAATACAAGGATTTATATTGGCTGTTGTACATGTATTCTTTGAACGCAATCACTCTTTGGATAACGTTTTCAAAATCATTATAAACGGATTACTTTATCTCAAAGACAATTTTAATAAACTGGATTTTACAGAACTCCCCTTATTACTTAAAAATGGACTGATCCAGTTGATTCGCCTGGAGCCGCCATATTGTTTTTATACGGGATGCTAATCGGAACCCTTTAAAACCTTTGACGATAGGATTCCTGTTTTAAGTTAATTTTGTTCAACGTGAATACAAAAAACTCTCCTATGACTCTTGGTTCAAAAGCTCGCCTATTTTCAAAATGAAATGTCTCGTGAAATTCACTTTTGGCCCATTTCCTAGCTTTACAAATAATTTCAGCTGTTCTGCATTGTAAAAAGCCATGTCACTGTAAAGAGTAGTTGTATGAAATAATTTTGTAACAAAAAATCAGCAAAATATTATATCCGTTTTTTTAAATTTCAGTCATTTTACTTAACATCGATTTGTCCATCTGTTTGCAAAATCCTCTTTTGGACCATTTGCCTTAAAACCTCGTCGATAGGATTCCAGTTTCAAGTTATTTTTGTTTAACATCAATTCAAAAAACTCCCTTATGACTCCTGGTTCAAAAGCTGCTTTGCAAAAAGCCATGTCACTGTAAAGAGTAATTACATTCATTTTTTCAGCCATTTTACTTAACATCGATTTGTCCATCTGTCTCTCAGTCAGTCCAAAATAGTGGCAAGTGGCTTGAAATGATTTTGGCTCAAAAAATCAGCAAAAAATAATATCTGTTTTTTTCAGCCATTTTACTTAACATCGATCTGTCCATCTGTCTCTCAGTCAGTCCAAAATAGTGGCAAGTGGCTTGAAATAATTTTGTTACAAAAAACAGCAAAAAATATATCTGTTTGTTTTTAATTATTTTCTGTCATTTTAGCCATCATTCACTTTTGAGCAACACCATGTGAGCCCAGTACCCACGGTACTATTTTTCAAACCATCAAACAGATCCCGATTGTCTGTGTTTTCTCCATTGTCATTTACAGTCGTTACGCGAACGTTACAAATTATGAACAAATATTCGAGCGGCGATTATGACGTAGCGGGCAGATATACTATATCTGCCCGCTCGGAGTGGGACGTAAAGCTATATCTGCCCGCTGATGAAAATATTATAAGTTTTTACAAACCGGCTTTATGTACCTGTGACATGTCCAAGTATGGGATAAATTAATATATTCCTGAGGGATGGAAGGGACCAAGGGGAGATATGAATATTTCCCCAGGGATATACCCTACACCCAAAACCGACTGTACATAACTGGTTTATCTCATGCGTGAGTGGGTTTGGGGTAGATATAATATTTTCCACCTTTTCAAATGACTAGATAGGCTCATACTGTAAAAGTACAATTCATATTTAACATTTCATAATACATGTACCCCTTAGTTCAATACAATGAAATTGTAACATTTAAACTTTTTTTTTTTAAAAATTTAAAATTTTCCATTTTTGAAACATTCCTGGGAGCGGGATGGATATATTATATCTGCCAGTATTTGGCCTGGCGCAAGACATACAATATAGCATGCCCATTTCTCAGATATGACATATATTCCTGAGTGATATCTACCCCAAACCCACTCAAGTATGAGATTTTTATCTCACGGTATTAATAACTCTCTTCATGAAATCGTTAGTTCAAAATCCATATGTTTTTCTTGTATGAGCAAAACCAGATATATTTAGTCAACAAATATGACTTAACTTTATGACATTTTAAAATATAAAAACTTGATTATATAACAAACACATTAACTTAAAAAGTTCAACAATATGTATACATGTACATGAGAGGGACCAAACACATTCGCTTATTTCTCAGATATCTATATGAATGTGTCAGAGCGTAATGATGAAATTACAATTCATGTGTTTAATAGGCTTACATGGCTTCATACCTCTTACATTTCATTAGCAGACAGATATAATTTTTTGCCGATTTTTTGTAACAAAATTATTTCATACAACTACTCTTTACAGTAACATGTGTTTTTACAATGCAGGACACCTGAAATTATTTGTAAAGCTGGGAAATGGGCCAAAAGTGAATTTTGCGAGACAAAAATGGTGACCATTTTGAAAATAGGCGAGCTTTTGAATCAGGAGTTTCTGTATTGGTGTTGAACAAAAATAACTTAAAATGGGAATTCTATCGACACACTTTTTAAAGCAAATGGTCCAAAAGTGAATTTCATGTTATTTGTATGTTATATGAATTTGTCATGTTAATGCCTTGTTTTAATGTCACCACCAAGGACTGGTGATATATTGTTATGGTCCCTGTTTTTTGTGACAGTGGTTGGTGGTTTGTGATCAGTGGGTGGCAGATGGTGGTTGGTATCTGCAACAAATTCTTAAAACTTCCAATAACTTAACAAATACTGTTTAAACTGCATGACTTCAGTTTTTTTCAAGTCATCTACAAGTTTTCAGAAGTTCAAATCTGACTTTATATTTAAGCTATGACCTTCAGTTACCTTTTCAAGGTCAAAAAAGGACAAAAAGGTCTTCTTTTAACCTTCTTCAAATTGACCAAATCTTTTTTCAAAATCATTTACAAGGTATCAGAAGTTCAAATCTGACTTTAGATTTGATGTGACCTTCATTGACCTTCTCAAGGTAAAAAAAGGTCAAAAAGTTATTTTTCAACTTGCGTCAAATTGTCCTAATTTTTTTTCAAAATCATCTTCAAGTTGTCAGATGTTCAAATCTCACTTTAGATTTGACCTTCATTGACCAAGGTTTTCAACTTGCTTCAATTTGACCAATTTATTTTCAAAATCATCCAGAAGTTCTCAAAAGTTCAAATCTGACTATAGATTTGACCTTCAATGACATTCTCTAGGTTGTAAAAATATTTGACTGTCCATGAACTTCTTAAGGTCAAAAAGGTATTTTTTTTAACTTGCTTCAAATTGACCAATTTGTTTTCAAAATCATCTACAAGTTTTCATAATATTGTGAGCAACAAGGTGGTGACATTTTGTCATGTTAATGCCTTGTACTATGTTTTGATTTCACAGTAATTGATATAGATAGCCTTTGTATGTTTTAATTTAAAATAAATGCAATTTCATTTCAGGAAAAAATGGCACAGAAATGAACACAAGGCGGTATGTACCCTACTATGAAACTTCTCTACTTCTATTACTATTTCTTACTTTACTTCTCATACCATCACAGAGAGGAAGAAATCAAATCATTCACCTAATCATGCCCTCAAATGACAAAAAGCTAATCTACCAGAGTGATTTGTTGGAAAATAATTTAGAGTAAAAAAGTATTCTAGATTCAAAGTTCCAATATTCCAAATAATAAAATTAATGTCACAGCCACAACTTTTTGTGATGGTGTTCTAAATTCGGCGTTTAAAGCAAATAGCAGGTGTTTTGCATGTTAATGCCTTGTTGTTTTCCTTGCTAGATCTTATTTTGCCTGTCTCCTCAAATTCCTAAGGATTTACTCTTGGAATTAGTCATTTATAAACATTTTCCATGCCTTTTTTGAAATATTCATTTTATTCTCTATTTTCTATAAAATCACAACTTCACTGAAATTGTTTTAGATCCTTGATTATGGAGCAAGACATTGGTCGATCTAATGAAAGTTTTGATGGTGGTAACCCTTATGAAGAGTCCCCTGGTACAGCTAGCAATGGCAATATCAATCCATATGGAGAGACTTCAGCAGGGAATAGAAATGCAAATGAAGATATTAATCCCTATGGAGACATAAACCCATATGGAGTGACATCTAATGGAAATGGTAATTTCAGTGAGAGACCCATTGATGTGGAAAACAAGCCTGGTAATGTCAAAGTTTATTCTTCTGTGTAACTGTTATCCTGTATGCCTTAATATCATATTTATGGGAACATTAATGTTAAATTATTTATTTATATTGTGATGCCATATATCTCATACATGTATTTTGATATTCATGTATATATGCACATTTATATACTAGCCTTCAAACATTTAACTCAATGTAAAGTCATATTACATCGTACCACATAAACAGTGAACAGTGTATTAAGGAGTGACATGCCACTACTTTATGACAAAGGAAGAGGTGCGATTAATTGGCAAATATCCCCATGGTCAAAATGAATCATTCTTATCTGTAACATGAAGAATAGAAGTCATTTAATACTTTTGAAAATATTAAAGTGCTTGGGCACACAAAGGCTGAGATAGGGGTCATTTCGTTCAGTAAGGTTGTATTGACTTACATGGGGCTGTGCACCATTGATTTAACATGAGGTTATCATCAGATCCCAATAGAGGCCATTGAATTCCATTGATTATCACAGAAATACCAAAAATACACCATGAGCTGAATCGATTGCAGTCTCAGTAATTTCACGATATGACACAAATGGTATATCTCATCAAATGTGCAAATATGAAGTTTGCAATCAGTTCAGGTTATACTTTAAATTAAAAGATTGTACATTCTTTCATCATCATTTTTTCCCTACAGAATGGTTATATAAAAATGCTCCAAAAACAACTTTTACACTTATGAAATATCATAAAACTTTGTAAAACAAAAGGTTATACTATTATATTTCATTATTTAGTAGCATATTTGGATAAGATGTAGGGATGTGTATGATGCAAATGGATTTTTATAGACACAAAAATACCTTAGTTTATCTTACTAGATTGAGCTGAACATACCTTTTAATTTGTGATTTTAGCTTGTTGGAATACATAATAATGATATAATGCTATACAAAATAATTATTGGTTCTCCCAAATGCTTGCAACATGATGTCAGTTTTATAAAATGTGAAATAAATGTGTATCTACACATTCAATTTTCGATGTGTGGCACATTTTGGTTATCTTGAGATGTAGCATTTCACAGTCCGCCGATATACAGTACATACAATGTATTGCACACATACATGTACCGAGTAAGTCATGCATGTTATCATGAACCTATACGTATCTTGATGTACAATAATCCACATGTTGATATCTTATATGTACTGTATTGGTCTGATAAAAATGCACTTTACGTTTTCAATATTTAAAAAATAAAATATATATTCAAAACTATCAATACCAGGATACCTTATGAGTAACCTCATGAATATGTATTTGTAATATAGAATATGCAGGCCCGTAGCCAGAATTTTCTAAGGGGGGGTTCACTTTTCCCCAAAAAATCTAGGGGGGTTCACTTTGGCAAATTTGGCCAAAAATCACTAAAAAAATAATCAGAATGGTGAAAACTGCATGATTTTGAAAGAAATTTTGGCCAGGGGGGGGGGGGGGTTCGCCCGAACCCCCCGAACCCCCCCTGGCTACGGGCCTGATATGTTACATAGCTAAACTTGCAAACATATGGATTATTGTTTAGCATGTGTTTTGACTGTCCTCTCACACCGATCTTAGCCAAACTTTGGTTGAGCCCATTTATAGTGCCTGAGTACAGACACCTGGGCACTCTTTATAGTTTCGCACACACTTACATTATGTAAGGTGGGTTATAATGCTGCTTATTTTTCATGAAGCCACTCAGTAAAATTAGGATTTCTCTGCACCCTGATGTTCAATCAACATCATTCGAGTATCTATGTGTTCCTGACACATTAGGGCATCCGGTAATGACAACGTCTACCTAGAGTTTGCACGGGAAATTGACCCGGAAGACCGGAAGAATGCAGATTTCATGTAATGACGTTCATGTAAACAAGTAAAGTACATATAATCCCCATTTAAAATACTGGACTACTTGACATGTAATAATATGTTCAAACTGAAATATAGAAAATTTTCAACATAGCAATTGCTTCCTTATTCTGTATGCCCCTCTAACTGCTTAATAAGGCAATGTATCTTCAAATAAAACCTTAGCCAAGTAGATTAGAGTCTCTGGAACACTTTTGTAAATAGTTTTCACAAGCAATTTTGTTTGTGAATGTCAAATTTTGTCTTCCCGATTTCAGTCATATGTTAAGTCAATTTCGCGTGCAAACCTTGGATAGACATTGTTAATCCCGAATGCACAACACCTAGATACTTCAATGAGGTTGCAGAGAAATCGTAATTTTACTGAGTGGCTTCACGAAAAAAAGAGGCTATACACCTCGTTTTAAATCAAACAGTGAATGGATGGATAACACTAACATTGTATACACTCATTACATTGTGCAATTTCTGAGTTTAAATACAATTTATTTTGATTTATTTAGAGATTCATGCATGAATCCAGTGCCTCAGCAAATGATAAATATGACATCATTTTTGATGTAAACACTATTTGACCAAAAAAAATTTGACCAAATTGCCGTAAAATAGTGGCTGGGCACTCCTTAAATACTAACTTTTATTAGATCCAGCTGCACTTTATGCTCAACCTGACAAGAGTAGCAAAAACAAGAAATCTGAGAAAACACCAGATGATGTTGCAGCAATGTATGCCCAGCCTGATAAAGTGAAAAAAGGACCAAAGAAAAATGAAGGTAAATTGGAATTGAAATTAAAGTGAACTCAAATAAGCAATGTTTCTCTTACAAGTACACTATGGCTATATTATACTCAAACTGAGGGATATATGGGGTCAATCACAATTGGTATTGGTATTGTTTTTCTGATTTGTGCCTTGGAAAATTCAAAATGGCTGCCTAGCAGAAATTCACTGTTACTTACGTATATTTCAATTAGGTTGGTATTCATTGATATTCATGCATGTTTAAGAGATTTGCTTAATTACATTGAGGAACTATTTTTGACAGCTTTTTCAATTTTCAATTCATACAAATTAATAGTTTGGAAGTCTTTGCAACTTTAATGACTTACTGTTTTTAGCTGATCTAGTTTAATGGATCCTTACCATTACAATGTTATATTTCAGATGCTAGTGTTCCAGTAGAAGCTCTTTATGCACAACCAGAAAAGAAGAAAAACAAAAAAGGTGAATTTTCTTAATTGCAACAATGCAAAATATAAAGATTCTTTTCTGTTTATTTTTATTACCTATCTCAATCTTCCTTCTTTTTGGTTTGTTCTTCACTAATATAAGTTCTAACAATTATTTATTCTAGCATTATTTTGCTTTATGGACTTTAGCAATAGGTTTGCAGATGGATGTTGACTCTTTGGAACTCATATGCACTTTGAGACTAGATTTTGGTAATGCTTCAACATTCAAGAATGAATGCAATTCTGTATGCCAAATATGAGTTTCAATATGGAATATTGTTTTTGTTTCTTCTTTATTAGTTTTTTTTACTAATCTCTAACATTTTGCTGTATGTGTTCAGAAAGTGTGGATGCAAATACTGAAAGACCAAGTATAGAGGATGGTAAGTTTTCAGAAGTTCAAATCTGATTTTATATTTAAAGTGTCTGTTCGATGCTCATGGGGTCAAAATACAGTTTATACACGTTCTAAATGAAGTAAATACCACTAACATGTCAAACCAGGTACCGTTCTTGTAAATATTTTTATGTGAAATTTGGTGTTCAAAATCGGGAACACAATGTCAAATGCCAATCATGACATCACGAACAGAACAGGTTTTGAATAATTTTTTGGAGTTTATAATCTCCAAACGTGCTTATACATGTAAAGTGTTAGTGTAATTGAGTGCAACTTCATTCAATGAAGTGAGGAATTGATTCAGAGATGACTACTTTGGAGCCACGTTTTTTCCTACGATAAACAAAAATATAATACCTAAATTAGAGCTCCCAACCCAGCGGGGCGTTTTCACATAGCTAGTCATGCAGAATTACTTTTTGGCCAGTCAGAACACAATATAGAAAATAAACACTCTCAGTTGATAGTATTACATAACTCAAGCTGTCTAAAATCTTGTAACCAAAAGGCATTGAACCATGAGGTGATTTCGGTAAGCGTTACTCCTTTCTGGCCAATCAGAACACAGTATAACATGAACACTTTTGAATTTACATTCCAGTTGCATAACGCATTGCCGTTAGAAATCCATAACCGGTTCTGTTCGTGACATCATGTTTTTTCCCGGGAAATCTTATTTTGCCACTAATGAACAAACGGAATGAGTTGAGAGTCTGTTGGAATACTATTTTTACTTATCAATATCTGTTTAATCTATTGTAATGAGAAAAAATAAACAGAAATTACCGAATTAGCACTTTAAGATTTGACCTTCAATGGTCAAAGAAGGTCAAATCTTTAATATGAAGTCAGATTTAAAGATTTGAAGATTAAAAGTCAGATCTGACTTTAGATTTTAGATTTCACCTTCAATGACCTTCTCAGTGTAAAAAAGGTGACTTGCTTAAAAACCTTAACTAAGGACAGTGAGTCTAATTGAATGTTATCATTTTTCCATATTTAATTTTAGAAATAAAATGTGAGCAATTTCTCAAGGTTTGACAACTACATAAAATATTGGCTTTTACTCAATCCACTTTATTGTCGATGTCTAAGTTACATATCATTTTGCATATTTTGAAATATTTTTAGGTATTTTAGAATAAGCAATACAGATAATTCATAATGTATAATTATGGTCTTACAGGTGCAAAGCCTGTTGAGGCATTGTATGCAGAACCTGACAAATCAAAGAAGAATAAAAAAACGAGTAAGTTTTACATTCACAATAGCTGGGCAAGGTGTGTCCAATTTCAGTCAATCCGAATACACTATTCATACAACTGCATATTGTTATTCAATAATCAACTCAAGGTAACTAATGTTAAACAGTTGTCAAGGTGACATTTTCATGAACTTTATTTACTGTATTTCTATTACTCATATTGTTTGTACCCTTTTTTTTCATGATTTAATACAACCCCAGTATTCCACTAAGTTGTGTTTAGCATACATTAATTATCCCATCGAACAAAGTTCGGAGGGATATAGGGAACGCCTCCGTTCGTCTGTCCGCCCGTCCGGGCAATAACTCAAAAACCATTGGCCCAATTTTGTTATATTTTGTACACATATACCCTATGGGGGTAGAATTTCTGCTCGAAAGCCGATTTTCAAAAATGTAGATATTAAAGAAGCACATGGCAGCCATCTTGAAATATGGAGGCCCTTACTCGTTATTCTACAGTTTTTGCTGTAACTCGAAAAGTAGTGGAGCGATTTTGTTCATATTTGGTATGTGAATACTATAAGCATGGCACACTGTCTAATGACACTTTTGGTAGAAGGGGGCCATTTTGAAAAATGGCCGCCATTTTAACATATTTTACTATAACTCGAAAAGTAGTGGAGCGATTTTGTTCATATTTGGTATGTGAATATTATAAGCATGGCACACTGTCTAATGACCCTTTATAGAAGGCAGGCATTTTTGTAAAATGGCCACCATTTTGAAAAATGGCCGCCATTTTAACATATTTTACTATAACTCGAAAAGTAGTGGAGCGATTTTGTTCATATTTGGTATGTGAATACTATAAGCATGGCTTACTGTCTGATGACCCTTTTGGTAGAAAGCGGCCATTTTTCAAAATGGCTGCCATTTTAACGTATTTTACTATAACTTGAAAAGTAGTGGAGCGATTTTGTTCATATTTGGTATGTGAATAGTATAAGCATGGCACACTGTCTAATATCACTTTTGGTAGAAGGTGGCCACTTTGAAAAATGGCTGCCATTTTGAAAAATGGCCGCCATTTTAACGTATTTTACTATAACTCGAAAAGTAGTGGAGTGATTTTGTTCATATTTGGTATGTGAATACTATAAGCATAGCACACTGTCTAATGACACTTTTGGTAGAAGGCGACCATTTTGAAAAGTGGCTGCCATTTTAACAGATTTAATACTATAACTCGAAAAGAAGTGGAGCGATTTTGTTCATATTTGGTATGGGAATACAGTAAAACCTGCAAACAGGGAATGCTCTTCGGACTGGAGGAAAGTTTCCTTGTTCAGAGGTTTTCCCTATAGAGAGGGGCCGCTCAGAAACTCAGAATAGCCAAATAAGCATTTTTGTATATATTTGGGCATAATTGATTTTACCAATGCTGACTCCATACTTGGTTGCTAGACCTTGTTGTGACCTCTTGGAAGATGTATGAAGGTCTCCCACCTCCCTCCTTTAGCTGAGGGTAAGGAGCATTCTCCCAATGTTGATTTTAGCCGCTGCTGCTGGCGTATGATGATGTCTAGTTGTTGTAATTATTGATAGATTTGGCTCAACATGACAAATGTACTTATCTGTTATCTCCATAAAACAATTGTGTCAATCCCTAGATTATCACAACTAAATGTAGAATGTAAATTATGTTTGTTGAAAGGAAGAATTAGTGTCATGATAATAAGTAACAAACAGATTAGTATTAGTTTTAAAATATATCAGGGTAATTAACAGTGGGTGGGATGCTACATCTTGCAAACAATTGGCTTATCTTAATCTCAATCATATTTATCCAAGCTTTTTAGAATCAGATATTGGCTTAGACTTTCACACCTCTGAAAAATAATGGAATATACAGTGTCACCAATATTCCTTGTTCACAGGTGAATTTTCATAATTTGCACCAAAATAGTGTTCCTTGTTCCCTGTTCACAGGTTATCCCTACAGAGAGGGTCGATTAACATGTAAGTCAATGGAAAAATATTTGGTTCTTTTGAAAAGCATTCCTTGTTCATAGGTTTTCCCTACAGAGAGGTATTCCATCAGACAGGTTTTACTGTACTATAAGCATAGCACACTGTCTAATGACACTTTTGGTAGAAGGTGGCCATTTTGAAAAATGGCTGCCATTTTTGCTATATACTTAGTTTGTAAATATGCCAGCCATGGCTGTTCGATGGGATTTTCTATGCTTTGGCATTGCTGTTGTCTAGTTTTGCTCAGTTTTACTAGCATAGATTTAGCACACATTTTAGGATAGATCTAGCATACTGTACATTTTCTGTGATCTTCCCAGGATTTAATTGAATTGCGCCTGGCCCTGCTTTCTAATTTCACCTGCCTTGCACCTGTCCTGTTAACTAAACCCTCCCTCTTCATGCATGTTTCTATCAGATAATAAAGGTTGGGTTAACAAAATTGGGTTAGTATATCTCGTGAGCGGTGAGACTTGACAAAAATCTTCCCTGCTAGAAAACTTAATGAGGTCTGATTTCTTAACTTTTTGAGAATATGCTAACTGTATTAGTATATTATGTTTAACAAGTCGAAACTTTAATGATACCCAAACCCTATACTAATTTCATACTAAGATAGTACAATGTACATGTATGCTAGGTTGTCTAGCATCTGAATCCTTTACCAAAATTAGATATACTAATTTATTAGCATATGCATGCTTGCTGATCTAGTATGCTTCTTAATAATTCATGCTAGGTATACTTATAAATCAGTACACTTTAGCATATCTATGCTAGCTTTAGCATGAATTAGTTTATGCTAGTAGCATAAATTAAATAATTGAAACATACTCATCAATGCTAAATCAATAGAGAGCCCTGTACTCCAGAAATTCTGGCCATGCTAACCTATGCTAATTCTATCACAACGGGAAACACTATTTTGTAAGCACTACTAAGAAAGAATACTTTATGTGTTATCCATAAGTAATAATCAAGACTAACTACTAATTCTCAGGAATAAAAAGTTCACTCTATTGAGACGATAGATAGAGCTTATCCTCGGACCAGTTACGTCTTATCCGTGTGTCATATGACTACTGTGTTAATTAACTAAGTAAAGTATTCCAATTAAAAAGTGTTGTATGTTTGCATGCAGCAAGCGTTTAATAATTCTTTGCATATATAATATTGTCCATAAAATAGTCTGATACATATATACTATTGTCCATTAAAGATCGGTCTGATAATTACAAGTAATTCATGTTTATTTTATTCTTTACGAATTTATGATAAGTGTATAATGTTCAATCATACAAATCGCAGTCAGTGATTGTTCTCCACACTCACCCCTCCCCCTTCCTCACATGAACTATTTTGTAAAACCATTGACAGTGTGGAAAGGATTCTTACACTCGAGAGTCAAGGGGGGGGGGGGCAGTTATAAAAATAGACAAGGCGATGATTCAAATTGGACAATTTTCAAAACTGCTCAACATGGTGAAACTTCACGTTTTTAAAGAATGCTTGCCCGGCGAGTGGTTTGCTCTGGATTGCGAGAGAACAAAAGCTTTGAATTAGGATTTTTCCTAATACTATCATTAATCTAAACAACTTTTTAAACCGTCTCTGATTACATATCATGCCAATTAATACCATTATTGTGTTGACAGGATTAAATATGACATCTTTGGAATTATCATTTAATGAACTCAATAGTCTAAATGATAATAAGTTCATAATTTAGTCTTGGCTGACTAGTCTTGCATCATCAGAGTTGGATTGCAAATACCTCCCTAAATCGCATATTTAAAATTTACAAGTGTACACTAAAGTTTAAAAGGAAGACTATAGTGTCCCGTGAATTCATTATAATTATCTTAGACAATAGTGAAGCGGTACAATCATGGGAGTGTTAATTAATAGAAATGCAAGTTTGATTTAAAATAACTCCTTTGGATCAAATATTTAAATTCTACTCGAATGGTTTTGGTTTTATAACGGGGATATTGCTCGAGCTTGAATAACAAATAAAAGGCATGTTCTTATTCCTGTATTCTGTCCTTTGATTGTGTATTAAGTTGAGCTGCACGCCAAACGTTAAGATTGTTAAAACGCTTAAAATAAAACTTTATTCTTCTCAATTTACATAAAAATGAAACAGATTAGATTCGAATCTCAGTCACACCAGCCACTGGTCAAAGGAAGTACAAATATCTATATTAATCAAATGTCTGAGATTTGACAACTGTCTGGGATCCAATGTAAATTTTATTGAATCAAACTAAGAAAAGTATAACGATGAATTTTAAACGTTTAGAGGAAAAAGTCAAATATGCATTGTAACCCTAAAAATAATTCATTAAAGTGTCGTACACATTTCATAACATTTAAATAAATAAAACAAATAAAGCACAACCCTAATGCCCTAATGAATTCATATCGGCGCTAAACGGCCCTTGCAATAAAAACGCATCGAAGCAGGGAATGCTTGGAAAATTCTTCCGAGACTGACTTTTTTATAATTCCTATGAAATAATCAAATAACCACGCGATCTTTTTCCCTGGGTTTTACTTTATTTTAGATTTACTAGAAAAATGTTTATATGATGATTGCGTTTGCTTCTCACGAGTTCATTGAAAAGTTCAGTGTAAAACTTTAGAGATCAAAAGACTAATTAGGCACCTGATTGCGAAAGTTTGATTGCATTTCGATCGCCTGGATTTTACAAACGTATTGTTTAAGTAGCGATCGTGTTCTTGGGATCTTGATAACTTCCTATTTTAAGTTTTGGGTTGAAAGCAATGAGTATGTCGGACTTTCTCAACTCCACATAATGAAACAATATCCCTTTATATTAGTCCAATCGGAATTTGCATAAACATACCAGTTTCTTATTGCAAAAAGAACTGTAATTAATAGCCTACATAAAAGCATCATGATAAATAAAACATTAAAGCATATATAAAGCCTATTGTTATCAAAATCCATAAATCCTCACCATATAAATATAGTTTTATTGATGACCAAAAACAGATATCAAGGGCGTAGCCAGCTTTCAGTCAGGGGGAGGGGTGCGATTGCCAAAAAGATTTCGGTTTTCAGTCAGGAGAGTATGATTGTGGCATTTTAATGCTCCTTTCTTCTTCTTTCTCAGCGTTTTATTTTTATTGTTATGGGGGAGGTTGCGATCGCACCCCCCCCCCCTCCTGGCTACGCCTATGGATATTTTGGCAACTTTCACGTTTACCCCGCCCCCTAATAATTTTTGCACCCCCTCTAAATATCAGACCCGTCAGGCGTTGAGGCATGGATCAGGATACCCTGACTCACAAGCTGTGCGACTTCTGTGCAACCGCTACACCTATATATATTCTCGGGGAAAACGCTTTTAGAAAAATTGTCAAATATGGTCGTGTGTGGGCAAACACGGAGGATGAGGAGAGGGGTGCGTGCATTGCGTGCGACCCTTCATCAGTTGTGTACCTTAATTTGTATGAATTTCTTCCGAATAGTTATGCTAGAGGGGTTCTGATATTTATTTCTGTTTTCAAATGAAATAATTTCACCCTTGCCCGACTGACTTGTAGATAATGCACGAATCAAATAGCATGGAGATCAGATAATCAGATTGATTCGTATTTTCGCAATCAGATGAATTAACTTATTGTTTTCTCTGATTAAAAGGCGGTTTGAAGCTACTTTTACAGGATTTGTAAATTCGCAATCAGACTGGCTTATTTTAATATTTAGTCAGTGCAAGAGCAGGGGACTATTAATGTAGAAAATTGTCTTGATTTCGACACTAACTGAATAATTTATCGCAATTGTTAAATACGCAAACAGAAACAGGTTTAAAAATGAGAATAGAGGCAAAAAAGTCTATTCATAAAATGTAATTAAAACCCGGGAATTAAAAGCAATTTTAGACTGTTAGATGATCTCTTCTGTAATCAATTGCAAGGTGATGTTGGTACACTTCCGCCGTTAGAAAAACAAAGACCAAGACAAAGACTATATAGCGATTAATCCTTTTGTAATCATTAAATGTTGGATTCTTATTATTTTGTTGGGCAATGTTCAGACTTCTGACCAAGATTAAATCATTTATGTTTGTATTTAAAAAATAGTATTTCAATCAGACAGACGTGTTAATGAGTTCGAAAAATACATTTGTCCATTTCCTCTCAAGAAGTTATCAAAGGTAATCAAGTCGATTTGTTTGAGTGTTTAGCATTGTTTTTCATAACTTGACGCTTCCATGAACAGAATGACTTTGAAATGAGTTTTTATAATTTTAGCTTTTATACGGACATGCTTATTGTATATTTCTATATGAACGTTGTAGTTATGTGATGTAACATCGCCCCCCCCCCCAAATTACAGGTATACAAATTTTGATCGGAATGCATTAACTTGCAATTAAAAGCAATTTTAGACTGTTAGATGATCTCTTATGTAATCTAGGTGATGTTGGTACACTTCCGCATTTACATGTATAAAATCATGTGAACAACATTATCGTGGAAACTCCCATCTTCATTCTCATAATGTCTTACAGCTATTTCGCATGACATAATCCTAAACAACATATGGACATAACGATAATATTGCAGAACTGAGCGAAAAGAAAGGTGGAACAAATCAGATTAAGATATTTTATTTTTGAAATGCACAAAGGGCAACAGTTGAAAAGTTAAAGGCGTTTTGAAATAGATTGTGCTTTTATATGATCCCCTTCTATAATACCCTACCCTTTGCATTTGTTCGACTTCACTTCTTAAATGAGAGTTTCGTCTTCTCGTAGTTTATAATTAGACTCTACACGCAGCGTAATACTGCCCCTATTATCCATGTTCAGGGGCGTAGACAACTTCCTTCAAAATAGAGCTTGAAGCTTCTATCTCTTCTTCTATTTCTTGGTTCTATTTTATTGGTTATGCACTGCAACCCCCCCCCCCCCCTGGCTACGCCTATGCCTGTCGAGAGACAAAAGGGGCAAAAAGACTGTTAAAACAAGTACTTCCAATAAATACTTTTACAGTTATATGTGTTTATCAACGACCCTACTTGTCAAATTCATAGAAACGAAAACTTAATTCTTTCATTACACGAAAACCTTTGAAATATCTACCTGATTCGCTGGAATAGTCATTAGTCACATTATTTCAGAGCAAACAATTAGCATCTACTATAATATTTATTTTTCTATCCGATATACAACTGATATTGATATCTTTCCCCGGACAATGTGTTATCTCATGATCCGTTGACATCATCAACAATTTGATTTACCACAAGAGAGTAACCAACATTCCTTAATTAAAAAGTTGACATTTCTTGAATTTTATAGCAAAAACACTATGACACAATAACATCGAGGCAAAATCAAAACATGGTGTGGAAATAAAAGGCATACAAAATGGCCATTAAAATGAAATTCTTGTTCATAAAAGTATCAACTTTATCACATTGGACGCAAATACAAAGTATAGAATAAATAAAAATAACGTCTTCCCAGAGATTACAATACGGATCAGTAAGTCAACAAATCTAACTGTTAAATAAACAAACTTAGCCCATGTCTGCAATTGTTCGTCTGCTGGTCAGAACTCGGTATCCTCTTCGGATAATCAATTTCTGTGACTACTGATGTCTTAAATAATTCATAAAGACGACGTTGTTTTTAAATAAGGATCTTTAATCTACAAACTGTAAATAAATAGCGTAAACCCGGGATCGTAGACAACAACATTGATACCTTGCTGTCCTCTGTTAAATCACGAAACCCGTTTCCCTTAAATTTTTTACTAAGAGACTTATACATGCATAAGTTATCTATCAAATCATTTTTCTTTAAATATTAAATGTCGTCTAAGTTTGTTTTAATGATTAGTCTTCATCTAGATTCATTAATCATCACGATATTTATATATACATATTATTTAATAGACCTATCATATCACGTCCGTAGTTACAAAGTCAACTACATATTATTAATGCAATAGAATAAGACTCAATAATTAAAAAAATAAACCTCAGTATTCGGGCCTAAAAAACACAGATAATTGTATCAATACCAACGGGTAAGCTCAAATAACCTTCCAAATAAGTGTATCAATAATCAAGGATTGCGAGTACTAAGGACCGGGTAAGATGGTTGTAACATTGGTATTGCTAGTTATTAAACACGATTTTGTCTTGTGTATGCTAAAGCTAGTATAGATTAGCATACATTTTTCATGCTAATTTCATACTAAATAATGGCGAGGGAAGATCTCTGATCAATAAAGAATTTAATATATGGCACCACGTTGCATCATAGGTGTTTTTCCCAAAAGGAGATAATACTGTTATACTACTCTACTATTTCCCAGTTATTTCTATCATTTAATGTCCAAAATGGCAAGGTATTTGATAAAATATAACTTGCTCTGTGGGATTTGCTACTCTGGGAGTTTTTGTCTAGTTACAACTTCATTCTTTGATGGCCTATTAACATAAAATCTAGGAATGAACTCTATCTGTATGTCATAATAAGAAAGATGATTTGACACTTTATATGCACTTCCATTGTCCAAAGACCTGTTCAATATACAGGGCATTCATTAAGTTTGTGCCCTTGCATTTCCTTTATTAATTATGCATTATGAATTTATGAGTCATGGTGATTTAGATTATGCTCTACCATGATATAATATACGAGGGGTGATCAATAAGTAATGGACGCTTTTTTACGCATATGCTTTTTATAGACCAATCCCTTCGATTTTCTTACCGGTGATACATCATTCAATTATCTATCAACTCTGAAGATTTGAAGACAAAATATATAATACATGTTGATATATCCTCATTTCCGTGAAGGAGGTACAGGTACCCCGGGACCGACATTTACGTCACATATTCTGAAGCTATTTTAGCTTGTTTAACACGCAATGCAGTTGAATGCAGGCTGAACAAAACAAACCATTATGGTCATGAATTACCCCATTTTGTGATGCCATAGTTGATTTTGAATATTTTATCATCACTATGTGGTATTCATGCCACATTCATTTCACAGGGCCCTCTAAATAGGTTCCATCAAGTGCTACATGTACACAATTCCTCATCATCTTAACTCAAGATTGTGAGACGAGGCTGAATCGATTCTCTGACATGGTAGCAAGATGCAGTTGCACGGGTTGTTTTATTTAATCAATGACAATAAACCTGCGTCCTTTCTCTATAGAAATAAGTAGTATAGAAATAAACAAGTCACATGTGAGCAGATGTGGATAATATAGTGCATTGGCCAGGGGTTCAATTTTGAGGTCCAGGGATTTTGCTTTCTGAACATTTTGAGATCTGTGGGCAGGTGAATTGTCCATATGGAGTAGGGTCTTCCCTTCTCTCACCACACCTTTCTTCCAATATGCTTTCTCAAATTAACCTGCAAACCCCTTCCGTACAACACATTACAATACTTTCTGTTTATGCGTTACCAGTCAGCAGAAAAATTCAAACAATACAACACTTGTTGCATAAAAAGGTTCAAATCTAACTCAAATTTACCACACTGGCTAAAATTACTGAATATGTGACGTAAATGTCGGTCCCGGGGTACCTGTACCTCCTTCACGGAAATAAGGATATATCAACATGTATTTTATATTTTGTCTTTAAATCTTCAGAATTGATAGATAATTGAATGATGTATCACTGGTAAGAAAATCAAAGGGATTGGTCAATAAAAAGTATCTGTGTAAAAAAGCGTACATTACTTATTGATCACCCCTCGTATTATATCTGTTATCATATATCCGATCATGATGCATTAGAATAGGTTTAATTAAGACAACTTATCTACTTTTTCAATCTAATTCATGATACATATTTAATAAACAGTACCAATTGCATGTGATGATATAATCATATATAGATGTTATATTTTAGCACAACCAGCTGATCCCATATATGCAGAATCTGAGAAAAAGAAGACTGGAGGTAATCATTGGCTTATATCATACATAACATATAATCAATTGAGCTGAGAATGGAACAGATAAAACCAATATATTCTGTTAAGATCATTGTTATTGATGTATGAATCATTTCCATACATTTCAACTTATCAAAATTAAATGCATCATACTGGTACATCGCTCTCCGATTTTTACAAAGGATGATGCCAGGAATGAATCTGGATATTGACTTAGACAATATTGAAAATTGTAATGTCTGAAAAACCAACTCAATCAAATACTAACTCAACTAAATCCTTTCAAGAATGATCATTTGATTTATGTCTTGCCTAAAATTTGACCAATTGTTACTTAACCTCTTGAATCCCAGGCTCTAAAATCGGTTGAAACCAGAGATTTTTTCATTTTTGCCACCTTTTGACATTATACTACATACCTATACAACTTCAGATGCTCAATTTAGTAAAATTAGACGGCAGAGATGATTCATTTCTACACATTTTAAAACAATTTTTATGTAAATTGGATGAAAATTGTTCAAATAAGAGCAATTTTAATGAAAAATTTTGTGACAGATTTTCTCGTCACTCTGGGTTTCAAGGTCATTTCTGAGGTGACGAGAAATTCTGTCACTCTAGGTAGTCAAGAGGTTAAGGCAGAATATAAGAGTATAGAGTAAAACTATACATAGCTAAATATACAAGACAACAAACATTTCAAAAAAGAGTTTTGATAATTTATACTTTCTCTTTGTATTTTATTTTTTTCATTTCAATGTTATGGTTTCAGGTAAACCAGTTCTTGCAAAGAAGCCTGTAGCTGATAAACCAAGTGTGTCTGACAAACCTAATATTAAAGCCAAACCTACAATAAGTAACAAACCTCCAACTCCTACAAAACCAACAATGTCACATCCATATGTGAATGTGCAAAAAACAGCTGTTCAACCTGGTATGTATTGTAGTACATGTAAGTCATTGAAGATACAAATAATCACTAAAAGGTGTATGGTGCCCCATATAACAATAAAAAAGATCATATGAATTAGCAATTGAAGATGACAAATAAGTATATGAAAGGAAAAAATCTTAGGAACTATTATATTAAGTAATAAAGGTTTTGTTCCTGAGATTTCAGCATGTTACAAAGCTGTTTTGCCTTCTCCCAAAGTCCCCGTTCCCTGATAAAGTTGGTGTTCATGCTTAAGATATTCTTTGAGCCTACTATCAATTGGGGCTGGATCTGGCTTCGAATCTTTGTCTCAAAACGCAACATAATGATGCAACAAAAATTGAAAAAGTAGGGGTGGAAGTGGTTGAAAATCAGGATAACATTTCAGAAAAAACATATGGATGGGTTGTTTGCATCTTACCTGTCCCTGTCCCAAAGGCGAAATTATTTTATCAGTTCTAAGAGTGGTTTTCCTGTAAGTAATGCATTGACCTAACATATGGACCTGCTTGATTTCTCATAAAATAGCCAAAAAGGACTGCCCAAAATATGTTGCGATACTTTCCCTCCTCCTTTAGTTTTTGAAATATTGAGTGATAATTATCCCAACGAACGAAGTTCGGTAGGGATATAGTGAAGCCCTCCGTCCGTCAGTCCGTCCGTCCATCCGTCCGTCCGGAAGATACTCAAATACTGGTTGACTGATTTTCTTCATATTTAGTGGAAAGATGTATATTAGTGAATAGTTTTACGCAAAAAAAACTACCCCCAGGGGCCGTGTATGGGGGGTCAGGAAAACAGAAATCTTTACTAATTCTTAGATCTTTCTGAAGTATAACTTTATTATAGTCAAATGAAAGGCAATTAAGAGTAGATTGTAAATATTGTATCTTTTTTCTGATTCGAGCCTCGTAAAATTCAAAATGGCCGTCTAATGTACGATTTCGCAATAATTTTTCGATCCCTTCAAAGTATGGCTATATTATACTCAAATTGAAGCAATTTTGGAGTTGATCACAATTATGGTATTATTTTTCAGATTTGTACCTCAAAAAATTCAAAATGGCTGGTTTGCAGGAATTCGCAATTCTAAAATCTAAATTTTTCAGTTTTAACCAAAGTAATGAGTATAATTGATTGGAATTCGGTAATTGATATTTTGTTCGTTGGGATTTGCTACTCCGCGGAGTTGCCATTTTCTAGTTTGTAGCTTTGAACCACTGATTTACATGTTTGAGTTCATTGTTGAGGATTTTACAAAGGGTATTTAAATTTTGATGACCCACTCAAATATAAGTGTCATTCTGCATACAAAATCATGTCAAGTTTTTCAGAACAAAGATGATTGCAATGCCAATAACTGTACCAATACTAATTGGCCTGGTTTCAACGGCCATCATAGAGCTTTCAATATCATGGTTTAATTATTCAAAATAATTTAAAAATTGTTCTTGTTTTAAACATACTATTAGGTATTTTGAGACTTTCACACATTTTCTCTTTAATTATCCCACCCAACAAAGTTTGTAGGGATAAAAAGAAGCCAAGCGTCCTTTTGTTCATTCACCCATCCTTTCGTTTGTTCGGGTGATAACTCAAATATGTGTTTACAGATTTGATTCAAATTTTATAGGCTTATGTCTTGTGGGTGTAGGACCTCGGCTCAAGATGAACTTTAAATATGGCCACTCAATTAAAAATGGCCACCATTTTTTGTAAAAAGTTGTTATTATTAAAAACTTGCTTTATGGATTTGGTTCAAATACTAAGGCCTAATTTCAAAATGGTCACCGGTTAAAACATAATCTATAATAACGCTAATACCAATGAAAGATTTTTAAGAATATAAGTTCTGAGGATGGGGTATTTCAAAGCATCTTTTGTGTGTTACGTCATAGTTTGGGATTTTGGAGCTTTGCTTTTCTTATAATTGGTTAGACTCATATGTCACTTAGCTAGCTGTGTTTTGTACCAGAGTTTCATTCTAATAGGCCCATGAGTTTGAAAGAGGGTTAAAGCAGATATGAAATGGTATTTTTAACCTAAAGGAATCAATATAATTTTTTGATAGATGTATTTGGACATGTTTTCTCATCAGTAGTGTGAGAACTATTTCACTCTAACGATCGTTATAGCTGCTTAATAAGCAATATTCGAATTGGTTGTGACGTTATTGGCCCCCACGTGATCTCTCACTGGTCCCCACGTGGCCCGTTTTGGTCCATTAGATCATGACGTCATAATGCCAAAATGTTTTGTTATTTGTTTACACAACAATCCTATGGTTGCCGTGACGTTGTGATTACTATGGAACCAATAAACCAAAGCTATATTTTGTATATGACGTTACTAATCACGTGGGGGCCAATTTGATTTATCAGTTAGTTTTATTTCGTTATCTATGACCGTTAGCAGTTATCTAACATTTCTTTCATAATGGCTATCGTAAGAACTCTACGGTGGGTTTACAATGGAGAAAACCGCATTTTTGTAGCTGCAAGTTGAGAAAAGCTATTTCAGTTGTCCTTTAAGTAAAATAATTCAAAAAACTTTCAAAGTTTTAAATGAAGAAGAACCAAGTATCATACTGATAAATATGATGCCTTGTTAGTGTATTAATGAAAAACAACCCTAGTTATCCTTTTCTGTTTCAGAAGGGGAGTATGCAGAAGTTGGAAACCCTAAGAAAGCCATTCCAGCTACTAGCCTTGGAAATGCTGGACATATTCCAGATGGTGAAAACCCATATGGAAACTCTGGTAACATTCCAGATGGTGAAAACCCATATGCAAACTCTGGCCATATTCCTGCTGGTGATAATCCATACCAGAATTGGGAACTTCCTAACACTGAGCCGAATCCTCCTCCACCCCCACCAGATCCAGTAAGTATGATTTCAAATGCATCGAAGATAATGAACAATTATGATTTAATTTGTTAAAATTTTTTGATTATATAATATTTACATATATTTATTTTTATGTAGACATATAGAACAGTAGCACCCTAAAATTTAAATGCTAGGTGCGTCTAAATATATTAAATCACATACTGTTAACTATATCTAGTAAAAAGATCACACATGAAAAACATACAAATTATACATAAATAAATAGGCCTTTCCAATACACCCTGCCCTCTTTCACCACACTGAAGAAAAACATATTTGTTGGAAAATGCTCACCTGTCTAATCCTGATTTAAATTGGGAGAAATCCCGATTTTTTTATTGCCCATTCCGATTTTTTTCAAAATCCTGATTTTCAAAAATCCAGATTTTTATCCTGATTTTAAGGAAATATCCAGATTTTTTTCGAAAAATACCCAGATTTTAAGAAAATATTCAAATTTTTCGCAATATATCCATACCTGCCAACCTAAGACCAAAAATTTGCGGTAGTTTTCTTTAAATTGCGGTCCTTTTTAAAATGGAAACTTTGGAAAAGTGTGGTATTTTTACGGTAGATTTTGAAAAAATGCTGGATTTTTGCAGTAGATTTTGAAAAATGCAGTAGTTTTCCAGTAGATCTTGAGAGAATATGGTAGTTTTTGCGGTAGATATTTGAAAAATCTGCATTTTCGCGGAAGATTTTGAAAAATGTGGTAGTTTTACAGTAGATTTTGAAAAAATGCTGTTGTTTTTGCGGTAGATTTTTGAAAAAAACTAGTTTTTCGGAAAATTTATTAAAATGCGGTATATTAAAATGCGGTAGTTTTTGTGAAAGATTTTGAATAAATGCGGTAGTTTTTGCGGTAGATTTAAAAACTGATTTTGTGTAGATTTTGACACACTTCAATGAAGTATGTTTTTCTAACTAAGCATTCATGACACTCTTTCATTTTTTTTATTTTATTTTTTTATTATTTTTTTTCTATTTATTTTTTTTTATTTCAATTTATCAAGTACAGTTATACAATGTTTTTACATACATATAGTACACAATAATTTCACATGACTTGTATATAGCTCTTGTTCTAACAGTATTCTAAATTTGGATGTTGTCCATATTTATACTTGCTAATACAGTTTTTTGTTATTAATACAATATTATTTACATAATTCTCAATATATTTTTTCTTATTTGTATATTTAAGCAAAATTTCCCTTTCTGTTAATTTTATAGAGCATCCAAATTTTGCATTTATTTTGTTCATTATATCTTTCAATATATGTTTTACCTTTTTACAAGAGATGAAGAAATGAGCATATGAGTTTTCTTCATTTCTGCAAAATTCACAGTTGTTTGAGTTTGTCCCTTCTATTTTCCATTTAGATAGATGAATATTTGTGGGATATACCCTATGCAATATTTTGTACTGTAAGCTCTTTAATCTTGGTTCAGCAATATTTTGAATCATTTTCCAAATATCAGACCAATTAATATTTTGATATTCATTATTCCATCGTTGACAAGCTCCTGGTATGATATTTTCTTTCATAAACAGACTAACAATTTGAACACTTCAGTGTTTTTATAACTACAGTAGAACCTGTGGTAGTTGATGCAAAAACACAGTGTTTTCACGATACTCCCGTGTGTGTTGATTACATGCCAGCTTACTTATATACGTATGCAATAACCACTGTCACAGACTTGCCGACACTTATTTATTCTTGGGTTTGTAATGGAATATGACAGGGGTAGTACGGGAAGACTTCAATTTTTCAGAATTTCCAAATCATAATGATAGATTTTACAGTAGTTTGAACAAGAATACTGTTAATTTCAGCAGAAATAGGGTAGATTTCCAAATATTTATGTTATATTTACAGCCGTTTATATAGAAAAAATTGAATCATAATAAAATATTTAACGGTAGATTTCGGTAAAATAAAGGTAGATTTTTTTACGGGAAAAACTGGTAAATTTTTAACGGTAGTTTGTAATTTTTTACAATAAAACGAAAATTTTACGGTAGATTCCCCAAAAAATACAGTAGGTTGGCAGGTATGATATCCTGATTTTGTGTTCAAAACTCCTGACTTGTTTATGAGATGCCCTCGCAAAAAATAAAAGTATATTACAGTTTTTTGATAAAACAAAAGACAGTAGCTAACTACACATACAAAATTCTTAAACCAAAAAAATTATGACCAATTGCAATGCATACAGGAGAGACATTACAGTTTGAACGTGGTGAAAAAAAATATGCAAAAGCATTTTTGTGATAAAACGAAAAAGCTTACTACACATACCGTTTGCTTGTTAAATCTTTTTCATTAAACTATTTGAAACCAGAATTTAATTTAATCTATCATTCTGAGACTGAAATATTCAATACAACATACTGAACGCATAGATATGTTTTCATTGACAGTATTCTTTGACTTCATGTATAACACAAACACGTATCTGTGCTTTATCACAAAGATAATTGATTGTGTGAGGATTAGATGTAGATTTATGGATTTAAGCCGTGGACTGAGTGCAATGTTGAATGACCATCCCTTGAAGATGTTGCTCATCAGCAGATCAGAAATTTGCACAAGATGCGGAGCATTGAGTGTTAATTTTAGGAAGCAACGTCTGAAAGGAATGGTTATTACACAATGCATTGAGTCATGGGCTTAAAATTTTTTCACACATTGCAAAATAGTTTTTACCATGTCTCCTAAAAGATACAAAATCACTAAAATGACATATTTTTTGATTTTCTCCCAATTTTCTCTGATTCTCCTGATTCTCCTAATCAATCCTGATTTTCTCTCCTGATTATCTTTTTACCTGATTTCCTCCTAATTTTCATTGAAACCTCTGATTTCTCCCAATTATCCTAAACAATTCTGATTTTCTCCCATTTTTTATTGTAAATACAGATTTTCTCCCAATTTTTCATAAAAATATCCCGATTTTCACCCCATTTTTTCTTAAAAACATCCAGACCACTCCCGATTTTTAGAACTAAGATATCCTGATTTTGATTTTTTTTACTTGTTTTTCTACAGGTTTGCATATGTACAAGGGTATATCTATTATTTAGACCAGTTTACATCATGTTGGAGTAAGTTGCAATAATGTGTCAGTTAAAAATATATTTTCTAGGATAATCCTGCCTTATTGTACGCAGACCTATCGTTCACACAGAATCAAAATGGTGGAAACCAGCAGTTGGATTTACCTGTCAGACAGGAGGAACCCACAGAGTATGCTGCAATAGACTTTAAACGTACAGAGAAAGGAGCTAATGTGTAAAAGAAAAATAATGTGTTGAAAACATGATTTGTACTTATATAGTATAAATTTTAAATAGTAGCAATAACATTAGAATGATAAAACAATATTAAATTGTTAGAAGCAGTGTCTTCCACTATATTTTTATATATTTACATGAACATTACCTGCAGACATTGAATTTAAATCACTGCAGGCAGGTATCTTAATAATAATATTTTCATTTTATAAAATAAATTTGTAAAATAGTAGATAGTTTATATAAAGAATCAACATATAGAATAATTTTGATCAATTAAATGAAGTAATTGAGGATTATAGTTTAGTGTCAAATTTTTTGGCTTCTTAAGTATAGAAGTACTGTATAACGCTTTGCTTGGATAGCCATTTCATATTAGTTCTATGGAATAGAGTCCTAAAAAATTGGTACTGGCCCATGTGTTAATATGGAATGGGATGAGCTACATTGAAGAATGTACTGAAGACCCATAGAACAATGAAGTGATCACCTTTATTCACAAGATACAGCCCTGCTATTATAACTTTAGTGCCATAATTAATATCATTGATCACTTATATTGCTGTCTAAGATGTTCTACAATTAATTTTAACAATGGTGGATTGGACAAAACAGTTTTTATTTGGACTTGTTTCTTCCAATATTCATTTGAGAGTTTCTTCTTTTTTCATTGTTTCTGTAATGTATTTCTCTCAAATCCAGATGTAAAATGGTTTTAAATGCTTCAATGCACATATCTCTCTCTATTTTTTTTAATTTAGCATATACAAACAGTATGTTTCAATTCAAGTAAAGTACATTTTATACAAATACATGAAAATCTTTGTGTATAATTATTTCTGACATTACAGAGTAATATATTTGTGATTTATATGTATATATGCCTAGAACAGTATTGATGCAAATAATAAATAGAGTGTTAATTGAATTATGCAAGTATACCACTATTTTAGAAAATATTTTGAGTCATGTCATCAAACTTGGTTGGAATACACTGCCCATGCTGCACACCCTGGAAATTTACCTGTAGAAGCCATCTTCAGTTAGGTGTTCAAGGCTTGGGACTTGACGCACATCAGTAAACATAATTAAAAATGCTTCTCAAAACTCATTATTAGAAAGATGTTATTAAAGAGAGAATCAGATATAGCGAGCAGGCTAAACAAAAATTGTTTCAATTATAGAATATTTTTGGGTCATGTCATTCCTTCTCATGTCTATTTTCTAAAAATCAAAAAGTGCTTCCAGGAAAACTAAAGATTTTTACAATAATGTATTATTTTTCTAAGAATGGTTATTATTTGGGAGAATTTAAACATTTTTCACTTTTGATAAATTATAACTTCACCAATTCATAACATATTGCGAATCTTTTTTGAGATATTGCATTTTGTAAAGAATAGATTGGAAGCCCAATTACACGTGTTGCTTGTAATTTTGTCACCCCCTTTAGATCAGATTCTGCCTTTGAATGTACTACTCGGACCAATTTATCAACATTGGCCTACATCCGTACATACTTACTCAAATACCCTTAACCCAATTTTGTTCATATTTTGTACACATGTGCCCTTTGGGAGTATAGGTTCTGCTGGAAAGCCGATTTTCAAAATTGACGCTTGTTAATATTTTTTATATACACCGAAAAAAGTTCGAGAGGGATATAGGAAAGCCATCATCCATCCATTTGTATGTTCATCTGTCTGAGTGATAACTCAAATACTGTTTGACGGATTTGATTCAAATTGTATAGGCTCATGTCTTAAGGGTATAGGACCACTACTCGGAGAGCAATTTTCAATATGGCTGCTCAATTCAAAATGGTCTCCATTTTTTTGTCAAAATGTAATCGCAAGTAGACTCAAATTTTATATGCTGATTACTAGAGACAAAGCAGCTCTGCTCGAGAAGGAATTTTTAAGGTGACAGCCATGGTAAATGGTTAACATAAATACGTAAACAGTATTTTACTTGAACTTTGATATTTGTTAGTTGTTTGCTTAACTCTTTCTAACTTATCTTTCTGCCAAAATTCATGACACTAAAATATTTTCTAAGCTAGAGGGTTACTGATCACTTCATGTAAATGTACACTTGAATATGTTTATAATTTCAAGAATTGTATTAAAGTTTATATTTTTATACATGTTGCCTAGCTTATAGCTTTATAAATGCAAATCTGTTGATTGCATTTGCAGAACAGAATACTTGCATTCACAATGAAAGGTCATGTAACATGACTCATTGCAGTTAAGTAGCTTCATAAATAAGATTAGGTATGCTGCATTGTAAAAAACAAGTAACTGCTAAACCTGCACATTGCTCTAAAACGCAATATTTCGACATAAATTATTTTTATATTTTCATACAGCCAACAAGATTGCTAAAGCTCTAGTGTACAGTTTGACATGATTAAAAACTGTTTTCTATGTAATATCAAAGCACAATCATTTAGTTAGAAAACAAAATAAAATCTTGGGTGGGGTTGGAGACATTGCCGTCTGCACACGCAGAGAGCATTCTACCACAACACCGGCATCAATCTATTGAACCTAAGGAGCAATTTAACGCTACTTATATTGAACGTTCTAGCTTTCATAAAAGCTCAAAATCTTACAGTTGGCCCTTATTATGAACACAATTTGCAAAAAGGAGGAGGGAAAGTAGGGCAACAGATTTGGACAGTCATATGTTGGATTTTGGATTTAAACAGGTGTATATGCAAGGCAAATGCATTACCTCCATGAAAAGCACTCATAGCGATGATAAAATAATTTTGACTTTGAGACAGGGAAGATGCGAACAACCCACCCACTTGTTTTTTCTGAAATGTAGTCCTGATTTTTAACCCCTTCCACTACTGCTTTTTCAATTTCTGTTGCATCAATATATTGCCTTTTGACACACAGGAAGTAGTAGGAATCACTTATTCCTTTAAAAGGTTTAACTGTGTGTTAAAACGCAACATATTGATGCAACAATAATTGAAAAAGCAGGGACGGAAGAGGTGGAAAATCATGACAACATTTCAGAAAAAAACATGTAGGTGGGTTGTTTGCATCTTCCCTGTCTTAAAGTCGAAGTTACTTTATCATCTCTAGAAGTGCTTTTCCTGGAGGGAATACATTGGTTTAGCATATGCACCTGTTTAAATCCTCAGAAAAATATCAAAAATCCAACATATCATGACTGTCCGAAATATGTTGCAATACTTTTCCTCCTGCTTTTTATTGTTGGCCATTTTAGAACTTTCTGTCCCAAAAACCTGTCTGTGAAGTGTTGGCATTCAGAATGAATGTTTTTGTTAACATATTTACTATCAGACTCAGGTCATGGGATCAACTTGTTTGTATAACAGATTTTTTAAAAGATTATGTATACATTAAGTCATTCACCTCATGTCACTGATGTTACTTAAATATGGTGTTACTGTTTAAAGAATACATGTAGCTTCTGTCAGATACCATTTTATTGGTAAATTATAGGAATAGAGAGGAGAGAGAAGTTTCGAAAAAAACATCACAGTTTAAGATATTTTGCTGTCATGTCTCAATGTCATGTCAATTCTAAATAGTCCAATAGTTCAGTTATGACATAGATGTAATTCTCAGTGGTTAGTATCAAGCGAAGGTAATGGCCCTTACCTTCGCATCAAAAACGGCGGGCCTTAATTGTCGAATTTTATATTTTTAGTTTTTGTTGAATTAAACAACTTTATGGTTGACGTTATGCTTTGATACTTGAGCCAAATCAGGCTTATATGACATGCGACTCTGGATTTTGATAATTTGTTCATATATCTTGCGTGAGCGCCACAGTCCAACGATATCTTCCACCACTTTAGGGAAGGTAACTGAAAACGTGTGATATGTTAATGGTTGTGTTAGTTTTCGATATGATGCTGTTACTGGACAACTTAGCTTTCCATTATAAACTCTCATAACGTTACCGCATTACCACATATTAGTTATCTTATCATCTGTAAAACCCAAAGCCCAGTCACCTTCCCTTAAGCGGTTGAAAATATTGTTGAACTGTGGTGCCTATGCATGTTACATGAACAAATGATCATACTCCTGAGTTTCCATGTCATACATGTCGTAGAAGCCTGGTCTAGTCCAAATATCAAAGCATTACTTCAACTATGAATTTGTTTAAAGGGTTCCGATTAGCATCCCGTATAAAAACAATATGGCGGCTCCAGGCGAATCAACTGGATCAGTCCATTTTTAAGAAATAAGGGGAGTTCTGTAAAATCCAGTTTATTGAAATTGTCTTTGAGATAAAGTAATCCGTTTATACTGATTTTGAAAACGTTATCCATGGAGTGATTGCGTTCAAACAGTACATGTACAACAGCCAATATAAATCCTTGTATTAGAACTGCTTTGTTTCATTTGTAGGATATTTCATATGCCAAGCTGTGTGCTATTACGTTATGGGGAAATTTAGATGCCAATTTTTCCTTATTATACACAAATAGAAGATCCTGAAACGTCACCCATAAATTTGGAATTGATTTGTCAAAATAAAAATCACCCTTTTATTAATGTGTGACGATCTATAATATACTTATGCTATATAACAGTTAGAGGTGTTGACACAACGACATCGAACCTGTGAACCCTTGAGTATTATTCCGGGATCGGGCCTTTTATACTAAACGGTGAGCAACACCAGAAACGAGCGTTCGATTTGCTAAACAATATGCGTCACCCTTTAAATCGATAAGAACTAAAACTATTGAAATCGACTCCCCTCCATAAGTTTGGCAACCTTAGCTCCCCCATTGAACTAATTGTGAAAGCCTCTTTACGTTTGAATTTTTATTTACTTAACCGATGAAATAAATTATGATATTGATGGAAACATAACTTGACTTTATATCAAATACCTCCAAATTTTCCCAATTTTTTTCCTCAATTACAATAGGTGGAAAATTGATGATGAATTTGATGAATTTTTGAAAATGTAAACCAATGGGAAATGGTGGGTCCGGGGCAAATCAGAAATCAGATTATCTATTCAGTAAAAGATTCAGCAAAAATATTTTTATATAGAAAATTGAAAGGTTTTTTGAAAAACAATTTTGACTTTAAAGCCCTATATGTATATTTATGTAATAAATGAATTTTAATGTAAGCGACATCTTTTATATATATAACTTATTTGTAATTGCAATTTGCGCATGCGTTTCTCTAGTTCATATTGTACGTGTAGCAAGGATAGGAGTGGACAGCTTTCTGCAATCTTAGATTCGAAGGTTACAGCCTTTACCCTCGCTTGATACTGATCAGTGATACATCAGATGTAGATGTTCCTCTTTTTAATTCTGATCAATTTGGACATCTTTATTTTCAATAACTTCCCAACTCCCCATCTCTTCTTTATGTGAAATTCTGTGAATAGTTTAATTTTATTTAGATGATCATTTGTTTTATTGCCTAATGTATCCCATGGCCAATTCGTCAAAGCATATATTAGAAGTATAAAGACTGTTTGAATTATTTGTGTTTTGTAACAAAACTTTGATAAGGACAAGTCTCGGTTTGGAGAACAGTCTCCTGGGCTAATATTTTTATTGATGAAAAATACAGAAATATCACCAAAATTAAATTATGGATATTTAAATAAGGACATTTATCTTATCAATTTCTAAGTTTATATTAATTTGGCCATCGGGGAGTCTTAAGTTGAGCACTTAATTAGCTAGATAAGCATATTTGCTTTATGGGCTTAATTAGCTAGATTAGCTTAATAAGATACGACCATAATCTAGCTAATTAGTACGATCATCTAATATAAAAACCTAATTAGCTTATTTAAGTGCATACTCACGTTCTCTGCTTATTAGTACAACTAAAAGTATTATAAAAAGATTAAGTGTGTAATACAGGGAGAAGGGAGGGAAATAAAATAAAACAAATGAATAGAATGTATTGTGGTGTGTCATGTGACACATGTACCAATAAATCCAAAAGGGGATTGATCAATTTTAACTAAACCACATTGGGGAGTGCCTACTTTGCACTAAACCCCCATTTGTATATATAAACAGAAGACTCCCTTCACAATTGAAACAATAAAGCACATTATATTGCATATAATGTTTATTTAAATCTACAATATGTAAAAATATCAAAATTGTCCAAAGCAGGGGTAACGTGCAGAAGACTGATGAACTTCGTTCTCTTAATAGAGAATGGTCCTTAAATGTAACAGTACTATTATAGTAATCTAATCAAGTAGCTGTAGACTGTATTTGATTGCTAAAAAGGCCACATCTGTGATAATTTATGCAGCCATGATGTACTAACTTATTTACTGAGAGAAAGAACCATCAATATGTCTCGTTGCATTACATGATCATGTGTGTACATAGGAGTCACAGACTTGCAATATTATTTATCCAAGAATTTATTGTGATAAGGTATGAGGTACAAGTAGGGCATAAATATGCATTCGTAAGATGTCCAGTTTGTGATGAAATTTCTTATTTTTTATTATTATTTTAATTGAAATAAAAATGCTGTAATTATTCCTCATTAACTAGTTACTCTTTATTATTAAAAACAAAAATGTTCCGCAAGATGTTTTGATGAAAACTTGTATATGGATAACACCCCAGTCACATTTGTCGCACGGCGGCCGCAAGTCAACCGCAGAACAATTAAATCGGTGAATTTCTGCGGCGAGCGTAGAAAAACTACGCTCGCCCTGCGGCCTCCGTACGGCGTATGCAGATTTTTACAGGCCGCAGGGAAGGCGTAGAAATTATAACTCTGAGCTATAATATTTGTTCATTTCTGAGGTCCCCGTAGAAATCAACTGGCTCAACAAGATTGAATCATTATTTGTCAATGTTTCACGATCACTTTTCATTTGATATTACATCCTAGCACTTTGAATAACATTTATAAATTGTCCTGATGTAAATAAAATGAAAAAAACTATTATTTATCAATAGAAATTTAAAATTCACCGTCAGTAGGAAGACACATTGCCTTAACCCATCAGTTTTATGACGTGCACATCCGCGTGGGACTATATCTTTACAGCGGGGATTTCAAGTTTTTGTCAGTGCAGACATAGAAAGTTGCGGTTCTCATATGCGCGCGCTTTTTAATATTTTCATTTGAAACTTGCAGGAATGGTGCTTTGAATCTAGCTCTCTACTCTTTGAAAACGTCATGTATAATCAATATAGTTGAACTATTTATTATCCCATCGAACGAAGTTCGGAGGGATATAGGGAACGCCTCCGTCCGTCCGTCCGTCCGTCCGTACGTACGTCCGTCCGTACGTACGTCCGTCTGTCCGTCCGTCCGGGCAATAACTCAAATAACGTTGGCCTGATTTTGTTCATATTTTGTACACATATACCCTATGGGGGTAGAAGTTCTGCTCGAAAGCCGATTTTCAAAATGGCCACTCATTTTAAAATGGCGGCCATTTTAGTGACGATTTTACAGTAATTTAGGTGCAATATGTAAAACTGTAATAGCAATATGTTTTAAATGTAAAAAATTATAAAGGACATTAATAATGCTACAAATGTAGATATTAAAGAAGCACATGGCAGCCATCTTGAAAAATGGCCGCCTTTACTCGTCATTTTACGATTTTTGCTGTAACTCAAAAAATAGTGGAGCGATTTTGTTCATATTTGGTATGTGAATACTATAAGCAGTGCACACTGTCTAAAGACACTTTTGGTAGAAGGCGGCCATTTTGAAAAATGGCCGCCATTTTAACGTATTTTACTATAACTCGAAAAGTAGTGGAGCGATTTTGTTCATATTTGGTATGTGAATTCTATAAGCATGGCACACTGTCCTATGACACTTTTGGTAGAAGGCGGCCATTTTGAAAAAAATTTTGAAAAATGGCCGCCATTTTAACATATTTTGCTATAACTCGAAAAGTAGTGGAGCGATTTTGTTCATATTTGGTATGTGAATACCATAAGCATGGCACACTGTCTATTTCTAATGACGCTTTTGGGAGAAAAATGGCCGCCATTTTAACGTATTTTACTATAACTCGAAAAATAGTGGAGCGATTTTGTTCATATTTGATATGTGAATACTTTAAGCATGGCACATTGTCTAATAAAACTTTGGGGAGTAGTCGGCCATTTTGAAAAATGGCCACCATTTTTATGTGTTTTATGTGTGTTTACAAGTACGTGTGTGATTTTTCAAAAATTTTAGAGGTGGCTACTTAAAAGCATATTATTTCTTCTGATGACAACTTGGCTAGTGAACAACCATTTCGAAAATGGTGGCCTTTCTGGTGTGTTGTTTTATGATATTTGCGCTTCGTTTTTAAAAACGCCAGCCATTTCTATTCGATGGGATTCGCTACGCTTTGGCGTTGCCGTTGTTCTGGTTTTTTGTCGTGAAAATATTATTTTTTTAGTTTATTTTTATTTTACAACTTTTCGGGAAAAAATGTAACAAATTTTTATTTCTTGTCATATTTATCCGATATTTTGTCATCATGAAATTCGAGATTCCTTTTAATGATGGTGCAAATTTCATAACAATTGATGAATTTTTATTATCAGTGTTATGTTTTCCAAAAACGGTGTACCTCTGTGCATGTTTCTTTAATTGACGGCACATTTGCCTTTAATTGGGCGAACGTACAGGTCCCGACGCAATAAGCTTTATTTGATTTAATACACTCAAAAATAAAGTTTGCTATCAAATCGGAATGTTCATAAAACATAAACCTTGCCTTTGTTTTCCCAATTCTAAAAGCAGGCCAAATAAACTATGATAATCGTTTGACTCTCGAGACTACAGAGCTTGAACTTGAACATAATAAAATCGAAGTTACCTATAGTTACCCTTGTAAAGTTAATTACATGTTTAACGGCCTGCTGAGTGAATGTATCTAATCTTTGTGACATACCCATAAGATCGTAGATCACAATTCTAAGTTTAAAATGTAATTTGGATTCGTAAGAAGTATTTCTGTTTTAAACTTACATTTGCTGTCTGAAAAAGATCAATATTCATAGACGGGGATGTTGAAACCTATATTTCCTTTGAATGACCTGCATTTTAATGAAGAATATATGCTGTTTACCACATCAAACTTAAGACGTAAACTTGGCAATTACTAGATACATGTTATAACGCGATTTTCTCTCATTTTCTACAAAAATGGTATGTTTTCGAACGGTCACTTATGTTAATCTATGACCGCAGTATGATTGAAAATGAAAGAACTGAACCAAGTATTGTCGACTTGTTTGAATTATAAGATTTATTTTGATTGATTTAATCTCTTCTTGAATTTAAAACTTTTGTCCGAATTACATCTGCTATGGAATTAAAGTTCAAATATACCTCAGAATTGCTTATTGAATTAACCTAGCAATTAATTTGAAAATAATTCTTTACATAGGCTATATATCCTAGATCATAGATATGTAAAAAATAAAAATGTGTTTTGAAAGATGAAATGATAACAAACGTTTTCGCACACGTGCCATTTCCACTTTCAGCCCACTTAAAGCACGAAATCCCGTGTGACGTAATATAACGAAAATGCGCAGATAATTGATATTTTTTATTTTAATTCAACTCTCATTGACCGTTCAGTTATGAACGTGTTTAAAGTTCTCATGTTAAAATAAATAAATATGTGGAAAGGCAATGGTTTAAAGCTTATGAAAATGTCAAAATCATAATTCAGTTTTTAAAATAAGATATTGACATGCATTCACGCACATGTGACATTATCTCTTTTTGTGCGATTCAAACATAATAAAAATCTCATTACAGTTGTACATAAGAACCAATCTTAGCCATGCCTTTCTAATAGAAGGAACTAAATTTGAATCAAAAAATAATTCTGTGTAAAGATGATTCCCCATAGATATAATAAATGTCAAAAATGTCAAATAATTTATCAAAAATTAAATACTCACACGCTTTTAAGCACACATGACCTTTTCCAGTTTTGCTCATTTAATTTACCTTGAAAACCAAGGAGACCGAACGCAATTTCTAAATACAACCTTGATACGTGTACCAGGTCTATAATTGCATTTTCTCATGGAAGGAACCAAGCAAAAATTATAAAAATAATTCTGCGTAGAGGTGATGCTTTACAAATAATATTAATGTCAAAAAATCGATTCATTTCTTCAAAATTAAATACTGGCACGCATTTACGCACACATGACCTTTTCCAGTTTTGCTTATTTCATTTACCTTGAAAACCAATGAGACTGGACGCAATTGCCAAATACTTCTTTGATACGCGTGCCAGGTCTATAATTGCATTTTCTCGTGGAAGGAATCAAGCAAAAATTATAAAAATAATTCTATGTTAAGGTGATGCTTCACAAATAATATTAATGTCAAAACTTTAATTCAATTCTTCAAATCCAAATACTGACACGCTTTTGCGCACACGTGACCTTTTCTTCTTTTGCTCATTTTATCTATCCTAAAAATCAGTGGGCCTAAATACATTGTCCGATACTTCTTTAATATGCGTCAGGTCTAAAATTGCAGTTTATCATGAAAGAAATCGAACAATTATCATAAAAATAATTATGTGTAAAGGTGATGTTCTTCAGATTATAATGTATAAACATCAAAATTGTAATTCATCTATTGAAAGTTAAATATCCACATGCTTTTAGGCACACATAACCTTTTCCCTTTCCTTCATTTTATCTATCTTTAAAATCAGTGAGCCTGAACTCATTGCTAAATACTTTTTGATACGAGTCACCTCCAGGTCTAAAATTGCATTTCATCATGGAACAAATCGAGCAATCATTATGAAAATAATTCTGTGTAAAGGTGATGTTCCAAAGACAATATATATGTCAATTTGATAATTCAGTTACTCAAAATGAAATATCCACATGATTTTACGCACACATGATAATTTCCTGAATGACGCTACTTTTTGGATTCAACCATGCATATAACGTCGTAAAATACACATTTCTACCGAAATTATGCCCAGTCGTTTTCGTAGAAAATGTAACAAATGAAGGCATTTTATCGGAACTGATTGATATTTGGTACTTATAGAATATCGTATTTACTTTAACTTTTAAGCGATTCAGATATTTAAAAAAATTATGTTTAATCAATGTTAATTTCGCACGAATATAGGGTACAAAATGAGTGAAAGTCTCACGTGTTTGATTGCATTTTACTCCCATTTATGTGCATTTTTCTAACATTAAAATGAGATAGTTGGAAAGAAGAGATCAGTAGAATTCTATCCGTCACTTTCATTTTCAAATGTTTAAATGTTTCCCGTTTCATTGGACCTCATAAAGATGGTAGCCAACGGACCAGAAACAAGTAGTGCGATGACGTCATATATCACTACACCACTTTGATATAAAGTTTGGTAAACAACAATGGGTTTTTTCAATGTGTCGTCCTACTGCGTGCGGCTGCCGTGGGAAATGTGACTGCAAAAGTATGAGAGCGCAGAAATTCTGCGGCGAGCGTAGAAAAGCTACTGGCCGCAGAAATGATAGACCGCAAGGTCGCCGTAGGAAATGTGACTGGGGTGTTAGTTATACTACTTTTATGCTAGGACGAAGTGTTTTCTTCATCTGATCCCCCTATCAAACCAAACTGGTTTTCAACCGTTATTTCCAGTCCTACAAAAAGCCGTAAAACATATGAGCATGAAGTTCTGGATGACCTACTCGTTTGGATAGTTTGATAATTTGATAATTTGCGATGGAATATATAATTGCAATATGTATGCACACTGACATGGTACGACCTGAATGAACTGTGGATGAGATGGACATATAAGTTTATGAACGAAGGCCTATTCCGTCCTATTCCTCACACGGAATCCCTTTACCAAATTCATAATACAAAAAAAGAATCGTCAAAATTGATTGAATATTTCGACAAGTTTATATTGTGAGATAAATAACAGCAGATGGAGATGCTGTGAGATGGAAACGTGTCAAACTTCACACGAGAGGCGGCGCATCAAGCCAACAAATCATGAATGAAAGTATGCAATAATGATTGTTCTTAAATATCCAATATAAAAGCTTCTCAAGGAAACATTTATTAAATTCGAGAACACGTTCTCGCTCTTACATATATGCCACAATATTCTCCAAAATTTTATCGGATCCTAACGGAATAATTCCTGGAAAATGTTTGTTAGTTTCAAATGTTGCTTGTTTATCTCTCCTAACCAGACCGATATTACAATGTTTTGGTAATGGTTTCATTTTTAAAAAGTATTACTTCTAACTTCTACCATGTATATGTACATAAGTATATCATCTTGCAAAAGTAATACAATCGGTGATTTAATGTGTCATTATGATATGTAATGTCATATTGCATTCCTTTGCAATTATGAAAAAATACAATCGGTAAACCCCCACTGTCAATGCAGTATACGTGACTTGAGTACTGCGTGCATTATAGGTTTTCCGCACATGGTCAGAAAGAAACTCCGACGGACTGCAGTACACTTATTCAAAGATATAATACGTTGTCCACCCGTAGCTCTACCTTTTACTTTTTTCTAGCCCTATTTTTAGTCCTAGAATACCTATTTCAGCGAGTGTGTTTTGGCATTATTTTGCATGTGACCATTGTTATACTGGTCTTGTCAATAACATATAGAGCAAATAAAAAGCTGATTGATAAAATGTCAAAAGGAGAAATTTAGCTAATTGGAATTGAAGCTACTCTACATGGTTTTACCAGTGCAAATATTACAAAGATATTTTTATTTACTTATAATCATAATTCCATGTGACGATATCAGTTTTCTTTTCAAAGGACTGGTATTGATATGGTGAACTTTTTAACACACGTTTCTCTAAAACCAGTCATTAAAGAATTCTTAACTTTTTACACACCGTCAATTAAATGGTCATCTTTTAAATGGTAACAACATAATTTGAAAAAGACTCCCTTTGTTCTTGGTATCATCTGTTCGGAATGAAATGAAACATCTTTCCGAAACTCATTGGAACAAAATGACATAAACACAACATGTTTAGGTCTCTCAATATCGTAATCGTACAAAGGAAATTTTGGTTGATTTTAAAAAAGTATCTTGTTAATGAAATAAAAGATTTATTTTAATTTTCATCTATTTTGGGGGGTTTTGTTTTAATGTTTTGAATACTTTTTGTTAAATCAACCAAAATTTCCTTTGTACTTTATAACCATAATATTTAGAGGTCTAAGAGAATGTTGTATATGCTATTTTCTTCCAACACAGTTCGGAAAGATATTTTATTTCATTTTCAAGAATTGGTAGAAAGGAATAAAAAACAATTAGCCCATAAGAAGTAGATTCTTTGTTTTGCGTCCCCTTGCTTGCACAATTTTGAGTAAATCAGAAAAAACAAACACATCAAAATAGCAATCACAAGGGTCTGAAAGTACCATTGCATTTCGTTCAATCAGAATCAGGCTCCGGATCTGTGGACGAAATGGCGGATAATTTGATGTACGTCAAAATTGACAGTGTTATTGATTACTTTGGCATACATTGTGTATTTCCTTATTTTTACCCTTAAATTAGCCATGTTTAAATATATTGTATAAAATGTATGTGTTTGATAGGCTTTGTATAAAAAACCTACCTCATACCCACCTACCCACGTACGTTGGACATGAAACAGTCTTCGAAGGGATCAATTTTAAAGATCTTAGTTAATCAAATCTTAGTTTATGATGAATTATAGATGCATTTGTAACGGCCCTTGATAGCAAGTTGCTACTACAGCCCAGCTGGGTTCGATTCCCACTCGGGGCATCGAATTAAGCACACTTTCTTTCAATTTCTTTATCTGGCTTGTTGGACCTATGCTCGCGGTCGTTAGTTATTCCCCTGGGGCCCCCTCGGGTCATTACACATTACAATGCACCCATATGCCTTTATTTATGGATCTGTCATCCGTTTAGTCATAAAATAAAGCCGGAATTGTAGAAATGTTAATAATTAGAGCTATTTTGAGATTCAAAAATCTTTAAAATTAAACCGTTCAGCTGTATCATGTCCCACGTAGGCTAGGTGGGTATGAGGTAGGAGGTTTTTTATACAAAGTTTGTTTGATATGTGTTTGAAATCACTGCAAATTGGAATGTCATTCCTTTTATGCCCATAAAATGTATACATTTCTCAGCAAACAAGTTTGTGTTTTTTCTTGAGTTGTGTGTTTTTTCCTTGTACCCTTGCATGATTTGGATTTTGCCAGGACGCAAAACAAAAAATCTATTTCTTATGGCCTTACACTAAAAAACAAAAAAATGTTAACAAAAACAGTGATATAAAATATATGGATATTTTTCACATCAAATTATTGTCAATCAGTCAACATTACATAAAGGACCGTGTTTTAACAGTTTTCAATAATTGGTTTTGGAGAAAAACATTCTTTACTTCAGCTCACCATATCGATACCTATCCTTTGTTTAAAAAGTATGTTTAGCGTAGGATGAAGGAAAGAATTCTTCATCCTAGGTTTAGCTTAGGAAGTTCAGTAAAACCGTCAATCACGTCGAAGATTTATGATGTTGATCTTGCAAAGATTCTATGTGATGAATCTACGAATGTTTAGTAACATATATATATAAGGGCGCAAACTTAGTACAGCTGTAGTAAATAGAGGATGGAGGAGACTTTAATGTCATATTTGACGAAAATCTTGACAGAAAGGGCGGGAATCATAAAGTAAACAAACCTGTAATAGACTTTTTAATGAGTTCAAATTGAATTTAGATTTAATTGATATTTATAGGGTTCGTAATCCAGACGTAAAAAGATTTACATGGCGATAAAAAAAACTAGCAATAATGAGTAGACTGGATATATGGTTATGTTCGGATGACCTTCAAAATGATATTGAAAAGGTGGATATTGACACGGGTATTCTTTCTGACCACTCTCCAATAACTCTTAATTTAAATAATCTTCATATCAAAAGAGGTCCAAGTCATTGGAGATATAATAACAGCCTATCAAAAGATAAAGATTTTGAATCCGAATTAATTCAAAATATTGAAATATGGTCAAATGAGTCAAAAGATCTCAAGGATAAACGAGTTGTTTGGGACTTCATAAAATATAAAATTAGAGAGTTTTCAATTAAATTTTCTAAACAAAAGGCAAAAGCTAGAAGAAAATGTAGACAAGATCTTGAAAATAAACTGATAAAATTACAAGAGCAACTTGATAATAGCCCCAATGATATGGCCATTAAAGATGAATTTTACAAATGTCAATTTGAGCTTGAAAATATATTTGAGTATATTACACAGGGAGAACTGATTAGATCAAGATCGCAAAACTTTATTGAGGGCGAAAAAGGTACAAAATATTTTTTGCAACTGGAAAAGAAAAATGCTGCAAAAAACAGTATAACACAACTTAAAAATGCAAAGGGTGATATAGTTAAAGATTTTTCAACTGTTCAGAGAAACATTTTAGACTTTTATAAAAATCTGTATTCCAAAAGTAACGCAAAAGTTGACGACAATAATGCAAATAAGTTTTTTAAAAATGTTAACATTCCTAAATTGTCCGATAAGGATAAATTATCAATGGAGTCCCAAATAACAATCGAAGAATGCTTCAAGACAATGCAAACGTTTCAATTAAATAAGTCTCCGGGAAGCGATGGACTGACAATAGAATTTTATATTTTCTTTTGGAATAATATAAAGAACTTTTTTATAGAGGCAATGAATTTTACTTTCACTAAAAAAGAAATGTCAGCATCTCAAAGAGAAATATTAATGAAACTTATTCCAAAAAAAGGTAGAGATGCTCTATTTTTGAAAAATCAAAGACCTATTTCCCTTATTAATGTCGATGCAAAAATAATAGCTAAAGTAATTTATAAAAGAATTGAAGCTTTTTTGGATAAATTGATACAATCAGATCAAGCTGCATTTGTGAAAGATATGACATATGGACGAAATAGCAAGACTCATTGAAGATTCGATATTTTATACAAATGATAGAAACACAGATGGCGCTCTAATCGCAATTGATTTCCTCAAAGCTTTTGACTCATTAAACCATGATTTCCTCTTTCAAGCATTAGAAACATTTAATTTTGGTGACTATATCAAATCTTGGATTAAAATACTTTATACTAACATACATGCCAGTTATGAAGTTATGAATTTAGGATTTAGTGGAGAACAATTTAATATTGAAAGGGGTATTAAGCAAGGAGATCCTTTGTCCCCCATACTGTTTATTCTCTCAGTAGAGTTTCTGGCACAAGCAATTAGAGATGATCATTCAATCAAAGGGATCAAAATTGGGGAAGATAAGGAGATAAAACTTAGTATTTACGCAGATGACATGACACTTTTTGTAAGAGATAAAGAATCTGTACACCAAGCTATGAGAGTGCTAAAAGACTTTGAAAATTGTAGTGGGTTGAAAACTAATTTAGAAAAAACTGAACTCTTCACTATTGGCAAATCAAAAAATGAAACTTGGGAAATTGGTGCACTTAAACAGGTTAGAGAAATAAAAGTTTTGGGTGTTTTCTTTAACCATGATGAAACCAAGAAATATGAGCAAAATTTTAGAGTCGTGATAAATCACTTAAAACAAACTCTTAACCTGTGGAAAACTAGACAACTAACAATAATAGGGAAAATACAAATTGTGAAAACATTTGGGGTATCAAAATTCAATTTTATTTGTTCGGTCATAGATACACCAGATAGATACCTTAAAGAAATCAATGATATTGTGTTTAAATTTTTATGGAATGGCAGGGATAAAATTAAGAGGAAATCATTAATTTCCGACTTCAAAGAAGGGGGCTTAAGAATGAGTGATTTAAAAACAAAAATTAAAAGTGCCCAACTAAAGTGGGTTCAGAAATTGATTAAAGATACAAACAAGAATTCTCCATGGACTGTCATTCCAAATTATTACCTTCGTCAAAAGGGGGGCTTATTTGTATTGAATTGCAAGTATGATATAACTAAATTGAATATTGATATTCCAAAGTATTATAAACACATGCTTCAAACATTTATTGAATTGCCTCGTTCACAAACTGATATACCAGAGGAAATAATATGGAATAACAAAAAAATCACGATACAAAATAAATCACTCTTCTGGATAGAATTTTTCAATAGAGGCATAATAAAAATTAAAGATTTATTTATAGATGGATCAATTAAAACATGGCACCAGATTAAGGTACAAACAGGTCTATCTGATGTATACATGCTGAAATGGTTTGGAATTTTAAAAGCCATCCCAAGAACTTGGCTTATAAGAAATAATGTATTTGAAAATAATGTCAATTTAGATGTAAAACACTGTAATTTTGATATTGTACATGGAAAAAATATATATCAGTTTAACAAATGTACATCAAAATTATTTTATTCTATTTTATTGTCACACATTGTTGAACAACCAACAGCGAAAGGAAAGCTTAGTATAAAATATGAATTAAACGAAGAAGACTGGAATTTTTACTATACTTATTATCATTACATTTTAACGTATTCTAAACACAGGGCTTTTCAATTTAAACTTATAAATTGCATTTTATATACAAATAATGATCTATTTAAATATAATGTAATACAATCGCCGATGTGCGAATTCTGTCATACTGCATTTGAAACGATTGATCACTTGTTTTATCTTTGTGAATATACAAATCAGTTTTGGAACAGTGTTAAGCAACACATTTTGAAAAAACTCAAATATTTTGATTTAAACAATGTGCTCTTTGGCTCAAAAAAATGGAGCAAATACGAAAATATGATTATGATTATTGCAAAATACTTCTTGTATAATCAAAAAATGCTACAAGAACTACCAGTGTACAAAAAATTCGAATTGTATTTAAAATAAGTAGATATAAAAGTACTAACATCAGGCCGGGGTGGGCGGGGGTGGGCAGATTTTCTGGATTTTTTAAGGTCACATGACCATGACATCATCCGGGGGATGATGTCATGATGTCATGGATGTGTATGAATATGAATCATAACGAAATAACAAGTTGAAACATGTTCCACAATGGAATTTTAGATGGTATAGCCCACTAATGAGATATAATCAGCGCCCTTATGATGGAATTACAAGATGGCTACAAAATGACGTCATAGATTCTGGAAATTACACTGATGAGCTATTATTCTAGAAAGTTCCAGTATAGTTTCTATTAGGTACAGTGATGAGTCATTATTCTAGAAGGTTCCATGACGCAATATCTATTTTTAGACCAACATGAATGAATGAAAACATAAAAATATTTCACAATGTACTACAAGTCTTGAATTATCAGTTATTATAATTATTCAACATAACATAAAATAATGTTTTGCTATTTATTAAAGTATAACATACAAGATTTACAATGTTTTGATATCTGACGTAGAAATGTGATTATGAAACAACACTGGTCATATACATATATTTGAATAATGTCTGATGTATTGAAAGGATACATATATATTAAAATATCAACTGCTTTTTTCAGAATTGCTTTCGTCATAATCATTAGATTGTTCTTCATCAGAATTGCTTTCATCATAATCATTAGATTGTTCTTCATCAGTAAATTCTTCATAAACATTGCTTTCATTATAATTATCAGACTTTTCTTCATCAGTAGATTCTTCATTTGAATCGTCTTCATCATCTGTATCTTCTATAAATAGCTCATTAAACTTATGTTCATTTTTCACAAGTGTCTTTCTGATTGCAAGATCTCTAAAGACACCTCTCATTAACATATCATTCACTGCATCTACAATATTTCTATGTAATGCATTGTCTGCTAAACCAAATACTTGTTTTAACACCTTCTTATAGTGCTTCATGAATATTTCTTTATCCTTTTGTATAAGTTTCTTCTCAGCCTTTTCTATAGCCTCCTTTTCATTGTTTCCCCTATCTATATACTCCTTTACTTTATGATCATAATCCTTTTCATTATCATTTCTAGCCAGGTTTTTTAGATATATAAATGTTTCATTTGATCTCAGATCATCATCTTCATAGGAATCTTTGTTTGTTTGTGGGTTGGTTTCAATCTTCATTTTCTTGGATAGATGACCTTGACACCAATCTTTAACATGATGTTGCAAATCATGAATACTCTCAAAGACTAAACCACAGTCATCACATGAGACCATATTGTCACATCCACAATCAGAGGAATAAGGTGTCGTTCCAGTTTTTATGTTGTACATACTTGAACCCTCTGCATTTATTTGAGGTGTTTCTGATACCTTATGATTAGGTATATTTACGTTATTTTCAGGTTGCTGTGTTTGAATTGCTTCATCTAGAAATCCCATGCTATGTTGCCTTTTAGATATATGATCATTTTGAGTTTTTCCATGTGCGATCTTCATATGACGAATCTTATTATCTCTGCGTGTAAACTGCTTTAAACATTCATTACAGCTAAACATGATGTTGATCTTTCAAGAGTTTTGTCTTAAATGAATACATCAACTAGTCACTTGTCTATTAATATGAGGAGGAGGAGGAGGAGGAGGGAAAGGGGAGGAGGATGCAATGAGGAGGAGGAGGGACTGAGGAGGAGGAGGAGGAGGGAATGGGGAGGAGGATGGAATGAGGAGGAGGGGGAGGTGGAGGAGCATGGAATGAGGAGGATGAGAAGGGAATGGGGAGAAGGATGGGGGAATGGGGAGGAGGATGGAATGAGGAGGAAATATTGAGGAGGAGGAGGAGAATGAGAAGGGAATGGGGAGAAGGATGGGGGAATGGGGATGAGGATGGAATGAGGAGGAAATATTGAGGAGGAGGAGGAGGAGGAGGAGGAGGAGGAGGGAGGAGGAGGAGGAGGGAGGAGGAGGAGGAGGAGGAGGAAGGCGAATGAAGACGAAGAGAGGAATATAATATTTGTAAGAAACAAAAAACATTTTTTAAATTTTAAATATTTATTTTTTTAATTTTGTAATGTCCATGTGCTAGAGAGGTAATACCATCCTCGAGGACAAACCTCTTGTCATCATACGGATTAAGTGAAATCTTGTTTATTTCAAGTGTAAACAATTCATGATTCAATGATCTAATTTGTTTCATTGAATGTATGTTCAATTCATGATTTAGTACTGCATTGCGATAGTCATCATGTGTTATTTGGTTCTTAATGACAGCTTTATTCACTCCTTTAGCAGTTTTCTTTGCCTCATTTTGTACTAATAAGGAGTACATTTTAGGTTTCAATCCTACGAATTCCGATGGACAAACTCCTATTGTTTCATCTTTAAACTTCCCAATGACTTTTTTGTTCGAAGTTGAATATAACATGTGATCTTTAGGAAAGTCTGATGTGTCATACATATCCATGTTTTCAGCCATATCCTTGTAAATATTCTCTGTTTGTATAAGATAACATAGGGAATCTGTATCTGTAAACAACAACGTGGACTTGTCACCATATTTAGGTAAGATATGTTCGTAATGATACTCATACATCAATGTTTTACTGAGATCCAAAATTGCAAACCCACAATAAATGGGTCGATTGAGATACAATTTGATCTTTCTCAATTCTACTGCCGCTAAATCTTCATTAAAGATTTTAAATCCATAAAATGATGGTTTACAAGCGAGTTTTTGCAATCTTGCTTCTTTGTGTATCAACTCAATCAGACGTCGATTTCTTAAGTTTTCACAGGATTTCCCGAACATAGAGTTGTTCATGAGTTTAAAAAAGTCTTTCTCAAATGCATTTTTAGCCAGCATCCTTCTTTGAGTATTCAAATCAATGTAAGGTTTGAGCCATGGTGATTGCTTAAATGTGAGAATTCTATGGATTTTTTTCAAAACTAACCCATGTTTCATATATTGTTGAAGATTCCTATAATGTAAAACGTAATTTGTCTTATCATTGAGATTGGGAACTAATTTCTTTAATTTACATTCACCTAATTCCAACTCTTCCAATAATCGTTTGCAGAATGGTGATGTCATGTTTTCATTAATTTGTATAGATTCAGGTGCTAAAGGATAATCTGAATGTGTGTCATGTAATTCACTTGGGTACTCTAGATCAACTTCCAATATATATCCATCATCAGAATTTTCAGATATATCATCAACATTGAATGATGCTATTGCATTTTCATCCATCCATTTGAAACCATGGGTTGGGAGGGGTTTACTCATAGCCCACCCATATAAATTATTCGCATCTATATATGTAATATAAGATGTTGGTTTCGTTTGATCATAATCTGTAAGATATTCATTGTTTGCCTTCGCATACCTATGTGATATCATGGAAATACCTCCCCTAAGACCAGATTCTATGAAAAGATGCATGTCAGGATCTGTAAATAACTCAAGTTTAACACCCGTATATTTCAATGCTGCTATCCAACTAAGTCCAGGAGCCGTGTAAAAGTGTGCAGGGTCTAATTCATACATTTCTATCGCTAAGTCTCTAAATGATTCAAACACATCACTGAGAAGGAGCGTGTCTGTCATTAAATACAAGTCGTGATATTCTTTGAATGTTGACATGTTGAATGTATTCCAAACTGTATTTGCATGAGCATAGTCAATATCTGATAATTCTTCACCAGTAAGATCATTGAAAAAGTCACATTTGGGAGGTAACTGACTGTCACTTAATTTTTCAGTTTGATCAAACCAACTGTATGGAAACACACCCTTTCTCATCAAAAGCGCAAGTTCTTCTTCATTTTTAAATTCACTCATTAAATGTTTACATTTTTCTTTGCCTTCATTAGCCAGATTTCCCACCAGTTTGTCCAATGAGGTACTCATAAATTGGAAACTGTCTATGAAATCCATAGATCCCATGGAAAACGATATGTATCTTTCCATATTAGTTGGGATCACTTTTAGTTTATTGTGTTGACATTGTCCTATGCTTTGCATAATATGATGTGCATCATAATTTTTCAAATTGTGAAATACAACAGGTATTCGATCCCGAAATCTAAAGTTCACATTGCATGCATTGTGTGCTGCTCCTCTGAAGTGCCCCGTCACATGATCATGGTCACGAACCCTGTCTTCTCCAAGGACTTCTTTACAGATATGACAATGTGTTGCATTTTCAAATTTTTCACGATCTCCAGAACGCATTTTTAAAGGTTTCTGCTTATGTTTGTACCACAAATCAATGTCATCTTGAACCTTAACCATGTGTTCAATGAAGGTATCCGTCACATTCTGTCCAGTGTATACAACAGCAGGTTTAGTTAGGTCTTCAGTAGGTCCGACTACTTTATAACAGAAACCTGATGGAATATGTTTAGTCATTTTCTGTGTATAAGACTTCTGGGGATTTGGTTGACAGCCAGAAACTTTATCACAAACACTCTCAAAATCAGCATACACTATCCATGGAACCTTTAATTGTTTTTCCACTTGCTTAAAGTGTAGCCATTTATCTTTTTCTGAGGGTAATTCAATTTTCTGAGGTCCATGAATTTGACAATAGTTGATATGTTTGTCTAATAGTGTAGCCTTCGTAAATCCATGTAAACAATAAGGACAAAAATGATGTTTATTTCCCTTTGATTTGGTATGATAGAGAAGTCGATTGAGATCTTTAATCCAGCAATAATGACTTCGTTTTGCATTGGATAATAATAACAAGTTCACATGTTTGTTTGTTCTTTTCTTAGTGATGTGTATGGGGAAAACCTCTTTCTCATACCCAAACAAGTTGACCGAAATGTCATTGTTTTTTTCAAATGTTGCAATATCATCAGGTTTTACAGGATATTTGATTCCCTGCATGTTGAGTTCATGCATAAATGGTTTGTACTTGTTAACTCTATAATCATGCTGCTTTTGGGGATGCAATGCTGAAAGCACTGCATAAACAAAACATTTTTTGTCCTTATTTTGAACATTGATAATAGCTCGTTTAGCCCTCAGTTTTAAGGGGGTAGGGATATAACTACTCCCCTTAATTGGTTTCCATTTGACAATATGTAGTTTCAGTTCAATGACGTAATCGAGTATCCATGAACTGCCTTCACGCTGATAGGAAATGAAAGCATCGTACATCTTTTTCACACTCTCCTTAAATGCATCATCTAAATCTACCTTTTTTATTGCTGTTTGACAATGACCTCTGAAATGAGGCCATGCCAACTCAGTCTCTTCTTTTTTCTGTTTTTTGAACTGGACTTGCATTGACATGTACCATTTAATACTGCCAAGCTTCTTGATTTGTTTTGACAAAAGATGTTTGACTTTCTCTTCATTTCTTTTAAAAAAATATAAGGGATCAAATTTTGATTGTCCATATGCTTTAATTGTTTTTACAAGTAATGTTCCTTGTATTGCTTGCTCTTCAAAATCACATTCTAATTGATCATTATCGTCTATTGCATTTTCTTGTGTTGCATCAATATCATTGACTTGCATAGGCTCCTCTGCTGTATTATTTTCTCTGTTCAAGGATTCATCAGTATCATCAGATGCTCCATGACCTATTTGAAAATGTCGTATCCTATGTTCATTAAGTTTATCTTTCCTATGAAATAATTTTGCACATATGTCACATGCATGATTTGGATCATTGTGTATCTTTTTATGTCTTTGTAGATGTTGATTATGCTTGAAAACATTTTGACAAATATCACATTCATAGCGTTGAATTTGATGTCCATGAACCAATCTTTGATGTCTCATTAATCCTCTCTTGTGTTGATATATTTTACCACAATCACAATTGTATGTTGTTTTCATTGTAGACATGTTGTTGTTTATTTGTTTGCTGCTGTTATGAATGGTGGTGTATCAACTTTTGAAAGATTTTTATAGGGTAAAAACCGTGTCATAAACTATTTTTAGAACGTGATGTCATGCTATTTTTAGAAACTGATCTTAGATGTCATGTCTTCTAGATAGTTCTAGAAAATGATATGCTATATTTAGAACATGATGTCATATGCTATATTTAGAACATGATGCCAATACTATTTTTAGAAACAGATCTTATAAGATGATGGTGCCATGTGATCTTGATAGTTCTAGAAAGGGGGATTAACAATATAAACAAAATATATTCTAGAACATTAAGGATTAACATAATGATGCAATCAACATTGGTTTGAATACAAGCGTCACTCTACTACTGTGAAAATAAAAACAAGTATATTGGTCAGAGTAATCCAATATAAGCCTTATCACCTATACAAATATTTAATCCAAAATCCAATATCTATATCATATAACTTTTCATTGAACAGTGCTATTTTGTTTGACCAGCTCAATATACTACAATAGGATTATTTAATCACAACTGAAGTTCAATAGCTTTTATATTTATACAGAGTATTGGTCAGTCAAATAATAATCGCTAGGAGTTTGGACCAGACTTTTATAATGTACATGTACATTGTATACGGCTATAATTGAATCAAACTTCAGGGTGAGTAAACAATACAGTACAGTTTACTGAGATCAAATGAAACATTTATATATCTAAAAAACCTGGCTAGAAATGATAATGAAAAGGATTATGATCATAAAGTAAAGGAGTATATAGATAGGGGAAACAATGAAAAGGAGGCTATAGAAAAGGCTGAGAAGAAACTTATACAAAAGGATAAAGAAATATTCATGAAGCACTATAAGAAGGTGTTAAAACAAGTATTTGGTTTAGCAGACAATGCATTACATAGAAATATTGTAGATGCAGTGAATGATATGTTAATGAGAGGTGTCTTTAGAGATCTTGCAATCAGAAAGACACTTGTGAAAAATGAACATAAGTTTAATGAGCTATTTATAGAAGATACAGATGATGAAGACGATTCAAATGAAGAATCTACTGATGAAGAAAAGTCTGATAATTATGATGAAAGCAATGCTAATGAAGAATTTACTGATGAAGAACAATCTAATGATTATGATGAAAGCAATTCTGATGAAGAACAATCTAATGATTATGACGAAAGCAATTCTGAAAAAAGCAGTTGATATTTTAATATATATGTATCCTTTCAATACATCAGACATTATTCAAATATATGTATATGACCAGTGTTGTTTCATAATCACATTTCTACGTCAGATATCAAAACATTGTAAATCTTGTATGTTATACTTTAATAAATAGCAAAACATTATTTTATGTTATGTTGAATAATTATAATAACTGATAATTCAAGACTTGTAGTACATTGTGAAATATTTTTATGTTTTCATTCATTCATGTTGGTCTAAAAATAGATATTGCGTCATGGAACCTTCTAGAATAATGACTCATCACTGTACCTAATAGAAACTATACTGGAACTTTCTAGAATAATAGCTCATCAGTGTAATTTCCAGAATCTATGACGTCATTTTGTAGCCATCTTGTAATTCCATCATAAGGGCGCTGATTATATCTCATTAGTGGGCTATACCATCTAAAATTCCATTGTGGAACATGTTTCAACTTGTTATTTCGTTATGATTCATATTCATACACATCCATGACATCATGACATCATCCCCCGGATGATGTCATGGTCATGTGACCTTAAAAAATCCAGAAAATCTGCCCACCCCCGCCCACCCCGGCCTGATGTTAGTACTTTTATATCTACTAAAATACCGTAAAGAAAATGATAATAAGATATGGAATGAATGAAGAAGGATGTGTGTGAAATGGAGTGAATGTGTAAAATATACTTTGTAAGAATATATTACAGAAGTCAATATGTTTTTAAATAAATTTTAAAAATTAAAAAAAAAAAAAAAAAAAAAAAAAAGTAAATAGAGGATTATCATATTCAAAATCAATGCATCTAATAAGCAGTACATTAAGTGTTTTCTATAAAATGCTTTTACTCTCAGCTACTTTTCAATTTTAAAACATTTCTATATTGAGTGGAATAAAGCAATGTTTCATAGTTTCAAGCAGATTTTAGTACTGTCTGACCAATTGTATCTTCAGACTTATTCATCTCATGATTATGTCATACTGACCTACCTTTTACTTAAACAAGTCTTTAAACTTATCTTCAATAATTAAGAACCTGCACTGAATACGGAAGTAAGGTCATTTTATACATTTATTCTTCGCCCTGATGAGATCTTCACTATGAGGTGATCGCTCCGTTCCTCTGCAGTGTATATGTTGATACCGAAGTCATAATTTAATTTATTTATTGAGTCATTTTAATCATGGATATTGTGAGAACATATAGTCACCCTAGAGATTAGAAAGAATTCGACCTCACTCGCGTCGCCTTCTTGATAGTTTTAAATACGATAATGTTCACCAGGAGAGTGCACTTATACAATGGAATTCATACTCATTTGCCATTTACTATTCATCTTATCTTGTGTATCGTGTGAGACTACTAAACCACCAGCAGCTTGGAAACGTAAACCAGAGGACACCGTGGCAAATGTAGGAGATGCAATAACACTCTACTGTGAGATAAATAACTTACCTGAAGGACACAGAGTGAGATGGAGCCGAGGAAGAGAGGGTGTGGATGATGTAGTACTCAGCAACAATAATGAAACAAATCCAGTATTTGCTAATATCTATGAAATCACTGGAAGATATAACCTCCTCATTAAAAGAGTTCAGGATAACAGGGACTTTACATATTTCACCTGTAGGGAATTGGTAGCCGCACTTGTAAGCAAAGTATGTGTCATCAAGGCTGGTAAGTTATATGACTAGATTGGTAAAATTGAACAAGTTCTCTGTCATAAAACTGGTAAGCTATATAATTACAAACTGTAATGTAATTTAGAATTTACGGTTTGTATTTTTAATAGTAGTATCATGAGATACCACCTTTTCTATGCACTGTTATTCAAGATGAATTAGATAGTGGGATATTTGATGAATTAACTCAGATATATCTGTGTTGTGTAATAAAGTGCAATCCAAAGCAATACCAACATGTCCAGGAACCAAATTCGTCTTAACTTTCGAACCTGTTTCGGACACAAAAACATTAACGGTTTTTATTATTTGTATCATGTAATGAACACCTGAATCAGGTTTTGTCATTGATTCGATATACACATTTGTATAAACTTACTTATCTCGTTCAGTTAGAACATGCACTTAACACGGAAGTAAAATCATTTAAATGAACTTCTACCTGTACGAATATATTCATTTAACAGTATGAGTACAATGTTAATATTACTGAATCGAATTCTAGCCATTAAAAAAAGAACCAGAGTACATCGTAGCAAATGTAAAGTATCATAGATTGCAATTTCATAACATATTGTTAAAAGCGTGTGAACATGATCGTATTAAGACTACTGGAGAGGGAGTTCAACATCCTGAGCGTCATTTTTGATAATTTTATGTCGCGGAGATGATTACATACAGAGAGAACTGACATGATGCGATCAACAATCCTTTGTAATTTACTTCTTATCTTACCATGTGTATTGTGTGAGACTACTAAACCACCAGCAGCTTGGAAACGTAAACCAGAGGACACTTTGGCAAATGTAGGAGATGCAATAACACTCTACTGTGTGATAAATAACTTACCTGAAGGACACAGAGTGAGATGGTTTCGTGGAAGGGAGGGTGTGGATGAAGTATTACTCAGCAACAATAATGAAACAAATCCAGTATTTGCTGATATCTATGAAATCACTGGAAGATATAACCTCCTGATTAAGATAGTCCAGGATAACAGGGACTTTACACATTTCACCTGTAGGGCATTGCTGGCTGCACTTGTAAGCAAAGCATCTGTCATCAAGGCTGGTAAGTTATATAGCTTGTTAAATTGCAAGTACAGGATGGTCAAAAAACGGTAAACCTGCATTTTTTCTCATATCCTTTTAGAAAATTACTCCCTAATATTTAACACATTTGTACATCATTAAATTTTCTACCAGTCTACCATATTTCATGATTATCAGACTGGTATTCACAATGTTACAGGACTTTGAACAACAGAACAACATGCTCCAGGTGTGGGTATCATTTCCCTGTAAACAAACCTGCACCAGTTGTCTAAAGTCAGATTTGAACTTTTGAGAACTTGTTGTTACGCGGTATATGGCACACATTCATGGTTGCGCGGTATTTGTGATACGGGTGAATATGTCATACTCACCTGCGGTATATGGCATATTCCGCAGGTGAGTATGCGATATTTCGCAGTGAATATGCGATACATTGATTTCAGTGAATACCCGATACTCACCTGCGGAATATGTCATACTCACTTGTGGAATATGCCAAAGAAATACTCTGATTTAATTGATCTGCGGTCGACGCACGGCCTCCGTACGACAAATGTGACTGGGGTGTTAGAAACTATGATGTATCGCAAAAAGCTCGCGCACGCATTGTTACACATTTTGTGGCGTAATCGAGAGGATCCTCGCTTTTAACATGGTAAAATGTGACGTTTATGAGAAAAATGTACACAAATGAAAATCCTTTCGTCCTCCACATTTACCTCTCTATCTCAAAACATTTTAGACGAATAACTCTGATATCATATATATATTGTTAATGGGCTAGGAGCATCATAAAACACGAATCAATTGATATTTTAGGTGAAATAAGTACCGTGCTTGAAAATAGGCGAATGGCATAAATTAGCCCTATTTTGATGAATTTTGAAAACCTTTCGTCCTCCACTTTTCCACATACAACAGAAAACACATACTTTTGCGAACAAAATCAACTATTTATTAATAAACTAGAGTTTAGGAGCAAAATAATCATGTATGATTTATTAAAAATTGATCTCGTATTTTTTGTTTAATGTACACCTGAAAAGTTGAAGGAACAAAAAAATGAGCAGAAAAGGTCGCTGTCAACAGATTCTATTTTTCAAACTCTATGACGTCACAATATGGGACGCTTACTAAAATTCATCCTTTGAAATAAAACTTCTATCTACCTTTATCAAGACGAAAAATAAGTATAATAGTCATATATTGTTTGAGTTATGAGCGTTTAAAGACGAAAAATAATTCAAAATGTAACGTGTCAACAGGGAATATTTGCCAGATGTTTTGGTAAAAAAAGCTTTTTTAAAAAAGAACGCGCAAGAATTGTGAACGGAGTGAAGTTGATCTAAAAACTTCATCGAAACAGCTTTAAAATGATATACAACTTTAATTAGAATATTATTTTATAATCCGGGGAATCAAAGTTACATTCACGCGATACCCCTAAAAAACAAATGCGCCACCTTTTTGAGACACGTCTATACAATTACTCCCGTGGGTTCTAAGTTAATAATAATATTTTTAGTTTCACTTATTTTGAGCAAAATACTTTGGGGTTTATATAATTAGGTACTCTTCAGACATTCTAGAGGCGAGAATTACATAAAGCCAGACAGGTTTTTAGTTTTATTTAATCGTTTTTATATATAACCTCGTCTTCTTGAATGATTTTTTTGATTCATCCTTTACACTGACGTTTCAGGTATATCAGTTTCAGATTTTAGTCATTATGTGAAACAAAATCGAGAGATGTATGTAATAAGTGCCATTTCTTACAACTCCGTTTGGAGTCGGAAAAGTGGCTTGAGAATGCAGGAAAACTGACCAATCAGAATGCCAGATTCCTCAGTATTTTTAAAGTGAATCTTCGATTATCGAGAAACTTTTTCACGTTCAAATTTCACCTTCTTATCGCACGTGGTGATACCATCGGGAAACTGACAATGTAAGCTTCACTATGACATTATGCTTTTAGAAATCGATCGAGAAATGGCGGAGAAAAAGACCGAAAAGTGTCATTTATGTAAAACGTGAGTTTGGGGAGCTAAAGTGGATTGGGACTGCAAGAAAGTCGGCCAATCAGAACGCAGCATTTCTTCAGTGAAACTCGGCATTCGAGAAATCACCTTTACTCTCTATTTTCCCCCATTTTCTCGTAATTTGGTCATTACAAAAGTGGAACCATCGGAAAGCTATTGTTCCGAGCAAAACCATGGTCTTATTTATTTCGAAGTCTATCAATCAACAGCAGAGTTAAAGACTAATAAATTCCATTTCTATACAGCCAGTTTAGAGCAAAAAAGTGGATTCAGACTGCTACAACTTTATGCAAATTAGCTAGACGTATCTAGGTTAGTAGCCCACGTATGTGGGTTAGTAGGTTTGTTCTGTCAAGGCCGCGCGTGTATCAACGCATAAGCAAATATCCGTTTCAGCATATGTAGATGACCGTTGCAACAAAGGCCTGAGGCAGTACTACTGCCAACTAGCAATAGGTAATCGCTGTGGGGGGGCTCACTCCAATATCTGCCTCAAACTTATATAAGACATTCTCTATTCCAAGCATGCTATATGCAGCACCTATTATCAATTATCAGAATGGTGATATAACTAGAGATCAAGATTGCAAGCAATCTTACGGAGGCCCGTAGGTGTTTTGGCCTTATATGGTCAACCAATGGTCAAAAGATGGTTATTAAGTCAGTTTCTAAGTCAGCTAGTTACTAAGTAGTTATTGACTACGTAAGTTACTAAGTTAGTAACTTTAAGTATATTACTAAGTAAGTTATGAAGTTGGTTACATGGATTCTTCCAAGGTCAACCAAAGGTCAAAACTAAAGTCAGATTTGAACTCCTGATAATTTGTAGATGGTTTTTAAAAAAAAGTTTGGTCAATTTAGAGCAAGTTGAAATTTGACCTTAGAAATTTCGAAATTTGACTTTTTTAAGTTTTTGAGCTCTAATATCTCAAAACTGGTGCAAAATTTGAATAGATAATCAATAACTAACATGTGTATAACCTTGAGAGGAATCTATATTCTGACTTTCATTAAAAAATATTGATTTGTAGTCACCAATTATGAGAAACTTAGAAAACACAGTTTGTGATTAAGCTTGATGACCTTGACCTTTGACCTTGCAAATTTTACTTTTTTAGGCCTCAGTAGGTCTTTTGTGAATAAATATACCTAAATTTAAACCCAGAAAATCGATTTGAAAAATCTACTTTTTTTACACTTTGGAGGTCACTGAAGGTCAACCAAAGGTCAAAGGTCAAAAGTAAGGTCAGATTTAAAATCCTGAGAACTTGTAGATGATTTTTAAAAAAAAGTTTGGTCAATTTAGATCAAGTTGAAATTTGACCTTGAAAAATTTCGAAATTTGACCTTTTTCAGTTTTTGAGCTCTAATATCTCAAAACTGGTGCAAGATCTTAATAAATAATCAATTGCTAATATGTTTAGAACCTTTAGAGGAATATATATATCCTGACTTTCATTAAAAAATATTGATTTGTAGTCACAAACTTTGAGAAACTTAGAAAACACACTTTGTGATTTAATTCAATGACCTTGACCTTTGACCTTGAAAATTTTACTTTTTTGGACCTCTTAAGGTCTTTTGTGATTGAATGCACCTAAATTTGAATCCCAAAAATCGATTTTAAAAATCAACTTTTTTGACCTTTCGAAGGTCACTGAAGGTCAACTAAAGGTCATAGGTCAAAACTAAGGTCAGATTTGAGTTCCTGAGATCTTGTAGATGCTTTTTAAAAAAAAGTTTGGTCAATTTAGAGCAAGTTGAAATTTGACCTTGAAAAATTTCGAAATTTGACCGTTTTTCAGTTTTTGAGTTCTAATATCTCAAAACTGGAGCAAAATTTTAATAAATAGTCAATTGCTAATATGTGAAGAACCTTTAGAGGAATATATATTCTGACTTTCAGTAAAAAAAATTGATCTGTAGTCTCCAATTTTGAGAAACTTAGAAAACACAGTTTGTGATTTCGTTTGATGACCTTGACCTTTGACCTTGCAAATTTTACTTTTTTAGACCTCAGAAGGTCTTTTGTGAATAAATATACCTAAATTTGAATCCAGAAAATCGATTCGAAAAATCAACTTTTTTGACCTTTCGGAGGTCACTGAAGGTCAACCAAAGGTCAAAGGTCAAAAGTAAGGTCAGATTTGGAATCCTGAGAACTTGTAGATGAGTTTAAAAAAAAAAATTGGTCAATTTGAAGCAAGTTGAAAAAAGACCTTTTTTGACCTTTTTTTGACCTTCAATATCTCAAAATCTAGGCAAAATTTCTCTAGACGGCAAAAGGCTAAGACTAATAGAATACTAATATCTATCTGTATGCAAAAATTCAGCCAAAAATATTGAAGTGTAGTGTCAGGATTTGAGAAACTTGAAAAAAACTTAGATTTGACCTAGATTTTGACCTTTGACCTTGACCTAGATAAGAATTCCTTTCCCGCCAAGTTCAGCCAAGGTCCCTAGTATGGCTATGGAAGAGCTAGTTGAAAGCTAGTTGGAAGTAGGAGAAAAGGTCCCGGGAAGAATAAATAAAGAACTAGAGATCAAGATTGCAAGCAATCTTACGGAGGCCCGTAGGTGTTTTGGCCTTATATGGTCAACCAATGGTCAAAAGATGGTTATTAAGTCAGTTTCTAAGTCAGCTAGTTACTAAGTAGTTATTGACTACGTAAGTTACTAAGTTAGTAACTTTAAGTATATTACTAAGTAAGTTATGAAGTTGGTTACATGGTTTCTTCCAAGGTCAACCAAAGGTCAAAACCAAAGTCAGATTTGAACTCCTGATAATTTGTAGATGGTTTTTAAAAAAAAGTTTGGTCAATTTAGAGCAAGTTGAAATTTGACCTTAGAAATTCCGAAATTTGACTTTTTTAAGTTTTTGAGCTCTAATATCTCAAAACTGGTGCAAAATTTGAATAGATAATCAATAACTAACATGTGTATAACCTTAAGAGGAATTTATATTCTGACTTTCATTAAAAAATATTGATTTGTAGTCACCAATTATGAGAAACTTAGAAAACACAGTTTGTGATTAAGCTTGATGACCTTGACCTTTGACCTTGCATATTTTACTTTTTTAGGCCTCAGTAGGTCTTTTTTGAATAAATATACCTAAATTTAAACCCAGAAAATCGATTTGAAAAATCTACTTTTTTTACACTTTGGAGGTCACTGAAGGTCAACCAAAGGTCAAAGGTCAAAAGTAAGGTCAGATTTGGAATCCTGAGAACTTGTAGATGATTTTTAAAAAAAGTTTGGTCAATTTAGTTCAAGTTGAAATTTGACCTTGAAAAATTTCGAAATTTGACCTTTTTTCAGTTTTTGAGTTCTAATATCTCAAAACTGGAGCAAAATTTTAATAAATAGTCAATTGCTAATATGTTTAGAACCTTTAGAGGAATATATATCCTGACTTTCATTAATATATAATGATTTGTAGTCACAAACTTTGAGAAACTTAGAAAACACACTTTGTGATTTAATTCAATGACCTTGACCTTTGACCTTCAAAATTTTACTTTTTTGGACCTCTTAAGGTCTTTTGGGATTGAATGCATCTAAATTTGAATCCAGAAAATCGATTTCAAAAATCAACTTTTTTGACCTTTCGAAGGTCACTGAAGGTCAACTAAAGGTCATAGGTCAAAACTAAGGCCAGATTTGAGTTCCTGAGATCTTGTAGATGCTTTTTAAAAAAAAGTTTGGTCAATTTAGAGCAAGTTGAAATTTGACCTTGAAAAATTTCGAAATTTGACCTTTTTTCAGTTTTTGAGTTCTAATATCTCAAAACTGGAGCAAAATTTTAATAAATAGTCAATTGCTAATATGTAAAGAACCTTTAGAGGAATATATATTCTGACTTTCAGTAAAAAAAATTGATTTGTAGTCTCCAATTTTGAGAAACTTAGAAAACACAGTTTGTGATTTCGTTTTATGACCCTGACCTTTGACCTTGCAAATTTTACTTTTTTAGACCTCAGAAGGTCTTTTGTGAATAAATATACCTAAATTTGAATCCAGAAAATCGATTCGAAAAATCAACTTTTTTGACCTTTCGGAGGTCACTGAAGGTCAACCAAAGGTCAAAGGTCAAAAGTAAGGTCAGATTTGGAATCCTGAGAACTTGTAGATGAGTTTTAAAAAAAAATTTGGTCAATTTGAAGCAAGTTGAAAAAAGACCTTTTTTGACCTTTTTTTGACCTTCAATATCTCAAAATCTAGGCAAAATTTCTGTAGACGGCAAAAGGCTAAGACTAATAGAATACTAATATCTATCTGTATGCAAAAATTCAGCCAAAAATATTGAAATGTAGTGTCAGGATTTGAGAAACTTGAAAAAAACTTAGATTTGACCTAGATTATGACCTTTGACCTTGACCTAGATAAGAATTCCTTTCCCGCCAAGTTCAGCCAAGGTCCCTAGTATGACTATGTAAGAGCTAGTTGAAAGCTAGTTGGAAGTAGGAGAAAAGGTCCCGGGAAGAATAAATAAAGAATAAAGAATAATAATAATAATATCTACAAAATTAATAGGAGGCCCCTGCCGGGGGGCCTCCTAATAAAGAATAATAATATCTACAAAATTAATAGGAGGCCCCTGCCGGGGGGCCTCCTAATAAAACTAGAAAATACTCAAAGAGACATCGGAAAGCGTATTCAATTTATATCAAAGAACGCAAGCAATCCTCTGTCTTCCACGACATTAGGATGGCTAGATGTCGATTTGTTCATAGATTTTCTAAGACTGACATTTCTTTGGAGCTTATTGAAGTTACCGTTCACAAATATCTATAAAGCAATATGTGTTTACCGCATGTTTTACCTGTTAAATGTAGAAAATCACTGTAACATGTTTTCACCCATAAAAGCAATGCTTCAATGTGCAGATTCATATGGGTTAATAATCGATGTGCGTGATATTCTATATGGCAAATCTTATATGAATAAATGTGCATGGAAAAGGATGATTCTGGCAAAAGTCTCAGATGTTCAACTTCAGAGAACATATACAAAAAGCCTAATGTACAGTGGTCTGAATCATTTTCGTAAGTTGAACTTTAATGCACTTAAACCTAATATATGGTGGTGTGTCGCACAGGAATTTCCAAGAGCCATGGCTTCTTGTATTATAATGTTCAAACTGTTAACTGGTGAACATATGCTTAATTGCAAATATCGTGGAGGAGATAACAAATCTAAATTATGTACAATGTGTGACTCATTTGAGACAGAGACTGTAGAACATTTCTTATTTTATTGTAAATCTGAAAGTTACATACAAGCCAGAGAGCAACTGGCTAATTTCTGTACTGAATTGAAGGTGAGATTTGATTGTGACACAATTCTCGGCATTAATGCTACATGTGATCAACATTCTATGTTAAAGTTGAAAAAGTTTGCAGATTTGGTCAAAATCAATTATAATATCAGAGGTTCGATAATACAGAACACTGTCTAACTGAACATGGACCTTCATCCTCATGATGGAAGTCAATGCTCTGAAACACAAATTCATGTATATATATAATACAAACATTATGTAAATAGGTTGTTCTTTTTCAAATGTTAATTTTATTATACTATATAATTGCATATAAATAATATGTATCTCCTAATTAATTTAGGGCAATAAAGCTATACATACATACATACATACATACTTTGAAACCGTACCTTACGTGTTCTTTCACGGAATCCACGTAGATTGAAAAATGCTGACATATTTGGTCATTTCTATTTATTACACCTTAATTCGTATGATAGAATAGCGGGGATATTCTTTTTTCCATCTGAAAATGTACAAATGTACCTCAACATCGGTTGGGGATTTTGTAGGATATTATAAAAGAATTTAGCTTTCTTAATTTTCCTTTCCAATATATTTACATATTTTCATAATTGTATCTTTAAGGACACTTAATTCTACCATCCAGTTTCTTTTTTCTTCTAAAATTTGAATGAAAGTGTTACTACTTTTAAAAGTTCCATCATTATTGAAGAAATCTTTGACATATATAAAACCTGATTTAATCCAGTTCTTATATAGTAGCGTCTTGCCTTTAGATAAAAATCTTTTATTCAACCAAATGATTTCTCTTAAAATGTCATCATTTTTCATTTCATTATTATTCCTGTATGTTTTGCATTTATTAAAAGAGTAGAACACTTCCTTGTAAAAAGGTGTAAATATATACAGCTCTTTAGGTGCTACATCTTGGTTAAAATTACACTTTAGAAATCTTTTTATACATAGACCTGTTTTATTTATCAAAAAACTTGGAGTCTCCAGGATGTTTCACTTGTTAGAAGTTTATTAACCCAAACTGATTTTAAACTTTGTATTTTTATTTTAGTATCAATAATGTTTAAGCCTCCATTTTTTACCGTTCTTATTACAGTTTTTCTTTTTATTCTGTCTCTCCCATTCCACAGAAAATCAAAGAGTATGCTGTTTATTTCTTTTACTACATTATCATTCATTTCGAGTGTAGCGACCCTGGGTTGGCTAGTCATATTTTACTCTTACATAAATTGCCAACCTGGCACCTGGTGTCGCTACTTTCCTTCCGCTCTACAGCGCGAACAGTTCCGCTGCAGGGTCAGGGTAATAGTTGCTTGAGCTATATAGCTTTTGTATCGGGACAACTATTTTGCAAGGGTTTTTTAATGTAAAGCATTTTGTTAGGTAACTACTTTTTGTAAGGGTGATCTCTCGCGAGAGACGACGAGAAGAGAGTTGGCGCCATATTCACTCACGAGGCAGTTTTGATTTAAAGTTTAACTGGTGATTTTGATAACTCTCGACACTTGATCAGGCCTGATCGATCGCTATAGCAGCCAGAGGGATGAGGAGAGTCGAGTGGCTGCAAAACTGAGGTTGTATTTTTATATTTGAACTCCACTGCAGTGCTGAGCATAGATTCTACTTGTAGAAATATTGTGAATATTATTTCCAGATTTTATTTTGTCTTTGACTTTGAGTCAACTGAGTGTGCATTTGATTTGGTTACTTGGAACTGTTGATCTATTGTGATTGATTTTCTGTGAGAGAATTATGTGATTTTTGGCTGGTAAATCTGGTCTGATTTTGATGTGCTCAGCGCGCAGGTGAGATTTTACACAGCGCCACCTTTTGACAATCGCTTTACTTGAAGCTCGATGTTGTTTTGATCATGAGGGCTGAAATATAGTCGCCATCTTAGTTAAGACTTTTGTAATTTGTATGTAACTTGTCAAGTTCGACTAAAGACAGATTCTGCTTTTAAGAGCCATTGTAATTCGTGTAATTTGCTTTGATTTGTATTGATAAAACTGATGTAAAACCAGAACTTAATTAATTATTTACAATTAAACTTAAATTAAACTTTACTTGATTTGTCGTGTTGATTGTTTATAGTCATTGATTGGAGGTTTCAGGCCTGTCAACTTGGGAACACCAAACATGAGTGACTTGGAAATGTTGAACACCTCCCCTCAAAATGTGGACACCTTGGTCCAAATCTGGACACCTTGATCCAAATTTTGAACACCTTGGTTTAAATTTTAGTACATCTTGCCAAATTTTGAACACCTCAAATTTTTCGGGGGGGGGGGGGGGGTAGGTACGAAAAATTTCGAACGGAATGCGTGACATATACGTAATTCGCGTGAAAAGTCCGAACGAAATGCGTACATTTTTTTCCGGCGTTCGTATTTTTGCTGTGTAGACGATCTTTTTTAGAAATTTTTCTACAGAAATATTTTTGCTTGACAATTACCAGGTAAAATGCGTATTTGCGTGACATTTTCTGTCACGCAAAAATAACTGGCGTGACTTCAAATTCTTCAGCAAATGCGTGACAAATACGCAAATTGCGGGACAGTTGACAGGCCTGAGGTTTTGATGGAATAACAGTAAAATGGCCCTATGATTAGCTTTCTGATATCTTCCTAGCTTCATTTCTTCATTCTGTTCCAAATCATTCTTGTTCAATAGTTTGTTCAACTTTTGTATCTATTCAAAGATGGCAGCACCTTACATATAGTCAAGCAATCAATCTCTTTCAGCTCAAATCCGATACACTACGTGCTTCAGGGCTGTCAACTTGGGACCACCTAATATGAGTGACTTCAAAATGTTGGACACCTAAGTCCAAATCTGAACACTTTTGTCCAAATTTTGAACACCTTTGGCCAACTTTTAAACACCTTTGGCCAAAGTTTGAGCACCTTTGCCAAACTTTGGACACCTCAAATTTTTCGCGTGACAAATCCGAACAAATTGCGTTCGGTTTTTTCCGGCGTTCGTATTTTTACCGTATCGTAAACATATTTCGGAAAAATTTCTACAGAAATATTTTTGCTTGACATTTGACAGGTAAAATGCGTATTTTGCGTGACATTTTCTGTCACGCAAAAAAAACTGGCGTGACTTCAAATTCTTCAGCAAATGCGTGACAAATACGCAAATTGCGGGACAGTTGACAGGCCTGGTGCTTTGACCGTTCAGCTTACCACGCTACCACTTGTTTGCTCGTTCGGTCTTGTTTGTTTGTACGGGTTGCTTTGTTGTAGTATTGATAAATTGATTGATTGGGCAGCCCGTACGTGGCAGTTTCGGGATTAAGACCGGAACTGTTACATTGGTTAGTCGCGGCGGGATTTTTGAGTTGTTTGTTGGATTGATTGATTGTTGTTTGAGTATTTGTGAAATTCTGCAGCAAGTTTCTAGTTGTGCGCGGTTGAGATTTGATGACCTACTCTAGTCCAGTCCCGGTAGTAATTGACTGTGATAGAGTGATACTCCTGATAGTGAGCTTTACTGATTGTGCTAGAGGAGCAGGCGACTGGTCATTGAGCGCCACATCTGATGTTTGCTCCCTTTCAAGACATGGCATATTTTTCTGATATTATGCAGAAACACCAGAATTTGACTTCACACATTGCTATGTCAACTGATACTACATTTTGTTTTCCAGGTAAACATGAAGGCTCTAGAGTGGTTGAACCGGCTCGCATTACTACACAAGCCCTGAGTTCCCGCGTTGCAGTCAGCCAGACTGCGCCAGCTTGCCATGTTGTGACACCTACTTGCCAGGGCCAGGCTGGGCCTCAGGATGGTTCTCGTCTTGATGCGCCTGCCGCGGATGGCGCAAAGCGACACATAGACTCTGCCCATGACTCCTTCGATGGCGAGAGATTATCGTGTCAACCACTGATTAGACTTAACACATATGATGGCACTTCTTCATTTGAGGACTTTATTATACAGTTTGACATCATAGCGTCTTTCTTCAAATGGGATGATAATATGAAATCTGTGTATCTCGTATCCTGTTTGAGAGGCAGAGCGCTTTCTGTATTGAGTGCCATGGACACCAATGATAGACAAGACTTTTCAAGAATTGTGCACAATATCTCCATCTATTGTGACAATGCTCTACAGCACACTTTTGAGTTTTACTTAAAGAAGCTGCAGTCCCGGGTACGTTTGCCAGGTGAAATCCTCACTGAACTGGCATATGACATCAAGCGCTTATCCCGAGGAGCATTTGGCGACAGCCAACATGGAAAGGATGTTGCTGTGCGCACATTTCTTGATGCAATCCCTGATGATGACTTGTGCTGGAGTATCCACTCCAAACAACCACTGAACATTGAAGAAGCCCTTACAATCGGGCTGAAATATGAAAATCATTTCAAGCTTCGGCTGGTGAAGGAGCCAAGACCTACCATTGATGGCGATGATTTCCCGGGTGATGTTGAAATCTTGTTGAAATGTAAAGCGCCACCTATTACAAAAGATGAAATATCTCCGGCTGCAGACAAACTCCTGGATAAGACCCCTTGTAATCAGGATGAACAATCTGGTTCCCTGAATACTTGTACAGAACCCGACTCTGATTGTAGTGTGAACTTAAAATATGCTTCTAAGTCACACTCATATAAACGGAAAAGGCGGTTGTGTTACCAGTGCGGCTGTCGTAACCATACTTACCGATTGTGTCCTTATAAAAGAATACCAAGGAATAGACTTCAAACTTTACCGAAATATGATAGAAATTTTAAAGACCTTGAAAAAAGCTATCATAGTATTATACCAATCAATGGCAGTATGGGCCCTAACTGTCATGTATTTGGTTTATAATGGACCTTATTATTATCCTGAAAATGGACTGTGCTCTGTTGGATAAATTGACAACATGGAATTCCAAAAGGTGGATTGCTTCTTTCCATTGAATTTTCATGGTGGCCATTATTATTCTGTGGTAGCTGATTTACATGTTCCAGATATTGACAAAGTTAATTATCATGGATGATGCTGATTTATATGATCCCGAAAATGTGCTTTTATGTGCCATTGGATACTGATTGCATCAAAGTGAAATATTGTGAAGGACAGTGAATGTAACTTGCACTGCCTATATTTTTCTGTACATCATAGCAGCATATAGCGCTTTGTGACAGAATGATGAAAGATAGGATATGAACAGCTCTGATTTGGCATCCATCATCATAACATTTGTGCTTCAACATCATGACAGAATTGTGTTTAGACTGATTATTCAGCTGTTCTAACTTCTGAAATTTGAAGGAGTGCACGCCTCCAAGGATTAGAATAGAACTTCCACCACTGTCTGCAGGTGATATGTGAACATTATCGACAGAGATTTAGAGACTTACTAGTAGCCTATACTTTTGTCTTCAGAGAGACTTTAAAATTTTTAATTTGATATTTTTTTGCATTTAACTCTGTACAATGGTTTGTTATTGGTCTGGGTGGTCCTCCCATTTTAGCATTTGGTGGTATTTAATTTTGAGGATTATGCCGTCCAGGCCAAGCAGATGACCATTTCTGAGGGTAAAAAATAGTGATTGCCATAGAGCAGCATACTGACTAAAGATTTTGCATATAATATTTGTAATGCTTTGTAATCATTTTCTGTACATTGTGTACGCTATGTAGCCATTTTTGTCATTGATCTTTAATTTTGTAGTGATTTTTATGCTCTTCAAGATAGTATGTTGCCATATAGCATTCTTCCCATTTTGTACATTTTGAGGTTAAAGACTTCTCTCAGAGGGGAGGTATGTAGCGACCCTGGGTTGGCTAGTCATATTTTACTCTTACATAAATTGCCAACCTGGCACCTGGTGTCGCTACTTTCCTTCCGCTCTACAGCGCGAACAGTTCCGCTGCAGGGTCAGGGTAATAGTTGCTTGAGCTATATAGCTTTTGTATCGGGACAACTATTTTGCAAGGGTTTTTTAATGTAAAGCATTTTGTTAGGTAACTACTTTTTGTAAGGGTGATCTCTCGCGAGAGACGACGAGAAGAGAGTTGGCGCCATATTCACTCACAAGGCAGTTTTGATTTAAAGTTTAACTGGTGATTTTGATAACTCTCGACACTTGATCAGGCCTGATCGATCGCTATGGCAGCCAGAGGGATGAGGAGAGTCGAGTGGCTGCAAAACTGAGGTTGTATTTTTATATTTGAACTCCACTGCAGTGCTGAGCATAGATTCTACTTGTAGAAATATTGTGAATATTATTTCCAGATTTTATTTTGTCTTTGACTTTGAGTCAACTGAGTGTGCATTTGATTTGGTTACTTGGAACTGTTGATCTATTGTGATTGATTTTCTGTGAGAGAATTATGTGATTTTTGGCTGGTAAATCTGGTCTGATTTTGATGTGCTCAGCGCGCAGGTGAGATTTTACACAGCGCCACCTTTTGACAATCGCTTTACTTGAAGCTCGATGTTGTTTTGATCATGAGGGCTGAAATATAGTCGCCATCTTAGTTAAGACTTTTGTAATTTGTATGTAATTTGTCAAGTTCGACTAAAGACAGATTCTGCTTTTAAGAGCCATTGTAATTCGTGTAATTTGCTTTGATTTGTATTGATAAAACTGATGTAAAACCAGAACTTAATTATTTATTTACAATTAAACTTAAATTAAACTTTACTTGATTTGTCGTGTTGATTGTTTATAGTCATTGATTGGAGGTTTTGATGGAATAACAGTAAAATGGCCCTATGATTAGCTTTCTGATATCTTCCTAGCTTCATTTCTTCATTCTGTTCCAAATCATTCTTGTTCAATAGTTTGTTCAACTTTTGTATCTATTCAAAGATGGCAGCACCTTACATATAGTCAAGCGATCAATCTCTTTCAGCTCAAATCCGATACACTACGTGCTTTGACCGTTCAGCTTACCACGCTACCACTTGTTTGCTCGTTCGGTCTTGTTTGTTTGTACGGGTTGCTTTGTTGTAGTATTGATAAATTGATTGATTGGGCAGCCCGTACGTGGCAGTTTCGGGATTAAGACCGGAACTGTTACACGAGTATAGAAAAATTGTAAATCAATTTAGATATTGCTAAGGAGTTTATAATTTGGGCTTTTCCAAAAAGAGTAAGTTTTCTACATTTCCAAATGTTAAGTGTTTTCCTTAGTGTTTTTATTTTTGATTCCCAATTTAGAGTTTCACATTGTGGTTTATGTTGGCCTAGGCATTTGATTGGGGTTTCTGGAAAGTGAATACCTGAAATGCTTTCCCTCTCATTATTTTGAAAAGTTCCAAGTTTTATTCCATTACTTTTTTTAATATTTAGATTCAATCCTGTGACTTTTGAAAATGATTTAATTTTTTCAAGTGCAATGTTTAAAGAATTTTCATTTGATACTAACAGGGTTGTATCATCTGCGTGCTGTATAATTTTTACCTCTTTTGCTTCGATTTTAATACCTTCTATGTTCTTTTCATTTTTTATTACATTAGTCAAAGTTTCTGTTGTTAAAATGAATAATAAAGCTGATATTGGGCAGCCTTGGCGTACACCCCTTTCCATTTGAATGTTATCTGAAAACCAACCATTATTTTTTATTTTCATAATTGGACTTTGATATAAAATTTTGATCCATTTTTTAAAATTTTCTCCAAAGTTAAATTTTTCGATTGTTTTGTACATAAAGTTCCAATTTAACGAATCAAATGCCTTTTCAAAATCTAAGCATATCAATAGACCTGGTATATCCTCAATATATGTATATTCAATCATATCTAAAAGTAATCGAGCATTGTATCCTATGTTCCGACCTGGTAAATAAGCTGAATGATCAGCATTAATACATTTCTTTATTACTATCTGTAAACGCTTTGCCAAAACAAAAGCTAAAATTTTGTAGTTGTAGTTGGAAAGACTTAACGGCCTATAATTTGAGAAGATCTGCTGATCACCCTTTTTATATAGTAAGGTGAGTATGGATAATCTCATTGTTTCAGACATAGATCCTTTTTCAAAAATTTCATGTAAGAGTTCATAATACATTTCTTTTAAATCATCCCAGAAATATTAATAAAATTCGGGAATTATTCCATCCATTCCTGGACTTTTATTTTTCTTTAGATTCTTAACTGCATATTCTATTTCAGATTGAAGTATATCATTATCGCATATTGCTTTTTCTGTATGTGTTAAAGTACGATTAAGAATTACATTATCTAAATAATTATCTACTTCAGTGTTTGGTATATTATCTTTTGAGTATAATTTTTGAAAAAACAACTTGGCTTCATTTAGTATATCAAGATCTTTGGTAACAATACCTTTTTCAGTACGCACTTTATCAATCACATTTGAACTTTGCCTTGATTTTTCTAAAGTTAAAAAATATTTTGAGTTTCTTTCTCCATATTCAACCCATTTTGCTTTTGATCTTATTTGTTCACCTTGAACCTTTTTTTCATAAAATAAATCTAATTTTGATTCCATTGTTGCTTTCTTCTTTTTCAGCTTATTTGTTATTTCAGTATCTGTACATCTTTCAATAAAAGTATTTATATCATCAATCTTTTCTTGAAGGTCTTGACTCTCATTTTTTTCGATTCGCTTTTTTTAATAGAGTACCTAATAGACACTTCTTTGATTTTAACTTTTAAAATTTCCCAAAAAGCTCTTTTAGATTTTATCTTGTTATAGTTCATTTTAACATTTTGAATACATTGCTTGATTTTATTGACATAGTTTTCATCATTAAGTAAGCTTCCATTTAGTTTCCAATACCCTTTACCCTTTGACTTTTTGCACACTTTAAAATCACATACAATAGCTCGATGGTCTCTGTCAAGAGCCTGCAGAATATATGATCTTTTTAGTTCACAAAAACTATCAACTGATTTGAATATGTAATCAATTCTACTTTTACAGTTATTTGTTTTATCAAAAAATGTGAATCCCGGTTTTTTATTATTTAAAGAGGTCCATGCATCAGTTATGTTTAAGTCATTTATCATTTTTTTCAAAATAAACTTTGCTGCGATCAGGCCTTATTTGTGTAGTATTAATTCTGTCTTCCTAATTTATACAGCAGTTGAAGTCGCCTGTTATTAAAAGATTATCTAGATTCACAGCATTCTCAACAATCCAATCGTTAATATTTTTAAAGAATGTGCATCGCTTTGAAATTTCATTGGGAGCATAAATGGAGATGCTTGTGAAAGTATCTCCATTTAACTCAAAATTTACAAGGACTGCTCTCCCATCATTAGTATAATGAGAATTTTGAACTGTGCACTGATCACTTATATTATCACTGAATAAAATTGCAACGCCTCTAGAATGATTAGAATCGGTTACACTGTGAAACACCTTTCCTTTCCATGAAGAGTTAAAAGTGTTGATAAATGTTTTTGAACAGAAGGTTTCTTGTAAACATACAATATCTGGTTTTTGATCTTTTATCCATTTAAATAATCTTCGTCTCTTATTATCATTATTGAGTCCCCTCACATTGAGGGTCAAGAGTCTCAGCTTGTCCATGAGTTAATAAATGTTCATGAGTAACTCCCTAATTTCTTGCTTTTTGTTTCAGGTTGCTTTTCTGCAGATGTTGGTGTAGATGATGATCCTCTCTCTTTCCTCTTGTTGGTAGGGGGGGGGGGGGTTGGAAAGTTGCATCGTCCATCTCAATCCCTTTTAAGGTATCCATGATGTTGCGGGCAACTTTAGCAGATCCATGTAGAGACACCTTTGGTATCATTGCTTGAATGTACAAAAAGTTCAATCATCTATTTATCTCAAAAAGACCTCAAAAACTGTGCTTGAATCAGAAATGTGTCTTCTGAAATCTTTCTCGCCTGGACCTGATGGGATTCTACCATCACTTATTAAGTCTGCAAGACAGTTTTTAATTGATCCACTCTTGTATATATTTAACTTATCTTTTAAATCTGGTATTTTCCCAGACGCCCTCAAATTGGCCAAAGTAACACCTGTATTTAAAAAAGGTGTCACTACAAATCCTTCGAACTATAGACCAATTTCAGTTTTATCTGTATTTTCTAAATTGTTAGAAAAGCTCATGCACGCCAAACTCACTGGTTTTTTAGAACGTTTTGAAATTATTTTTACTTATCAATTTGGATTTCAGAAATTCAACTCTACCTACATGGCCATTTTATATTTCATTGAACAAATTCGAAAATCAACTGATTTGGGGAAAACGAGCATTGGTATAACATTAGATTTTTCCAAGGCCTTTGACACAATAAAGCATGACATTTTGATACAAAAACTTGAATATTATGGCAGCAGAGGAATAGCTAAGTCCTGGTTTGAAAGTTATTTAAAAGACCGCAAGCAATATGTCACCATTAACAATTATGAATCTAAACAATCATCTCTAAATTGTGGTGTTCCGCAGGGCTCGGTACTTGGACCACTATTATTTATTCTTTACATAAATGATCTGCCTTTTGTTGCCCCTAATCTAAAATTTATTATGTTTGCTGATGACACCAATCTTCTTGATAGTGATTATGATTTAAATGAACTTATGACTAGAACTAATGCAAACTTGAATTCAATAGATGACTGGATAAAAGCAAACAAACTTTCACTTAATATTGGCAAAACCAATGCTATTTGGACCCCAAAAAAATCGAACAAATCTGAATCTTAAAATACGCAATGAGAACATAAATTTCCGGGAAAAAATTGACTTTCTTGGAATTATTATTGATAAAAACTTGAAATTTAAAGAGCACATAAAATCTGTTGAAACAAAGATTTCTCGCGTCATTGGTTCTCTTTATCACATTAAACATCTACTTCAAATAGACAGTTTCAAAACAATTTACTACTCATTGATACACTCTCAATTAAATTATTGCAACATAATCTGGGGTAACACATTTAAATCATTTTATGATCGTCTACATAAACTGCAGAAACAATTCTTAAGGCTAGCTTTAAATAAGGATAGACTTTCTCACTCCGCTCCCCTATTTAAAGATCTTAGAATATTAAACATTTTTGATGTCAACAGATATTGTACTGGTCAGTTCATGTACAAAATCTTTAATAAGCACCCCAGTCTTCCAAAAAATCTATTTCAAGACTTGTTTGATATCAACATTAATATTCATCATCATTACACAAGACAATTGCATTATTTTCATATCCCTAAATGCTCTAAACTTTCCCTTCGCTATCTGGGTCCTAATCTTTGGAATGCTCTACCACATGATATTAAAAAATGCTCCACTCTAAATATTTTCAAATCTTCATATAAAAACTACTCATCTATCGATAATGTATAATACCAATATCATACTATACTGTTGATTTTATACTGGTACCTGATTTTTGTAACATTTTTACATTATACATCCTTAGATTAATTGTTAATACCATTTTTATATACCTACATGTAACATAATATAAGTGTTTTCTTTTATATGTAGTCTAGTTGTCATTTTAATGATTTCTGTTAAAGCGCAACATATACCCACTAGGGTGTCTAGCGGCTTGTTTTTATAGTGTATATTATATAAGAATTATGAAATAAATAAATTGAATTGAATTGAAATTGAATTGAATTGAATTGAATAGTCTTTAGGTGAAGTTTTGCCATCGCTGCATAGTAGAACCTTGTCATTATCCACAAAAGTGGTGAAATCCTTCGTATTAATGAGCTTATTTGTCTTTGTTATTTTAGATTGCATCTTGGAGTTTTTGCCTTTGGATGGATGTACGGGGGTAACACTACTTGCAACTATAATTGATGATGGGTATTTCTTGTGTACCTCATCCACCATGCGGTCGTATTTGTCAAGGCAAGCATCTGGTGCCTCATTGCTATATACAATATTATTTGCACCGACTTGCATTACCACATATTTGATTTCTTCATTGTCTCCTGTTTTCTGAAGTAGTCCTGGGACATGTTCTATCTTAGCCCCACTTTGACATGCTGGGACTCCTGTCTTCATTATTGTGCTGATACCTTTAGCAATCGAGCCGCCAGTTAGTATTGTGTCAGGTTTCTTGGTATCTTCTTCTGTACTGGCTGATTTCTGCTCATCTTTCTCTATGTGTTCGTTTTCATCTTTCTCACTCACTTTTTCCTTTTCATTTTTGTCATCACGTCCTGTACACTGAGATACAATGTGGTCTGTGCTGCCACACGTGTAACATTTACGCACTCCCTTTAAAGGGCACCTCCACCATGGGTGGTCTGTGAGTTTGCATATGTTGCAAGGTTGACCTTGATATGAAAGTCTTCCATGGAATCCAGCAATAATGGGAGCACTTGGTATTGGTTCTTTAATATCAACAACTGAAATGTACCTAATGCCATTGCGGATATTTGTCTCGGTACCATCTGGCATTCTTACGTATCCATGGCTGATTTCATTTAGAACTGTAGCGTATCCAGTCAAATAAGCATTAACTACTTGATCTGACACTTGAATTGGTATATCTTTTAGGGTCACGTTTGTAGTATTGTTCTCTACGTCACACATCTTTACCGAATGACCATTTACTTTTATATCCATAGCTGTTGCCACAGTCTTTGCTTCTCTATTCTTGAAGGTTACGTGAATTTCTCTTCTATTTATTTGTATGGCATCAATATCCTTTTCTCCTATTCCGATGTGATATAATCCTTCAAGTACATCGATTTCCTTTGCATATCCAGAGTCTCTAAGGCTGCACTTTAATGTTAGGTTTCTAGTTATAACAGACATGATCATATACTGTTTTTGAGATGGTCCCTAGACGTTTATGTTTGTGGTTTTAGAAAGGTGTTGAACTTTTTAATTGCCTTTGTATTAGTTATAAGTCCACATGTGCATGTATAAATCTAAGTCAATATTATGTAATGCTTGCTGATCTACTGTACTGTGGTGAAGGTTTATGTTTGTACAAGGCAATATATAAGTCAATTTGTTTTTCAATGTGTTTTATCCAAAATATTTCCTGTTCAATATCTTGTAAAGTTCAGAGAATTTTTCACTGAAAATCAGCCAAAATGTTCCCTATGTCTTTATATCCATTTAGAGTAAATTTGTTTTCCAAATTGTTCTCATTTATCCTACTTTTTGTTGATTTTTGTAGAGCTCCAATTTTTGTTTGTCATATAATTTATAACGTTTTACTTGTTTGTTCAATCGATGCAATTGACAATTGCGTACTTCCGTATCACGTTCTCACTGGTTAGTGTGTATGCCATATACCGCAGGCGCAGGTGAATCTGTCATACACCGCAAGTGAATATGCCATATTCGTTGCGGAATATGCCATATTTCGGTATCGTGTTTACCGCGTAACACTTGTAGATGATTTTGAAAAATGGTTAATTTGAAGCAAGTTGAAAAAAAGACCTTTTTTGACCTTGATGAAGTAGTACTCGGCAGCAATAATGCAACACATCAAGCATTTTCCAGTATCTATGGAATCACTGGGAAATATAACCTCCACAGTAAAAGTGTCCTAGATAACAGGGACTTTACGTATTTCACCTTTGAGTGATTGTTGTCCTCACTCAAGTCCAGTATCATTAAAGCTGGTAAGTTACATATTTACTTAGACAGCACGCTGGTGACCTTTCCTACTTTTAAATAGTTGTAGTATGAAATCGTGCTAACCCTTCTGTCTGTGCACCCAAGATTTATTTGATAAAACATTTTCAATGCAAAATAACCCCAAGATTAGCGAACACGTGGACCATGTGGATGGAATTTCGAGCATTTATCATGAACATCAATCAGTCCAGCAACACAAGTTCATGTTTGTAAAGTGCTAGCGCATTCGCAATTACAGTTGTACATTTTTCAATAATATACAGATGACAAAACGAGGCATAATGCAATGTAAAAGACAATTGAACGTCCTGTGTAATGGAACATTGTTTTTTGATATGCAAGTACACGTGAACTAACTTACTTATACGAACTAACTCTTATTCAGTAAGAATCGACATGCACTAAACACGGAAGTAAAATAGTTTACATTATTTTCTACTCCTTTTACTAATTATACATATTATACAGGGTGTCAAATAAGTCCCGTCCCCCCTCTACAGCCAAAACCAAGATATTTGGTACCAAGTGTGATATATCATTGGAAAGGTCTTCCAAAGTTACGTTGATTAGCATATATCTGACACATGTCAATCAATCTCAGAAATTTTTGCATTGTATCAATTGAGGTGACCATATGCCTAGAAACATGGCAATTTGGCGTATTTTGCACGATTTTAAGAATCGTGTATAAGAAAGGTCACGGGACCAAAATATGACTTAATATGTTTATGGCGATGAATTTAACCTATTTCTGGACAGGGTTAGATGTGTAGAAAAACGAGGTGCAAGGAAAGTGGTGAAAACCTTTGTGTAACAAGTGGAATGTGAAAAAGATTAACTTTTTGATGTATTTCTTAGGTCATATCCTTGTCATTTTGACGCAAAAAAGCTACTTAAAGGAGGGCACGTTAATTTTAAAAGACATCATAAAAATATAGGTAAATTTCATCCAAAATACTTGAGAGTTGGTGAGTTAACATAACTTTGGATGATCTTTCCAATGGTATATCACACTAGGTACCTTCTGTTATAGTTTTAGCTGTAGCAGGGGGGACGGGACTTATTTGACACCCTGTACAATAGTACAGATGTAGCATATGAAAAAAGTAGGATATGTTTATAAGACCAAATTGTAGGTTACGTTGCATTGTTGCTGAACGGTATCGTTCCGTAATGCGAACAGTTATTGAATCAATGAAATTTGCTATATGATCCAATGGACTAGTGTATTGAACAAAGGCAATTGTAATACTTAGGGAGTGGATATTCGACTTTGTGATCGTTACTTCTTCATAGTTTAATAAAGATAATAACCAAAAGAGTGAATTGATATAATGGGATCAACAATTATTTGCCATTTACTACTTGTCTTACCTTGTGTGTTATGTGAGACTACGGTGACAGGTCATCTCAACCCAAAGTCATCTCAACCCAGTCCAACTCAACCCCAAGTCAACTCAACCCCAAGTCAAGTCAACCCCAGTAAAACTCAACCCCAAGTCAACTCAACCCCGTAAAACTCAACCCCAGTAAAACTCAACCCTATTCATTTGTGCAATGTCTAATTTAATTTTTTTATGATGAATAATTTAAGTCATTCATTTCTGAAAATCTAGCATTTTGCATAATACATAATAATAGAAAGTTGTAAAATTATTAAAAAAAAACGGTTAAGCTCAAGGATAATTCATCAAGTTGTCACTTTTATTTAATTTAAGACATCTTTTGAAATCAAATTTTAGATAATTTAGAAATAATTAACTATGTTACAATTTTTTGTTTATATGAACATGCATTAACAAAATCATTAACATTTACTAATTAATAGACTGAAAGCATATAGGCGTAGCCAGTAGGGGTGCCCACACACCCTACCCTGATTTTGAAGGAATTTGCATCATTTTTTGTCAAAACATATCTTTTTTTGGCTTGCTTATGCCACGATCGGCACTCCCTGACTGAAAACCTGATTTTTTGGGCGATTGCATCCCTCCTGACTGAAAGCTGGCTATGCCCCTGGAAAGCAATGGTCATGTTCCAGTTTTCCAAATAATCACGAGTGTCAACTTCAGAGGGATTATAACAAATGAATGTATTAGCAAAGTTAATAAAATGACCCATATTTTAATCCTATTAGTACCATGTTGAGATTTTGGAGATAAACTCATTATTAACTATAATCTAAATAGGCAGGGGTCTAAGAATGAAAATCACAAACTGAATAATCAGAATTATTTTTATAAAATAAGCTTTTTTATAAGTTTATCAATATGTAGAAATATAGGGGTTGAGTTTTACTGGGGTTGAGTTTTACAGGGTTGAGTTGACTTGGGGTTGAGTTTTACTGGGGTCGACTTGACTTGGTGTTGAATTGACTTGGGGTTGAGTTGGACTGGGTTGAGATGACTTGGGGTTGAGATGACCTGTCACCGTAGTCGTAACCGTAGTAAAAGTTGGTAAGTTGTATAATTACAAATTGTTATGTAAATTACAATACGATTTGAATTTTTGATAGAAGTATGAAATGATGGTAACGTTTTCTATGCACTGTTATTCAAGATGAATTAGATAGAAGGATATTTGATGAATTAACTCTAAGATCATAAATATCTGTGTTGTGTAATAAAGTGCAATCCAAAGCAATACCAATATGTCCAGAAACCAAATTCGTTTTAACTTTCGGTTTCGAACCTGTTTCGGACACAAAAACATTAAAGGTTTTTATTTTTTGTATCAGGTAATGGACACCTGAATTGGGTTTTGTTATTGGTTGGATATACACATTCATATAAACTTACTTATCTCATTCAGTTAAAACATGCACTAAACACACATAGTTTAAAGCCCATAGTTTAAAGCGTGTGAACATGATCGTATTAAGAATACTGGAGAGGGAGTTCAACATCCTGAACGTCATTTTTGATAATTTTATGCCGCGGAGATTATTACATACAGAGAGAACTGACATGATAAGATCAACAATTCTTTGTTATTTACTTCTTATCTTACCATGTGTATCGTGTGAGACTACTAAACCACCAGCAGCTTGGAAACGAAAACCAGAGGACACTGTGGCAAATGTAGGGGATCAGATTACACTACATTGTGAGATAGATAACTTGCCTGAAGGACACAGTGTGAGATGGTATCGTGGAGAGGGTATAGATGAAGTGCTACTCAGCAACAATAATGCAACACACCCAGTATTTGCCAGTATCTATGAAATCACTGGGAAATATAACCTCCTCATTAAAAGAGTCCAGGATAACAGGGACTTTACATATTTCACCTGTAGGGAAAGGCTGGCTGCACTCGTTGGCAAAGCATCTGTCATCAAGGCTGGTAAGTTATATAATTAATATAACTTTTTATAATGCAAGTACAGGATGGTCAAAAACGGGAACCTGCATTTTCTCATATCTTTGTCATTTTACAAAATTACTCCCTAATATTTTACACATTTGTACCATGCATGTGGATTGAATTTCGAGCATTTGTCATGATATTGATCAATATAAAAAGTGCAGTTTAGAACAAACATCAATTGGTCCAGCAACACAAGTAGATGTTTGTAGAGTTCTGGCACATTCGCAATTACAGTTGTACATGTCTTAATAATATACAGATGACAAAACGAGGCATAATGAAATGTAAAAGACAATTGAACATTCTGTGTAATGAAACATTATTTTTATGATATGCAAGTACACATGAACTTACTTATCTTATTCAGTAAAAATCGACATGCACTAAACACGGAAGTAAAATAATTTAAATTATTTTCTACTCCTTTTACTGATTATACATATTATACAATAGTACAGATGTAGCATATGAAAAAAGTAGGATATGTTTATAAGACCAAATTGTAGGTTACGTTGCATTGTTGCTGAACGGTATCGTTCTGTAGGGCGTACAGTTATTGAATCAATGAAATCTGCTATATGATCCAGTGGACTAGTATATTGAACAAAGACACTTGTAATACTTAGGGAGTGGATGTTCGACGTTGTGCTCGTCGATCACTTCTTCATAGTTTCAAAAAGATAATAACCAACAGAGTGAATTGATATAATGGGATCAACAATTATTTGCCATTTACTACTTGTCTTTCCTTGTGTGTTATGTGAGACTACTAAACCACCACCAGCTTGGAAACGTAAACCAGAGGACACTGTGGCAAATGTAGGAGATGCAATAACATTATACTGTGAGATAGATAACTTGGCTGAAGGACACAGAGTGAGATGGAGCCGAGGAAGAGCGGGTGTAGATGATGTAGTACTGAGCAACAATAATGCAATTCAACCAGTATTAGCCAGTATCTATGAAATCACTGGGAAATATAACCTCCTCATTAAGAGAGTACAGGATAACAGGGACTTTACATATTTCACTTGTGTGGGAGTTGTGTCTGCACTCAGAAGCAACATCTCTGTCATAAAAGCTGGTAAGTTGTATAATTATTACAAATTGTAATGTAATTTACAAACTGTTTGTATTTTTAATAGAAGTATCGTGCTTTTATATACTTTCATTCAAGATGAATAAGATAATATGATTCTTGTTGAATTCACCCTAAGATCAGAAATGTCTGTGGTATACAATGAAGTGCAATCCAAAACAAACACCAACCTGTCCAGTAGCCAAAATCGTCTTAACTTGCAAACCTGTTTCACACACAAAACATTTGCGGTTTTCATTATCTGTATAAGAATGGAAATCTTAGTTTGGGTTTTGCCATCTGTTTGATATACACATTCGTATAAAATTACTTATCTTATTCAGTTAGGACTTGCCAACACGGAAGTTAAATCATTTAAATGAACTACTACTTGTACGTATATGTTTATTAATTATCATACAGTATGAGAGTAGTACGATAGTATTAAAATTAAAACGAATTCTAAGCATTGATAAATATAACCATAGTGCATCGTTACAAATGTATTTGTATCATATGATAAAATAATATTGCAATTCAATATCAAACATACTGCTATCGAATCATCTACATTTGCAATAAAAGTGTTTAAATGGTTGCATTAATAATGCTGAAGAGCATAATAAAAAAGAAGTTATTCCATAGTTAGCATGATATTCATAGGATAACATATCAAAATAAAAATGGTATTTTTGTAATCAGTGGTAAAATATGATATTTTTGACAAATTTTCACATAATCATCGCATACGGTGTTTAAGCCATGACATACAGCGCCGTATGCTATGAATTATGGATTTTTGCTACTCCAGACTCAAGTGTCAATATCGCCGGATTGCTGCGCTCGCTCGTGCAGATATCATATCCATTCGTGGACAAAAATCATATCACTCATGAATCATAGGATATCCTCTATTTATTCACTAGGAGGGATTTGATATTGGGTATATCACATTATCCTACACTTAGTGTACTTAATGTATAATAACATTAACAAATAAATTTGATATTTATTGGCAAAATGAATATCCGGAGGATATCGTAACGATATACTCCGGGCGGAGGATATCGTGACGATATACTCCGGAAAACCCAATATGCGGAGGATATTGTGACGATATACTCCGCTTGTTGATTTCCCGCCAAATTGAATCTATTTGGCATGGAATTCATTTTGCAATGATATTATACATTTAGTACACTCCTTGTAACTGTAGGATAATAAGAACATCCTATGATTTTTTTCAGAATATCATTTTAATCTACTCGGTGATATTGATATATGCACTCGTTCGCTTCGCTCTCTCGTGCAGATATCAATATCACCTCGTAGATAAAAATGATATTCCTCAAAATCATAGGATATCCTATAAATATCTCGGGAAATATTGATATCATTCAAGGGATAAGGAACGACCTTATACCATGGTTAAGAGTAATGTCTACCTAGAATCCCCTGTTGGATAAGAGACAAAATTAGTAATTTTGAAAAAGTGAAAAGAACCAGTACCATGATGGCAAAGAGGTTTTGGACAGCTGTATTTTTGGTCACGGGTATTTCCCGACCATACAATGAACATTTTATATTAAAACAATATTTTGACTTCAACAAAAGTGCATGGAAAAAAAAAATCTCATTTTAATAATGAGATTAGCCATGGATTAGTAGCCCACCTTCAATAATATTGACCTTATTACTGAAAAAGATGACCATGATTTTTCATATCTTTTTGCAATATAAGATTACACTGTAAGGTAGCATTCACTTCATATAAGGGCATATGGATTGAAAAGTTAATATGAAAGTTACAAGGGAATTGGATTATCCAATGGGAAATCCCATGTTATTGAGTTCGCCCTGTCCATCTTTGAAATTCCTGTTTACCCGTCTGCAATCTTGGAGAAAATCGATGCGTTAATGAAGGAACATTTGTAAATGTATGTATGTGTTGACACCTAATGAATGCATGACAGTTTGCTAGGTCATGGGAAACCAATGTAATCCATTATTTATGTGAGGGGATTTAATTCAATACCAGAGTATCCAATGAGGCATGAATATAATAACATTGACCGACTAATACTGGACCTATGAAAAACTGATGTACAGTTAAGCTATGTATGAATGTGAAAATGTATGAAAAGGGGATGGATTGTGAAACTGATTTTGGTAACAGTTCCACAATTTGTCATCCATTTTTCAATCTCTGGCAATACCGCGTGTGCTATTCTGACATTACAATACCACATTTGATTTGTAACTCTGACATTGCAATACCACATGAATTTCTCTACATTGTAATATCACAAGAGCTACTCTGACATTGCAATACCACATGAGTTACTCTCACATTGTAATACCACAAGAGCTTCTCTGGGAAAAGTTTAATTGAGTCTCATTAGGTACCAATGAAAAATAAAATGACCCATTGAAATTTACTAGTTTGTGATTCTGTTGTCCTATTGAAGTTTTCAAGACTCGGTCAAATTTTGTAGTACTGAGAATCCACTGGCAAATATTATCAGTTATCACACGTTTCAGCATGTGATACAGGAAATATTCCATGAAAGGTAACACTGTATCACCCACGAAAGCGAAGCTTGAGTGGTGATACACTGTTATCTGAGTGGAATATTTCCTGTATCACATAATAAGCTGAAACGTGTGATGACGATTTTATCACATGCTTAGGAATCTTGAAGCATTTTCCTTTGGTCAATAATGATTGTGTTCAGTACTGTTACTCCCGGTAACTATTAAAATTTTTGTGTGTTTTGAAATTTCGCTTTGAAATAATATGACGTCATACCGTTGAATCCTTACTTTTTCGTGAAATAATATGACGTCAAATAAAAGAGTGGAATGTAGTTGTATGACGCCATTTCGTTACCATAGACAACGTGTGTTCGTATCATATGAAAAGTATGTTATACGGGAAATACGTCATAGAAAGCAACTAATCAAATCACTATGCTACATAGTATGTGATAAATACACTTACTAAAGTCCCACAGAAATAAGGAGCATATTCCTTATTTCCATGGTTTTACTTTTCAATATACTTCACAAAAGTATTTTACATGTATGGTATGGTACATTGACATAATCATTGACCTTGTTATGTTGCTGATAATTGTAAATTGTATGTACAGGGTGAGCCAAAAAAGCTAACCCTAACAAATATTAGTAATAACTCAGGTTTGGTGTCACATTTGGCACAATTAGGCCTTGTCCGATATATTGTCATTCTACCAAGTTTCAATGGTCTATCTCTAGTGGTTACGATTTTATGGTCATTTAACAAAACATGCCACAAAATAAGGGGGTCATGTCTGGAGGCCAACTTGAATGTTTTTGGCTTAGTTGTACACAACACGCTCATAAACATCTTGTGTTATGGCTCTTATCTTCCTTCTTATCTCTTGTTTAAATGTTTCAAGGGTTGTTAGTGTAGACAATAGGCCCAAAGATAAAACTCTGGTGGCATTTATGTCCAGTCAGTGAGACACATTTCGGTACTTTGACCATGTTTTGTAGTAACCATAAAATCGTGACTATTATAGATAGACGTATGACACTTAGTAGAATGAAAGAACATTGACCATGGTTTTAACCCATTTTATTCTGATTTACTTTTCACCATTAAGTGAAGGCAACCAGTTGGGACATTTGTAAATATAACTCACTCAATGAGTTAAATTAATTTGATCTATGTTCATTTCAAAACGCTAGCCTGTAACGCACATTGCGCAAGGCATTGAGCTATGTGACATTTAACTGCAATATAATTGAATTAAATGTATAATGAACTGAATTTGAACAAAGTTTAATTGTGCCAAATATGGTTTTAAACCAATGCTGAATGACTGAAGTATTAGCATACATTTTTTCGGTTACCTTTTTTGGCTCGCCCTGTATCTTGGCCTCTTACACCGTTTCATCTAATTGTGTATAGTTTCAATTTATATTCTTAACATTTACAGAAATGAATCACAACACCCTTTTATTTGTGATTTTGTATTTTGATTAGAATATAAAAATAAAAAAAGCTTATAAAATGGGATTAGTACAAAACATGGCACCGAGCCAGGGCATACTCTATGGCACCCCGTGGCTCTTGAATACTACTTCAGATTTATTTAGAAGAAAGATAATATAACTTTAGTAAGAGGCTCAAGAACAATGTTCGGAAAGGTAGACATTTGTAAGGGCAATCATGATCACATAAATATGCAAGAACTTGACTCGAAATAGTGTTTTAAAGCATATAGTATGGCATAGGGGGTGCCGTAGCCTATGCCATAGGGTGTACCTGTGTCATGACACGGTGCCATGTTTTGTACTAACCCATTTTGAATGGAATTGATAATAAGCAATTCTACCTCACCATATTTATACAATTTTATGGAATAATAATAAAAATCTCGCTATATCCCTACCAAATGAAAGTGTAATGAAGTTTGCCAGATTCTTGAATTCACACACCCCTCTTTTGGAATTGGGTTACATAAAGGATATAATGTCAAGGCAATGTGAAGTGCTGGAGAATAAAAAAATACATTCAAACATCAAATAACTATGAGCATGACAAAGTAACAATGTCATATAATCCTGTATGAATAAACTGCATTCAGTAACTGACACTGTGAGTACAAAACATAAGTTCCAAATATAACACCAGATATTATGACATTGTGTTGCCATCTATTTGTGTTGAATATATTGTATAAACATCACATAGCAATTATTTCAGTATTTCTTGGAGAGAGAGACCAAAAAATTCTTAAAAAGAATTAGGAATTCAATCCAATTTTCCTATATATGAGATTACTGATAACTTATTTTGCACAGAAACTTTGAAAATCACGGTCCTCTTTTTCAATATAAGGTCAACATTATTGAAAAAGTGAGGAGGTGGGTTACTAATCCATGGCTAATCTCATTATTAAAATCAGATTTTTATTTTTTCATGCACTTTTGTTGAAGTCACGATATTGTTTTAATATAAAATGTTTATTGTATGGTCGGGAAATACCCGTGACCAAAAATACAGCTGTCGAAAATCTCTTGCCACCTTGGGACTGATCTTTGAAAATGAAAAATTTTTCCTCTTACCCAGATATGATCACTGTCCGCAAATACGTGATTCATCACTTGCTGTTATATTCATGATATTACTCTGACGATGATATAATGCTTAATTAATGCCAGGGAGCGAATTTCTGATCCTCACTTTTGATAGTTTTATGTGGCAAATAATTACCGAAAGAGAAAACTGACATGATGAGATCATCAGTAATTTGCTTTTTGTCTTACCATGTTTGTAATATGAGACTACCAAAGGACAACCGACTTGGAGACGTGAACCAGAGGACACCGTGGCAAATGTTTGAGATGCGATAACACTCTACTGTGAGTTTTGTAACTTACCTACGAGTAAAACGTGAAGTGAAATGGTTTTTAATAGTAGTATGAAATTGTGCTGACCCTTCTTTCTGTGTTCTCAAAATTCATTTGATAAAAAATCACCCTAAGATTAGAAATATCTATAATATACAAAGTAAGATATTTCGATCACATGGACCATGAGAATGGAATTCTGAGGATTTGTCACGACGTTGATAAATATAAAATGCATTTTAGAACAAACACCAATCAGTCCAGCAACATAATTTCTTGTTTGTAGAGTGCTGGTGCATTTGCAATTACAGTTGTCCATTTCTCAATAATATACATAGGACAAAACGAGGCATAATGCAATGTGAAAGACAATTGAACGTCCTGTGTAATGAAACATTATTTTTATGATATCCTTATCTTATTCAGTAAATATCGACATGCACTAAACACGGAAGTAAAATAATTTACATTATTTTCTACTGCTTGAACGGATTATACATATTTACAATAATACAGCTGTAGTATGAAGAAAGTAGGATATAAAAGACAAAATTGTAAGTTGCCGAACGGTATCGTTCTGTAGTGCGTACAGTTATTGAATCAATGACATCTGCAATATGATCCGGTTGACTTGTATATCGAAAAAGGCAATTGTAATACCTAGGGAGTAGATATTCGACTTTGTGCGGGTCACTTCTTCATAGTTTAATAAAGAAAATAACCAACAGAGTGAATTGATATCATGGGATCAATAATTATTTGCCATTTACTACTTGTCTTACCTTGTGTGTTATGTGAGATTACCAAACCACAATCAACTTGGAGACGTGAACCAGAAGACACTGTAGCAAATGTAGGAGATGCAATAACACTCTACTGTGAGATAGATAACTTACCTGAAGGACACAGAGTGAGATGGAGCCGAGGAAGAGAGGGTGTGGATGAAGTAGTACTCAGCAGCAATAATGCAAAACATCCAGTATTTGCCAGTATCTATGAAATCACAGGGAAATATAACCTCCTCATTAAGAGAGTCCAGGATAACAGGGATTTAACATATTTCACCTGTAGGGCATTGCTGGCCGGACTCGTAGGCAAAGCATCTGTCATCAAGGCTGGTAAGTTATATAACTACTGTAGATTGGTGAAATTGAACAAGTTCTCTGTCATAAACGCTGGTAACCCTGGTAAGTTGTATAATTACAAATTGTTATGTAAATTACAATTACGATTTGAATTTTTGGTAGTAGTATGAAATGATGGTAACGTTTTCTATGCACTGTTATTCAAGACAAATTAGATAGTAGGATATTTGATGAATTAACTCTAAGATCATAAATATCTGTGTTGTGTAATAAAGTGCAATCCAAAGCAATACCAACATGTCCAGAAACTAAATTCCTGTTTCGGACACAAAAACATTAAAGGTTTTTATTATTTGTATCAGGTAATGAACACCCGATTTGGGTTTTGTTATTGGTTCGATATACACATTTATATAAACTTACTTATCTCATTCAGTTAGAACATGCACTAAACACGGAAGTAAAATCATTTAAAGGGTTCTGATAAGCATCCGTATAAAAACAATATGGCGGCTCCAGGCGAATCAACTGGATCAGTCCATTTTTAAGAAGTAAGGGGAGTTCTGTAAAATCCAGTTTATTGAAATTGTCTTTGAGATAAAGTAACACTGCATCAAATGTGGAATTTCTAGTAATTTCTAGACGTGCTTAGTCGGTCTAGGAACTCCGTGTATCTAGAGATTTCTAGGCGTGCTTAGACGTGCTTAGAGCTGGCGTGGACAGAGCGTGACTAGAGTCTAGAAATCTCTAAGCACGCCGTGGTTAGACACAAGACAAAATTAGTCGTTATTAAATTGCCATGTGAGATTTTGCGCTATATATGGAAACATTTAAATTAAATTTACCGCACGTGTTAATATTTCATGTTTTGCTTTAGCTAAATACGGGATATCAAATTAAAAAGAGTATGTTTTCACTTTATATCCGACTTGAGTCAGGAAAAGTACATCGCAACATGGCTTCTTAATTGTTAACTTGTTATAAATTAAGAAGGTCTGTTTAAATGGGTATTTCCACTAATCAACGCCCATTATTTCGCATTGACAAGTACCAGGGCCGAATCCAGCATTTGCTAAGGGGATGACTTTTAAATTATTCCAGGGGTGAGGTCACATTTGATATTTGCTCAAAAATTACACGAAAACTGCTCAAAATGGTGAAAGAATTATTGGCCAGGGGATACAGTATTATTTTAAACTAGACATCTCTGTCGGCGAGGGGGGCTAACTTTATTATTCCAGGGGTGGGGTCACATTTGATATTTGTTCAAAATCACACGAAAACTGCTCAAAATGGTGAAAGAATAATTGGCCGGTGGATGCAGTATTATTTTAAACAATACATTACTGTCGGCGAAGGGGAGGGGGGCTAACATATAGTTGAAATTACAGAATACGCTTCCTTAATTTTTGATAATCTATAAACATAATCTTGTCATAAACAACTACTGATTTATATATATGAACGGATATTTGTAAAATTGGTTTAAAAAGAAACTGAATATAGGGTAAAAATGAGGGAGACACAGACGTCGGAAGAGTTGGGATAAAATCTAATCAACACTAAGCTGAGACAGAATGAGAATCATATGTCTGGACTCGCAAGCTTTTCATAAACATATTTGTTGATTGCTCGCGAAAACAAAAACAAATTTCAGGGTTCATTGGCATCACACAATATGTGCAAAATGGGGGAGAGCATTTTTCCCAGCTTTAACTATCAGATTCAGTAGCACCCTGCCCTTGATATATTAATACATAGTTTTCTTTTACCCCTTTTCAAAAATACAACGAACTAAATACATAGTAATAATGATCTTGAAATTGATTTCTTTGATCTGTAATCTAGATCACACAATAACTAAATAACTGTTTGATTGCGTTTTTGCTTCTTCAAAGACGGGATATCCCAAAATTACCTTGATTAGAGCATGGGCTTTCAAGAGAGTCCACGATTGCAGTCTACATGGTCTATAGGCTATTTTTAATTCCTCGTTATTTTAGTTGTGTATCTCTGAATCCAGGCTCTGATTATCATATACAATTCACTTTAACCAATTTTACCCGTTTTTTTAACTTCAAAACTGTCACATACATATTGGTGGTCCCTAATCATATTAGGGCCAATAACAAATAACATAATTCAACTGGAAAATATATATAATACATATTCATCATCTCATCTATTTCTACGATTTGTATCTCTCGGTAATCGTTATGCCTTCAGCCACCCCCCCCCCTCCTTAGAGATACTTTAGATACACTTCCGCTACTTAATTTGACGAATTTGCTCAATTTCAAATATTGGCGGCTATTTAATTTGGCGGAATCAGGACTGAAGTTTAATTTTTTATCAAAAGATTCTCTTGAAAGCCCATCGAACATAATAAACTTAATTTTAAATTGAATCTGAAATTCTGTCAGAATGGAATACATGGACCTGGTTACATGGTTTATCTTATTCTAAATGGACAAATAAGATCGCAGGGGCAGGAAACTCCCCCGTACATGTAGTTGACATTTTGTTCATATAAAAGGCATTTGCATTAATCCTTTTGATAACTTTCTTTCGTAGTTTGTCTCTTGACCCGAAACATTCTGGCTACAACATTACAATTGAGTTTTAGAGAAAAAATTGTGACTAACCACCCTAAGAGGAACGTTGGAGCTTTTTAAGACCACATTAAGCCCCTACTTTAACTAACATCCTAACCCATGTTAAACCCAAGTTTTTCCAGGATATCTTCAATCAATCCTCAACCCCTGTTAAATACCCATTTTACAGGGTGTCTACACCGGGGCCTACCCCCTAAGGCCTTGACCCTCGAGCTCGTTAAAAGCCTACTTTTGAAGGTAACATACCCCTTCAACCTCCCATCAAAACCCTACTTGTACGGGGTACCTACCCCTAAATCCCATGTTAAGGCAGAGGGGGGGGGGGAGTTGCGATGAGTGCGAAGGCACCCCCCCCCCCCAAAAAAAAGCTAACCATTAGATAGAAGAAAAGAGCTTTCAATTTTTTTATTTGAAGTTTCAATCTCATTTTTGAAGAATTTTGAAAGATGCATCAATTTTTGTAAAATTCAAAATAAATCTTAACATTTTTTGGGCTCGCTTAATAAGTTATGCCACGATCGCACATCATGACATCGCATTTCTTCTCGGTCCTGAGATGTTTCAGGTGAAACAGAAAGATGCTTTGAGTATCAGAATGGGATCGCACCACATGAGGAGTAGTTTCCAGAAAGATTAGAATAGGGTGGATGGGGTAGCCTTGCCCAAGTCGGTATCTTTTTCCTATCTTGATATATTCAAGATCAGATAAGCGGGCAGATAAGTAAAAAATACCGACTTGGAAAAGGCAAGAAGGTATCCCGGCATAAATAATGTCAGATCAACATCCTAGATATAGTGATATCTGAACACCCCCTCCCCCATCTAACGGCCCTGAGATTCAAAGAGCTCTTTGAAAGTGTCCAAAAAAATGA
>CAIIXF020000092.1:0-31476 GCA_903813345.2 Owenia fusiformis
ACTGTTTTATATTGTGCACATCTGTGCTAATAATGTTCATCAGGAAAATAAGCGTAACATCGGAATTTTGCTTGGTTATTATTCTTGAATATATTTGTAGACTCTTGTAATAACCTTCATGAATTAAAATTATTACCACCTTGCCAGGCCAATTCTAGGGGTTTTACTGCTAGTTTAGAAAGCGTCCATTTTACTATATCGACCTGAGCAATATGTGACGTCATAGTGGTGGTCAAGAATGCATTTCAGACCGGTCGAGAATGCATTTAACGACCGGCAAAATTTCCCCGGGAAACTAGTTATCGTTCAATGCGTAAGATTTTCTTGCTGTTTCAGTCCTGGTCGTTAACGGTGGTAATAATACTAATAACGTCATTTCTGCGGGCAATATAGTGAAATATTGGACCTTGGGCCTTCGGTCCAATATTTCACTGTATTGCCCTTCGAAATGACGTTATTGTACTATTATTACCACCTTGCCGGGCCAGTTCTAGGGGTTTTACTGCTAGTTTAGAAGGCATTAATTTTACTATATCGACCTGACCAATATGTGACTTCATAGTGGTGGTCAAGAATGCATTAAACAACCGGTCGAGAATGCATTTAACGAACGGCAATTTTCCCAGGGAAATTAGATATCGTTCAGTGCGTAAGATTTTCTTGCTGTTTCAGTCCTGGTCATTAACGGTGGTAATAATACTAATAACGTCATTTCTACGGGCAATATAGTGAAATATTGGACCGTGGGCCTTCATAAGGCTTTAAAGTATATATAACTCTATTATGTGCAAATATGATGACAGTTATTTCTAGTTGTGTTTTCAATGTTTCTAAAGCATCTATGTGCAATTATGCGATATCTACAATTGCGTACCATGTACATATAAAAAGATGTAGAATAAAATGTCTCAAGTCAACTTCATTAAACGTCATGAACACACGCGTTGGATGGTTTGATTATGACGTTTGAATATCACAGATACTTGTTGATGGAAGTTAATGTAGTAATCATGGGATTCGTTCTATTGGCTCCTGCTTTCCATCCATGTTGCACGATGCATGACCGTTTGTAAACAGGTTGATACCTTTTTCATCATTTGAGGCCGAATGGTATTGTTCAGACTCTTTACTTTGTTGGCAATCAGTTGACGATGCATTTTCCACTCCTTTGTCATCGCGGTTGTCCTCTAATAACGTAGCTGAACTTTCATTGTTGTCTCTTCTTTCATTCTCACCCCTGTGGGTATATCTTTGCTTTTGACACTTTTTAACTTTGACACAGGCCAATACAAATCCGAGGCCTAAGACTACCAGTACCACTAGCCCTCCAACAACGCCAACGACATATATCCAAGCGTTCCCAGGTACACCTGAAATTGCAAGACATCGTGTAAGTTCGAATCTATACCTTGGTATCTCCAAGTAATCTGCATATTTTTGATGTACAGCATGCATAGTTGTTATTCTGTTGTTTCAATTCTTGCTTTTAACTGTATTTTGAAATGGTCTTTGCTCTTCTCTCTTTTGACACATGAACGTATTCATTCCTGAATGGTTTGAAGTGATATACATGTACATTGTTTCTTCGTGCGGTTAAGTTTGGGATGTTGTGTGTCTGTTTGCTATATGGCAACCTATGAATCTAAGATTCATCGAATGGCTTACCAGGTATTCCTTCCTGAGGAGTTACCCTTTGCTCTGGTTTTAGCGTTGTGAAATACCCAGATGGTTCTGCTATGAATGCAATGGATGCTCTTGGCAATGAAGATACGATCGCGTTGTTTGATAACACGCAATCTTCAATCATTGGGTCCCATGTATAGCCTAGACACAAATTAAAAATAGTCATTGTTCATCCATACATCATCCAGGAGGGAAAACGGTGGATGATGCCTGAACCCCTGCGTTTGGAGGATGGTCATTTACCAGATCCGTGATATAGTATCTTTATATTCATGACTTTAAAATGTATGATTTTCAAGAGCTTATCAAAAACATTATTGTCAGTGCACTTTTGAATAAGGATTTTTGACATAATTCAAAATCGTAAACTATGTACCTGATTCGCAGTCCCCGCAATCTGTATCAGCATGTTTTGTGCAGTTTCGAAGTACGATCCTATTATTTCCACAATCACTGCAAACCGTGCAGACATGTCCTTCAATGTATTCATTCTGACGGGGCGTTCGGCATGTAGTGTCTGTGTATTCAAAACAATGGCTGGCAACACATTGTCCTTTTTGACACTTTGAGCAAGGAACGCAGTTACTTGTGCCATCCGGGTATTTCATCTTATATTCTTTCAGTTCATGACATGCTCTGCCTTGTGAAGAAGGTGCACACTCTATGCATGCCTAAATTTGCACATATATGAAATAATATTCCTTCAAATCAAACCTAGTTTGAGTTTGATGTTCCGTATGTTTGTAAAAGTGACCTGAAAAAGCAATAGGCTACTCCCTCCAGGCCCGTAGCCAGGGGGGGGTTCGCAGGGTTCGGGCGAACCCCCCCCCCCTGGCCAAAAATTCTTTCAAAATCATGCAGTTTTTGACCATTTTGAGCACTTCTCTAGTGATTTTAGCCTAATTTGGGCCAAAATTGTCAAATGTGAACCCCCCCCTGGAATTTTTTGAAAATTGAACCCCCCCTTGGCAAATCCTGGCTACGGGCCTGCCCTCCATGAAATTAAAGGCAGAATCAGATCTATTGGGGTTTTTTTTTTTTTTTTATAAGAATTTATTCATTCAAACTTATAAGCAAATACATAATTCCAATCGCCCGAAGGCATTATAGGAAAAATGGACATTTAAACAATATATATTAATACATATAATAAATCATAATAGTACACTATACAACAGGTTAAAGGGGATGCACTTGTAGGGTGGGGATAGGGGAGGGGTGTTTGGAGGGAAGACTAAACAGGTTCACTTGAGGAGGGAATTCAGATATTGGCAGAAATAAAATCAGCCACTTTGGACAAGAGTTGCGAATTTGTTTCTAAAGGTAGATCAGGATCTCCATAATAGAATAAAGAAAGTAAATCAGCTTGATTTTTATGTTTATTAAAGGCTCCTGGTGCAATCAATTCAATGTCATTTTTTAATGTTTGAAAATTCAATTCATTATTTGGACATTTCAGAAAAAAGTGCTTTGGCGTACTGGTAGCTCCACATGAGCAATTTGGGCCATCAATAAAGGTAAAGTTATGGGCGTATAGTTGAGCCCTAAAAAGTAAATCAGCTCTAAGTCTGTTTATGATTATTTCTTGTTTTCTTGTCAAATTAAGAAAGGTAGATGGTAGAGTGAGTTTTTTGGGAGCAAAATAAGTTTTTTGATATTTTTTGAAAGTCTGAAGTGTCTTCTTTTCCCTGATATATGATGGCAGCATTGACCATGAACTGATTGCACCTAGGACTGCCGACTCCAAAAATCTGTTGCTACAGCGGATAGGTAGCTTGAAGTCAAAAGTGTTACGATTAGTTCTAATGCTTTTATTTTTGTACTTCTCAAAGATCTCATTTAGATATACGGGATTTGTTCCATTGACAACCTTGTACATGAAATTATTAACTTGCATCTTCCTTCTGTCCTCTAATGTATGCCATTGTAGTAAAGTGAGCACTTTAGTGGTATTACTACCATGGTAACAGCCTGAACACAAGATGGCTGCTTGGTAATACAGCTTATTCAACCGTTCAAGTAAATATTTGGAAGATTTGTTGTATAATACAACACCATAGTCAAAATATGGACGGATGAATGAGGTAAAGATTGTCTCCAAATGTTTGGCTGTCAGTTTACCTTGGAGTTTTTTTAGAGGATTTAACATTTTTTTTACCTTTGTACAAATCTCATCAATATGATTTATATTTGAGAGGCATTCATCAAAACAGTAACCAAGATGTTTATGGGTTGCAATTCTTTTGATTTCAGAGTTATTGAGAAATGATGTGGTCACGTTTTCGATTGGCATTCTTGGAGTATGGAAAATGACTTCGCAGCTCTTCTCAGGTTTAAACTCGAGCTTCCATAATTTGGACCAATTTTGAATTGCTTCCAGGTTACTTGCAACAGATTGATCAATCTCATTCGGATTTTTGGGGTCAAAAGAGAACTGCAGTGAAGTATCATCTGCGTAAATATAGCACTCTGTGTCAATTTTATCTGGGAGATCATTTATGTACAGTAAAAAAAATAGAGGTCCCAAAATTGATCCTTGTGGAACACCGCAATTGATAAAATTGGCCTCCGACATAGAAGACGAAGCACCAGCTAAATTTACATACATTTTTCTGTCAGAGAGATAGGATTTTATGACATTTAGTAACTGTCCCCTTATACCATAAGATTTGAGTTTCAATATGAGTAAGTGATGAGGGACTTTGTCAAATGCTGATGCAATATCAAGAAATATTCCTTTTGATGCCTTTCCTTCTTCAAAATTATTCTGAAGGAAGTGTTCTATAGTCAAAAGTTGGGCTTGTGTGCTATGTCCAGGGTGACATAATTCTATAATTGCGAGCAACATGTACCAACCAATCTATTCGCTACGATCTCAGATATGATCTATCCCAAAAGATTTGCAATATGATTGGTGAAATCATAAAAAAGATTCAAAGCGCAAAAATGGAAGAAATGTTTAAATACTCCCAAACAATTAAGATAGAAACCATATTTATAGCAAATAGTAGTACATTGTGGCAAAAATCGTTAATCTTAGGAAATTAAGTATGCACGGGGATTTTTAGAAAATAGACTCAGCACATTCGGTATATCTAATTCTGCATTTAACCGAATCTTGAAAGTTGAGCCTTTTCAGGTACAATTATTTTATAAAAGATTTGAAGAACAATGTCAACTATATACAGTTACACTTTATTTCAAAAATCATATAATAAACAATCCATAATTACTGTGCAAGTTCAAGTTTGCCTTCATCATTATAATCTTAATTTGAATCATATCTTGTAAGGTGTGTTGCAATTCTAAGCCACTGACCTCATTTTAATAAAAAAACTACGGATACAGTTAATGCATGATGAGAACTATATTAGTTTAAAATCTGTATCTTGGATAATATTAAGAGGTTATTTGAGAAACTGTATGTGCACTTTATGCTTCATCGTTGATGATAGGGATTTTCTACTCACCATAAACCTAAGTGTCATAGTAACGGAGAGGATCCAGTTCTGTTTGTGTTCCCTTAGTTTCGGGGTCATCGTGACCATAACAATAACAAGCCACAATTCTGTTTTTATCCACATGTTTTTATCCTACAGTATAATCAATGTGCATACTTTTTCACGTTGTATTGGATAAAATATATGCTTTCGTTTTGAATGCCTGTTTGTTATTATTTTGTTAAATATAAAACTAGCCCGCTCAATATATCCGAGGCGTTTTTGTACGCTAAGCTTGTTTACTTTTGCTTGATCAGTCTGACTTGATGCCATTTATGTACTCAAGTACACCACGTGTCAAAATATTTGAACAGCTATATTTAAATTTTAATTCTCTTTTTTAAGAATAAAGCACTTCCACTACAATTATGCCCTTGAATTATAGGTTGTTATTCAACGATGTTTTCAAGTATCTTGATAAGAACTGGGGTTACAGTTCAAGTTCAAGAAAGATTCAAAATATCTCAATTATGTTCACCCTTGATGCGGTTGATAAACGATATCAGCCGCATATATAAGGCTGATTAACGATTATACATTTTTAAAGGTCTGTTGTGTGATAACAAACGAACATCGATTTGAATGCCAGGTACCGCCAACAGATGCAAACAAACAAAGAATCAAACATGAGGGGATTCCCGGTACTTCTATTGAATTTCAGGAATAGCTAGCTTCTCACTTGTAACTGTCATCCGCCAAATCAAAATGTTTACACATTGGGACTATTTTCAATGTTTAATTTTGTTATCAAAGGTTGTATTTTAACTGAGATGGATCCAGGTGCCATAACAAAGAAATGTCACTTTAACTTGTTTGCTAAATATAGTTATATCCCATAATAAAACATACAAAGCGTCGTTTCAAAAAAGTAAAAACAGAACAAAAACATTCAAAATATCTCCATATCACTTGGAATTAAGCCGGGGAATTAAGACTTCTTGGTCATTTTCTATTTCACGATCGAATATACTACCTATCGTTATACAATAGGGAGGTTAAGATTAGCGTAAAAATATACGTGTACCTATCCCTATCCGTATGTTTGTTACGGATACGTATAGGTAATGGGTATTGCAAAATGAGTTTAAGATTAACGTAAAAGGCTACGAAACCGTATGCTACAATTTATGATAAAATTAACATCCTAATTATAGAATGAAAACCATGCGATGGCTTATATGGCATATACCAGTACATGTCACCTCCAAGAACTGTTATATACTTCGGAGAGAGCGTGGTGTAGCTACTGTAGTTGGGAGAGGTTGTTGCTTGTTGATTGGTCCGCCAATGGGTCAGTGACTTAAGGCGAAATGTTAAATTTCTAGCATGATCCAGCAATGAGAGTGACCAAATAGTAAATTTAAACAATTAAAACCACGAGAAAATGGCTGATTTCATACATTTCGAATAAACAAAACTAATGAAGAATGTGTAAATCCAACAATTTCATGCATCATCACATGGCATCGTTTATCGCATCAATGAATGTGTTCGACCACTTAATTTCTATGTAGATCGAATGAGAAATGTTTGTTGTTACTATTTTCAAGTTTAATGGATAATATTTGATCTAGAAATGACATAATTTGTTGGATAAAAACATACGTTTTCGAATTACCTATCTTCGGCCATTTATAGGTAATTACGTATCGTAAACCCTGTAACTTTGGTAAAATACCGCTTAGTGTAATAACAAACTACGTATAGGTATAGGTAAATGGGTTATTTACGCTAATCTTAAACTCCCTATTGGCTGATATGCTACGCACTTAAATATTTTTTTATTGCCATCGACTAATTATGTTATTGGGGGATAAATCAAAACCGTGTCAAAACTTTTAAAATGTCCCTAGTCTTGTTGTCTTCAAGTATATATTATTTTGATAAGATTGGGGCTAAGTGCCAAGGTTAAGTTTGGTGCAGCGCAAGGTTAAGTGCATTTTAAATGCAACCATTTCGTCGAACTTACCCCTAGATTTTCCTTTTATAAGCATATAGAGATAATTTCTTGAATAGAGCACGTCTTTGCAAAGGATAAGAATTAACCAATTTAGGTGAAACAATTATTTGATATTTTGATAGGAAAATAAGAGATCTACCTGTGCCTTGGTAAAGTCGGTGTTTGGTGTGCGTGTGTCGATATAAAAACAAAAGAGAGAAAACGAAAGTAGATATTATTAAAAATGAATTTGATGGTCAGTTTTACTTTGACAATTCTTATCTTCGGTTCGGTACATAGTTGTTTAACGAGTGGCTTTTGGAGCCATACAGAAGACAATGAAGTAGACGCGCATGATGAACAAAAACAATCAACAGTCGAGGGGAATCCCACAACTGAGCGGGACATTAAATACAAAGTACCGCCAGTAAATGCAAACAAATATAGAACCGAACATGAGGGGAGTCCCGGTATTTACCCGAATGGAATTCTGACGAGGTCAACTCTAGAACGCTTGTTTGAGACCACGACATTCCAACGAATAACATCCGAATCTGAAACAAATGACATTAATACGAAAGGAATAAGACCGAGGAGTACCTCGCAGAGGCCACGTTCAGTAAAGCGCAAAAAGAAAGGAAGGGTACGTTTTAAACCATTATCTAAGATTATAAAACAATGGCTCACTTGCCAACAAATTAAATACAATGAAACGGTTAAAATGTGGTATTTGTTTTTTAGTATTCTTTTACGTAAACTCAGTTTTTTATGTTTTTCAGAGAGCATCAATTCATGTTATACCTGACACTCAATCCGAATACCCACTTCTGGTGTCTTTTGATAAACATGGTAAGATTTGTAGATTGTTGCTCATTTATCCTCATTTTAGATACAATACTCCATATTCCCTTACCTGTCTTGAAGAAATAGCATAAAACGCCTATTATTATATCATTGCTAGAGATCCCTTGATTTGATTGGCTGATTCAGTATCATGTCATCAAAAATACCATAGCGTATTTCACAGCTCACTGAATTATTAGATCATCGTAGTGCCCGCCCGGAAATTCTGAAAACTGCACTGAACGAAAATAAAAGTACTTTATAATAATACCGGTGTACGTAATTATTTTAGCTTATTGGTTTATGAAATACATATATATATATATTGATTAAAATAAATGTTCTATATTTCTAGCAATGACATAATAAAACAAATATTTCATTCGGTGTTCGGGCAATACGACCTCAATCAATTTATGCACATTATGGCATTTCAAAAAATATACTGAATTGTTTTTCAAAGTCGATAAGCAAAGCAATGGAACCTTATTTTCGCAAGTATTAAGCAAATATTCCATTCAATGGAGGGCAATACCTGTTCATCTTTCAATGATTTTTGCAGCATTTATTTCCCTCGCTCTACGGGCTGCGGGCAAAACATACTGCAAAAATCATTGAAAGATGAACAGGTATTGCCCTCCATTGAATGGAATATTTGCTTAATACTTGCGAAAATAAGGTTCCGTTGCTTTGATTATCGACTTTGAAAAACAATTCAGTATATTTTTTGAAATGCCATAATGTGCATAAATTGATTGAGGTCGTACCAAACACACAACTTCAAAAACACAAACGATTCTATGCAGCAGGAATTTTAGTTGTCTAATACGTTGACCAAGTCACAATTTTGAAGTGAACATAGTGACCCATCAATGAAAAAACGGGTCCCTAAAATGGAGCCCTGGTGCACACCACCGGTTTTGGATATTCAATATTTAATGATGGGAAAAGCTGATGAATCGAGTGAAGTCTTTGATAATATGTTAATGCCTTGTTCAAAATGAATGAACATTAACACTGTGGCAAAAAGGCTATATAGTAATCGAATCACCTGTAAGCTATGCTCGACTGTCAACTATCAACTGTCATTGCGTGAAATATCTCCTGTATCTCCCGTGTTTTAAAGACACAGCCCAGAGATTTGCTGGACCACTAGAATAGGTAGTACTATTTGCCACTCTACTATACAGGGCGTATAAAAAACGCAACAAGTAGTTACCTCGTAAAATTCCAAAACTAGTGATGACTACATGAATTTCATTTGATGTACCATAAAGCCGTCTCTCCTCTTTGCAATGATATATCATTCATTCACATGTGGTAATGGTTTGGTGAGAAATCCTTCCATTTGCACAGTGGGTCAAAATCGACTCTGGGCCAAGTTTTAGATATTGCAAAAATCAGTGCAAGGGCTAAGTGCCAATGGAAGTTCCCCTGACTTTAATTGTTGTGACTTTTTCTTTTGGAGCTATCTCAGGAGCAACTGTGCTCACAATTCCTCAACCAGATATTGCAAAACCTCGAGAAAGAATTGCCCATGGACTGCTTTTCTCTACTTTAACTCACAGGTGATTCAGCGCTGAACCATGCATGACGTGGACAGATGAGCGCATCTTTATGTGCAAGGAAGTGGTGGCAATTTCGATGGGTATAGGATGTATTCTTGCAAGAGTATGAGTATGAACACTTAACTCACTGTCTATGCTACACCTGTTACACCTTCTTCTTTTGCAATGTTTAAAACTTGGGTCCGAGCTGAATTTTGCCCCACTTTGCAAAATTAATGATTATTCGGCCAGCCATGACTCTCTGTGAATGAATGATATTCCATTGCAAAGAGGAGTAATTTGGCTTTTTGGTACATTGAATGGAAAGGATACAGTCAGCATTGGTTTTTATGTTTTCTTCCAATTTTGCATCGGGCTCCGTACCCTGACTTGCGATGTTTATAACTTGGTCAAAAGCTAATTTTGGCCTACTTCATGTACTTGGCAAATGGAATGATTACTCGCCCAACCATGACCAAATATCAATGAATGATATATCATTGTAAAGAGGAAACACATGGCTTTATGGTGCATTGAATGAAATCAATGCTGTTATCACTGGTTTTGTGCTTTTCCGAGATAGCAATCTGTTGCGTTTTTTGATACGCACTGTATATGAGCTAATATAAGCTCAAGGCTAACAAATAGTCTGTCTACCACTGTCTACTATAAAAACTAATAACATTTATTTTTGTCAGGAAACATCAACGGTAAATGGGTCGTAGAATCAATCACAAGTACAAAAATGGGTCTAATAATCGACTCTCCAAAAGACCACTCGTCCTACAATGTGGCATACATCGAGGTGAAAAGAACCGGGCAGTATTTCATATATGGACAAGTTTTCTTCCATGGAGAAGATCATGAGATGGCCCATTGTTTGCACGTAGCTGATAAATACACGCCGTGTTCGGAGACTACATGCGGCGATCGGAAAGTGATGTGTTCCCGATCAGCGCCGGGACATCCCGAGACTAGAAAAAAAGTCCAAAATGTGAATACGAACTATATAGGTGGCGTTGTGTATTTACAAAAAGGATCCACCATCCGACTAGCAATTGACGTTGATCTGAATATGAACAAAGAGAAAGCAATTGTGCTGGACAAGTTAATGTGTTATTTTGGTGCCTTTGCAGTATAAACTGTATTCTAACCACATATGTCCATGCTACTCATGTTAATAATACATGACACCGTTGTTGTTGGTAACTTCGAGGCGAGGTTGAAGGGCATACGTACATTGACCGGAAAATCTCCACTCCAAAAGTGAGTGTTCTCGGACCGCGTGTTCTTCCAAAGCTGCGTATTCGGTAGATATTTAGGAACAATGAGTCGACATCTACAGCGTGTCTTTGGATATTAAAGACTAACATATTTTCGTAGCCATAAAGACATAAACACATTCCAAAAGGTTTGTTTCGTTATCTTTTTACTTTCCTTTTGATGTTGTCTTTATACGAATGGTTTGACATTCTGCCAAAGTCTCAAGTGATTGACCCAGATGTTGCATTGGCATATCCTTCCGCAATCGAAGAATTACAGCATTTGCCTATTGATATCAAATATTTTGGCATGTGTTGTAGTTCTTTCGATTGCGGAAGGATACGTAATCTCTGTGTTAAAAACTTAAGACTTGGCAGAGTATCAAACCATTCGCATCAAGACAACAATGAAAACGAAAGTAAAAATATCATAAGTTATTGAATGATTTGAAGTGCAATACAATATATATTGCGTTCGAGAAATTCTGTATTAGCACGAGACCTTCAAATTATTTTATAACTTTTTTATCGTGTGATCTTATGAGGCCAATACATTTTACTTAGGAGATAATCCATAGGAAATATTCTAAATTGCTCTGAGATTGTCCCCTGATCCGTACCAATATATTCTGTATAGCTACAAAGATGATCAATCCCGTACCAATACAAGGTGAGGGGACAATCTCAGTAGCAATACTATAAGTTATTGAATGATTTGAAGTGCAATACAGGATATATTCTGCTCGAGACGAAGTCGAGTGCCAATACAGAATATCGAGACAGAATATATCCTGTATTGCACTTCAAATCATTCAATAACGTTTTTATCGTGTGATCCTCTGTATTGCTACTGAGATCGTCCCCTCCGTACCAATATTGCTACGGAGCTGATCAACGGGGACAATCTCAGTAGCAATAAAGATTGTTACAGCACAAGAACTGATCAGAGGGCTTCATTTTGCAGATCATGCGATAGAATAATGTACTTGTTGCATGTACACTAAAACCTATGTAACGTGAACATTTTTTGCCGTGAAAAAATGTTCACTGTTAGTAAGTGTTCATTAAAGCAAGAATTTGATTTCGCGGCATTTTGCCGTTTTACATTTAGAGACCAGGCTAAAGGGAGGAAGGATAATCAATTTAATGTATTTTCAAGATAACCCATGACACTCTAGCGAAAAGTTTTTGTTTTGTTAAAGTGTTATATGTATAAACTGACTTATTTTAGACTGACTGTCATTTAAATCATCCTTTTATTGTTAAATTTGAGACTCTTTGTAATTCTCATTGGGATGATCCAAACATTAAATGTATTGGTTCGGATCAAGGGACAATCTCAGAGTGGAATAATTGACTCAGTTAAACGATTTAATGTAAAGGACATGATAGAGTCAATTAAAGGTGATCATTTTGATTTTAATCTATTGATAAGGATGAGAAAAATATGAAGTTTGGACTAAGCAGATTGATAATAGTTAACCAGATTATCTCCAAAGCAATTACGATCGATGCTAGACGAATATGTCTTACAAAACAAAGCTTATCAAGAATTATATTAATAAGTCAAACCTGTTTCAACACAAGGGGAGATGAACATCTCAAATCGACATTTTAATTATTTTTTTCGGCAGGTTATACATGTATAAATATAGACTGCTCAACTCTAATAAGGCAGTTGCAGAAAATCTGCGAGAAATGTCTGATTCAATGTGAACTAGAGACAGAATAAATCAATCGATTTTGCCAAGATTTAGTGTTCACTGTTCACAGTAGGTAGGTGTTCATTTATAGGATTGTACTTTAACATGAGAGTCAATGGGAGAAAAAGGTTTTGCCGAAAAAAAGTTCACTGTTCATAGGTGTTCACTAGAGAGATGTGTTCACTAACTTAGGTTTTACTGTATATTGTGTATGTATGTATATCTTTATTGCCCTTTATGAAAAGGAGATACATGTATACAGTGTACAATGAAAATAATGCTGATATAACATTAATGTTAAATGAACATAGAATAAAAATATATACAATATATAAAACACACTTTATACGTTAGATGTGTGCTAACCATCTTCCCCAAGGTCGATGTAAGCATCTCATCTAATGAACCACAGACGATATAAGATGCTACCGCTACCTCATCGTCCAATTACAACCCTCAATGAGATCATTTATGCAGAGATCATAATTGAAAAAGTAAAAAAAGGTTAGGTTAAGAAAGGTTAAGTATGTACATACAATTTTATACATTATATAATACTCATTTTGTGCAGAGATCATAATAGAAAAAGTAAAAAAGGTTAAGTATTTACATACGTTTTATACATTATATAATACACTTATCTCATTAGTTGAGTGCAAACCATCTTCCCCAAGGTCGATGTAAGCATCTCATCCAATGAACCACAGACGATATAAGATGCTACCGCTACCTCATCGTCCAATTACAACCCTTAATGAGATCATTTTGTGCAGAGATCATAATTGAAAAAGTAAAAAAGGTTAAGTATGTACATACGTTTTATACATTATATAATACACTTATCGCATTAGTTGAGTGCAAACCATCTTCCCCAAGGTCGATGTAAGCATCTCATCCAATGAACCACAGACGATATAAGATGCTACCGCTACCTCATCGTCCAATTACAACCATTTGAGAGATCATTTGTTCAGAGATCACAATTGACAGTAGATATAGATTAAGTATGTACATATGGTTTATACCTTATGTATATAAAATATATAGATAGATATAAAATACTTGACGCATTAATAAACAGATTTCAACCCATGGTTTGCATTAAAACGCATCCGAAATCATATAAGTCAGTTATGAGTTGCCTTGCAAGCACGAAGCACGGAGGTGGTATTGCTCTTGCACGATAAGTGAAACCCCTCTCAAAAAATCTAAAGACCGGGGATCATTTCTAAAGTTAATCCCTAAAATATTGTTAATATTCATCTCTATACCAAACTTTTGGCAGTGCTCATTTAGTTTACGTCTAAACGGGGTATAGCTATTTGCTGTGCACGTTAACATAAAATGGATGACATTTTCCTGTTGAAACGTATTACACATATAACATAATTTTGACTTGTTTTCTCCGCCTCGATATTTTGTTCCTAGAGTATGTTCGTTTGTCAGAAGTTTAACCATAATTTTGCAACCACCGAGGGCAACAGGGAACTTTCTGGCAACACACCACCATATATTTGGACTCAAAGACCTAAAATCATTCAACCTAAATAGTTCAAGACCAGTATACATAATTGATCTAACAAACGTCCTCTGTATTTGTGCTGTCGAAAGTTCTGTAAAAACAATTTTCTTCCACCTTTGTTTGGTGATTCGAGTTTTACAGTATAGCATATCGAGAATGTATTTATCCAAGTTGTATTTTATAGCACATATGAGCATGTTACGGATAGGAGAAAACACATCAAAATTTGTTTTCATATACGTCAATTTTATCAACCGTATCGTGAATATGTGTTTGTAAATATTTGAGCAATGGAGTTGTAAAATACTAAAGAAAAACATCATTCGGAGGAAATCTATGTAAAAGTCTATATCAAGTAACCCAAGAGGAAATGTTGAGACTGGATTGCTAGCAGATTGGGAAAGGGATTGAATCCTCCGTCCAATGCCTCTCTGTACTATGTTTAATTGTTCAATATCTTTTTGATGATAATTGATTACCGGAGCACCGTATGTCATACAGGGTATGGAATAAGTTTTGTATATCTGACATGCTGAAGTGGGAACAAGGCCTCCGCATTTACTTCCAATTCCCAGAAGGGCATTAAACTGAGATTTTCCTTTTTTGCATTTATCATTTACATAATTACTGATGTCATTATCTACAGACAGTGGTATACCAACGTGTTTAGCATAATTAGATTTTTCGATCGGTACACCTCCAATGTTTAGCTTTTGAGTGGCTCCCAATTCGATTTTACTGTTAAAAACAAGATATGTGCACTTTTGTGGATGTACTTCATATCTCCATTGATTGCTATGTTTAGTAAGTGCGTCCAATAGGACTTGCATATTTTGAAATGAGTTTGATAGGATACACATGTCATCAGCGTAGCATGGACTGACACAGCTGGTGTCTCCTATGGTGGACCCAATACTTAGTTTAATCATGGTTTCAATAATGTCAGACATGTATAATTGATAGAAGAGCATTGACAGCACGCCACCTTGATGTACACCTTGGAGAATAGGAAATGAATTTGAGCGCGCACCACCTACTAGAACTGCGCACCTATAGTGTTTATATAAATTGTACAATATGTTCCAAAGTTTTCCAACAACGCCACTTTTGTGGAGCTTAAAAAATAGACCATCTATCCAAACAGAGTCGAAGGCTTTGCGAATGTCTGTTATTGTAATGACTACCATTTTACCCTGTTCGACATTATCTGAAATAGTCTCCTGCACCAATAAGGAAGTGTGAACAGATGAACATTTTTCAACCGATGCCCCTTGTAACTCGCTCTACGGGCTGCGGGCAAAACATACTGCAAAAATCATTGAAAGATGAACAGGTATTGCCCTCCATTGAATGGAATATTTGCTTAATACTTGCGAAAATAAGGTTCCGTTGCTTTGATTATCGACTTTGAAAAACAATTCAGTATATTTTTTGAAATGCCATAATGTGCATAAATTGATTGAGGTCGTACCAAACACACAACTTCAAAAACACAAACGATTCTATGCAGCAGGAATTTTAGTTGTCTAATACGTTGACCAAGTCACAATTTTGAAGTGAACATAGTGACCCATCAATGAAAAAACGGGTCCCTAAAATGGAGCCCTGGTGCACACCACCGGTTTTGGATATTCAATATTTAATGATGGGAAAAGCTGATGAATCGAGTGAAGTCTTTGATAATATGTTAATGCCTTGTTCAAAATGAATGAACATTAACACTGTGGCAAAAAGGCTATATAGTAATCGAATCACCTGTAAGCTATGCTCGACTGTCAACTATCAACTGTCATTGCGTGAAATATCTCCTGTATCTCCCGTGTTTTAAAGACACAGCCCAGAGATTTGCTGGACCACTAGAATAGGTAGTACTATTTGCCACTCTACTATACAGGGCGTATAAAAAACGCAACAAGTAGTTACCTCGTAAAATTCCAAAACTAGTGATGACTACATGAATTTCATTTGATGTACCATAAAGCCGTCTCTCCTCTTTGCAATGATATATCATTCATTCACATGTGGTAATGGTTTGGTGAGAAATCCTTCCATTTGCACAGTGGGTCAAAATCGACTCTGGGCCAAGTTTTAGATATTGCAAAAATCAGTGCAAGGGCTAAGTGCCAATGGAAGTTCCCCTGACTTTAATTGTTGTGACTTTTTCTTTTGGAGCTATCTCAGGAGCAACTGTGCTCACAATTCCTCAACCAGATATTGCAAAACCTCGAGAAAGAATTGCCCATGGACTGCTTTTCTCTACTTTAACTCACAGGTGATTCAGCGCTGAACCATGCATGACGTGGACAGATGAGCGCATCTTTATGTGCAAGGAAGTGGTGGCAATTTCGATGGGTATAGGATGTATTCTTGCAAGAGTATGAGTATGAACACTTAACTCACTGTCTATGCTACACCTGTTACACCTTCTTCTTTTGCAATGTTTAAAACTTGGGTCCGAGCTGAATTTTGCCCCACTTTGCAAAATTAATGATTATTCGGCCAGCCATGACTCTCTGTGAATGAATGATATTCCATTGCAAAGAGGAGTAATTTGGCTTTTTGGTACATTGAATGGAAAGGATACAGTCAGCATTGGTTTTATGTTTTCTTCCAATTTTGCATCGGGCTCCGTACCCTGACTTGCGATGTTTATAACTTGGTCAAAAGCTAATTTTGGCCTACTTCATGTACTTGGCAAATGGAATGATTACTCGCCCAACCATGACCAAATATCAATGAATGATATATCATTGTAAAGAGGAAACACATGGCTTTATGGTGCATTGAATGAAATCAATGCTGTTATCACTGGTTTTGTGCTTTTCCGAGATAGCAATCTGTTGCGTTTTTTGATACGCACTGTATATGAGCTAATATAAGCTCAAGGCTAACAAATAGTCTGTCTACCACTGTCTACTATAAAAACTAATAACATTTATTTTTGTCAGGAAACATCAACGGTAAATGGGTCGTAGAATCAATCACAAGTACAAAAATGGGTCTAATAATCGACTCTCCAAAAGACCACTCGTCCTACAATGTGGCATACATCGAGGTGAAAAGAACCGGGCAGTATTTCATATATGGACAAGTTTTCTTCCATGGAGAAGATCATGAGATGGCCCATTGTTTGCACGTAGCTGATAAATACACGCCGTGTTCGGAGACTACATGCGGCGATCGGAAAGTGATGTGTTCCCGATCAGCGCCGGGACATCCCGAGACTAGAAAAAAAGTCCAAAATGTGAATACGAACTATATAGGTGGCGTTGTGTATTTACAAAAAGGATCCACCATCCGACTAGCAATTGACGTTGATCTGAATATGAACAAAGAGAAAGCAATTGTGCTGGACAAGTTAATGTGTTATTTTGGTGCCTTTGCAGTATAAACTGTATTCTAACCACATATGTCCATGCTACTCATGTTAATAATACATGACACCGTTGTTGTTGGTAACTTCGAGGCGAGGTTGAAGGGCATACGTACATTGACCGGAAAATCTCCACTCCAAAAGTGAGTGTTCTCGGACCGCGTGTTCTTCCAAAGCTGCGTATTCGGTAGATATTTAGGAACAATGAGTCGACATCTACAGCGTGTCTTTGGATATTAAAGACTAACATATTTTCGTAGCCATAAAGACATAAACACATGCCAAACGGTTTGTTTCGTTATCTTTTTACTTTCCTTTTGATGTTGTCTTTATACGAATGGTTTGACATTCTGCCAAAGTCTCAAGTGATTGACCCAGATGTTGCATTGGCATATCCTTCCGCAATCGAAGAATTACAGCATTTGCCTATTGATATCAAATATTTTGGCATGTGTTGTAGTTCTTTCGATTGCGGAAGGATACGTAATCTCTGTGTTAAAAACTTAAGACTTGGCAGAGTATCAAACCATTCGCATCAAGACAACAATGAAAACGAAAGTAAAAATATCATAAGTTATTGAATGATTTGAAGTGCAATACAATATATATTGCGTTCGAGAAATTCTGTATTAGCACGAGACCTTCAAATTATTTTATAACTTTTTTATCGTGTGATCTTATGAGGCCAATACATTTTACTTAGGAGATAATCCATAGGAAATATTCTAAATTGCTCTGAGATTGTCCCCTGATCCGTACCAATATATTCTGTATAGCTACAAAGATGATCAATCCCGTACCAATACAAGGTGAGGGGACAATCTCAGTAGCAATACTATAAGTTATTGAATGATTTGAAGTGCAATACAGGATATATTCTGCTCGAGACGAAGTCGAGTGCCAATACAGAATATCGAGACAGAATATATCCTGTATTGCACTTCAAATCATTCAATAACGTTTTTATCGTGTGATCCTCTGTATTGCTACTGAGATCGTCCCCTCCGTACCAATATTGCTACGGAGCTGATCAACGGGGACAATCTCAGTAGCAATAAAGATTGTTACAGCACAAGAACTGATCAGAGGGCTTCATTTTGCAGATCATGCGATAGAATAATGTACTTGTTGCATGTACACTAAAACCTATGTAACGTGAACATTTTTTGCCGTGAAAAAATGTTCACTGTTAGTAAGTGTTCATTAAAGCAAGAATTTGATTTCGCGGCATTTTGCCGTTTTACATTTAGAGACCAGGCTAAAGGGAGGAAGGATAATCAATTTAATGTATTTTCAAGATAACCCATGACACTCTAGCGAAAAGTTTTTGTTTTGTTAAAGTGTTATATGTATAAACTGACTTATTTTAGACTGACTGTCATTTAAATCATCCTTTTATTGTTAAATTTGAGACTCTTTGTAATTCTCATTGGGATGATCCAAACATTAAATGTATTGGTTCGGATCAAGGGACAATCTCAGAGTGGAATAATTGACTCAGTTAAACGATTTAATGTAAAGGACATGATAGAGTCAATTAAAGGTGATCATTTTGATTTTAATCTATTGATAAGGATGAGAAAAATATGAAGTTTGGACTAAGCAGATTGATAATAGTTAACCAGATTATCTCCAAAGCAATTACGATCGATGCTAGACGAATATGTCTTACAAAACAAAGCTTATCAAGAATTATATTAATAAGTCAAACCTGTTTCAACACAAGGGGAGATGAACATCTCAAATCGACATTTTAATTATTTTTTTCGGCAGGTTATACATGTATAAATATAGACTGCTCAACTCTAATAAGGCAGTTGCAGAAAATCTGCGAGAAATGTCTGATTCAATGTGAACTAGAGACAGAATAAATCAATCGATTTTGCCAAGATTTAGTGTTCACTGTTCACAGTAGGTAGGTGTTCATTTATAGGATTGTACTTTAACATGAGAGTCAATGGGAGAAAAAGGTTTTGCCGAAAAAAAGTTCACTGTTCATAGGTGTTCACTAGAGAGATGTGTTCACTAACTTAGGTTTTACTGTATATTGTGTATGTATGTATATCTTTATTGCCCTTTATGAAAAGGAGATACATGTATACAGTGTACAATGAAAATAATGCTGATATAACATTAATGTTAAATGAACATAGAATAAAAATATATACAATATATAAAACACACTTTATACGTTAGATGTGTGCTAACCATCTTCCCCAAGGTCGATGTAAGCATCTCATCTAATGAACCACAGACGATATAAGATGCTACCGCTACCTCATCGTCCAATTACAACCCTCAATGAGATCATTTATGCAGAGATCATAATTGAAAAAGTAAAAAAAGGTTAGGTTAAGAAAGGTTAAGTATGTACATACAATTTTATACATTATATAATACTCATTTTGTGCAGAGATCATAATAGAAAAAGTAAAAAAGGTTAAGTATTTACATACGTTTTATACATTATATAATACACTTATCTCATTAGTTGAGTGCAAACCATCTTCCCCAAGGTCGATGTAAGCATCTCATCCAATGAACCACAGACGATATAAGATGCTACCGCTACCTCATCGTCCAATTACAACCCTTAATGAGATCATTTTGTGCAGAGATCATAATTGAAAAAGTAAAAAAGGTTAAGTATGTACATACGTTTTATACATTATATAATACACTTATCGCATTAGTTGAGTGCAAACCATCTTCCCCAAGGTCGATGTAAGCATCTCATCCAATGAACCACAGACGATATAAGATGCTACCGCTACCTCATCGTCCAATTACAACCATTTGAGAGATCATTTGTTCAGAGATCACAATTGACAGTAGATATAGATTAAGTATGTACATATGGTTTATACCTTATGTATATAAAATATATAGATAGATATAAAATACTTGACGCATTAATCAACAGATTTCAACCCATGGTTTGCATTAAAACGCATCCGAAATCATATAAGTCAGTTATGAGTTGCCTTGCAAGCACGAAGCACGGAGGTGGTATTGCTCTTGCACGATAAGTGAAACCCCTCTCAAAAAATCTAAAGACCGGGGATCATTTCTAAAGTTAATCCCTAAAATATTGTTAATATTCATCTCTATACCAAACTTTTGGCAGTGCTCATTTAGTTTACGTCTAAACGGGGTATAGCTATTTGCTGTGCACGTTAACATAAAATGGATGACATTTTCCTGTTGAAACGTATTACACATATAACATAATTTTGACTTGTTTTCTCCGCCTCGATATTTTGTTCCTAGAGTATGTTCGTTTGTCAGAAGTTTAACCATAATTTTGCAACCACCGAGGGCAACAGGGAACTTTCTGGCAACACACCACCATATATTTGGACTCAAAGACCTAAAATCATTCAACCTAAATAGTTCAAGACCAGTATACATAATTGATCTAACAAACGTCCTCTGTATTTGTGCTGTCGAAAGTTCTGTAAAAACAATTTTCTTCCACCTTTGTTTGGTGATTCGAGTTTTACAGTATAGCATATCGAGAATGTATTTATCCAAGTTGTATTTTATAGCACATATGAGCATGTTACGGATAGGAGAAAACACATCAAAATTTGTTTTCATATACGTCAATTTTATCAACCGTATCGTGAATATGTGTTTGTAAATATTTGAGCAATGGAGTTGTAAAATACTAAAGAAAAACATCATTCGGAGGAAATCTATGTAAAAGTCTATATCAAGTAACCCAAGAGGAAATGTTGAGACTGGATTGCTAGCAGATTGGGAAAGGGATTGAATCCTCCGTCCAATGCCTCTCTGTACTATGTTTAATTGTTCAATATCTTTTTGATGATAATTGATTACCGGAGCACCGTATGTCATACAGGGTATGGAATAAGTTTTGTATATCTGACATGCTGAAGTGGGAACAAGGCCTCCGCATTTACTTCCAATTCCCAGAAGGGCATTAAACTGAGATTTTCCTTTTTTGCATTTATCATTTACATAATTACTGATGTCATTATCTACAGACAGTGGTATACTAACGTGTTTAGCATAATTAGATTTTTCGATCGGTACACCTCCAATGTTTAGCTTTTGAGTGGCTCCCAATTCGATTTTACTGTTAAAAACAAGATATGTGCACTTTTGTGGATGTACTTCATATCTCCATTGATTGCTATGTTTAGTAAGTGCGTCCAATAGGACTTGCATATTTTGAAATGAGTTTGATAGGATACACATGTCATCAGCGTAGCATGGACTGACACAGCTGGTGTCTCCTATGGTGGACCCAATACTTAGTTTAATCATGGTTTCAATAATGTCAGACATGTATAATTGATAGAAGAGCATTGACAGCACGCCACCTTGATGTACACCTTGGAGAATAGGAAATGAATTTGAGCGCGCACCACCTACTAGAACTGCGCACCTATAGTGTTTATATAAATTGTACAATATGTTCCAAAGTTTTCCAACAACGCCACTTTTGTGGAGCTTAAAAAATAGACCATCTATCCAAACAGAGTCGAAGGCTTTGCGAATGTCTGTTATTGTAATGACTACCATTTTACCCTGTTCGACATTATCTGAAATAGTCTCCTGCACCAATAAGGAAGTGTGAACAGATGAACATTTTTCAACCGATGCCCCTTGTAACTTTGGTATCATTTTGTAGATCGGAACTTTCAAGTAAGTTAATAATATATTGTCAAAGAGTTTACGAAACATTGTCATGAGGGTTATTCCTCTAGAATTATCTTTTATGAGGGGATCTTTGCCACTTTTTGCGAGAGGGATCATTACGCCTACACAGAAATTATTTGGGATGTGCTCTGATTGAATAATTGAATTAAATAAGAGAGCAATGGATTCATACATTTTGCTTCCGGCATATTTTAAATGTTCAGCACTGATTTGGTCATAGCCACAAGCACGCTTACAATGAAGTGCTTTAACTGCACTGGTGACATCTTCATTGCTAATGCTTACTGCCATACCATCAATTTTGTCATCCTCGTTACATTTAATAATTGTTCTGATTTTGTTCTCAATGGTGGTTTTAAACTCAGAATCGAAATTTGGCTTATTAAGTGGGGTGGCAAGTTTCTCAAAATGACATTTCCATTGATTTCTTATCTCGTCGGCGTCTGTTATAAGTATGCCATCGTCTGACAAAATAGGACTTACAGATCTCTTTGATGTTCTTCGATGTTTATTAACGAGGTACCAATAGAACCGTTGGTCAGTTTGTTCCGATGTATAGAGTTTTTCTAGTTCCTGTTTCTCGTACCCAATTTGGGCTGCGTGATAGGTTTTGGAAAATAACTTTTTTGAATCTTTATATTGACTACGCGCTGGATCGGATATATCACGTAACCTACCCTGAGATACCATACACGCCATTTTGTCTTTTTATCTTTTGCTAAAACAGTTAAAGTTGGATTCCAGAATGGCTTTTCATATTTTAAAAATCTCTTTTTTGGTATATGGGCGTTAGAGGTGAGTGTCAAAATATCTAGTAATTTATCTATAAAATACTCAATCTCACTGCCATTCAGAGACCTTTTAGACATGATAGAATGTAGCTCGTATACGATATCATTACATTGTAAGTTAATTGAACGAGTGTATGATTCCAAGATGTCGTCATTGCTGAGCTTATCCCACGCATATCCTATTGGCGCTTGTATACTCGACCGTCTGTTTATCTTAACATCAAAATTTAAAATCGTTAAAATCGGTAGATGATCTGATGTGTTGTCAGGTTCATCTTCAAACACCTTACATGTAAGTATATTATTAGCAAGTTGGAAAGAAATAATCACGTGATCAATGTAGCTCACATGTAGTACTTCATTCCTCATCATTTCAAAAGTGTGGGTTGGACCAGTAGTTATCTCCGTCATGTCAATTGCAGTTAAAATGTTCCGCTTCATAAATTCAAACAGATTGTAGCCATTGCTCGATGGATCTCCGTGTCCCCTACTTCCAGTTAATTGACCTAGATTGCTATTGACATCACCAAGAATAACTACATTGCCATCAATATTTGCTTCTTGAACAAATTGTTCAAGTGAAAATAAGACATCTTCAAAATTATCTATCACACAGTTTTGTTGTGGCAAATACACTGAAAATATGTACAAGGGCGAGTCTACCACGACCGATACCTTTAAGCAAACAATTCTATCGGTACACATTCATACTATGTCCCGATCTCATGTACATTTACGTTGCAAACAGTGAAAATAATGCTAAAACGGCCGCCTGTTGATGCTTTGAGGTGTCATCAATTGTTATTTAATCCAAATAAAGTAAACATTATTTTGTAGATTTAGACACGGGCTTTCAGGTCGTATATGCATTTTAGTCATTAAATGAACAAGAACGCTAGATTATATGTGTTACTAAGGTATCAAATTGAAATAAAATAACGAAATTAAATATGAACACATTAATGATAAATGACTTTCCGCTATCAGTATTAATGACTACTACAGTATGTATCCGCTACTCAGAATAATTAAACTTGTCTGAACTACATGTGAAGAATCTTTCTATATAACCCCTTGAATGGTCTAATTCACTACCGTCCTCAAAAACCGATCATTTAAAATATTTTGTTCAAAATACTATCATGCCCGAGAGCATTTTGTTCTTCACGATTTGCTGTAGCGCTGATATGACGTCGTATTTCTCTATTTTTGTAAAAAAATCGTCGATGGGACAAATTATGTCACGCACATATTAAACAATAACTAAAGATCTATGAAGGGATGATAGTCATGTGATATATCATTGGAATCTTGAGTTTATGAGCATTTTTATGATAATATAATATCATATATTTTCAAAGTTTATATTCATTCCTTTCTTCCCTGGATTCAGCCTACTAAAATTCAAAGGAAAAAAAATCGAGATGGGACAATTCTCTGTCACGCACGTTTAAAGGAAAATCTCATACTTAGCTTAATCTAAAGATGTTAAACGTGATGAATCATAAAATATGGGCTATGAGCATTCTCTACATACCAAATATGTTATCATTTGTTTTCCTGATATCATTTTAGACTGCTATTAAAAACACCCTAATCAATTTTTACAACGTCAAAATATTTTGGAACAAAAGAATGCTGAATTTGACCAAGTCATATTACCTGGTCCAAATACATGCAAAGCAATGCAACTGAACTTAAAATTATAGTATATGTAATACAAGGGCAATGCTTTTATGACATTATAAAATATCTAGTTGAATGTCACTAGAAAAACATAATTTCGTGTATTTAAATGACGAGAGTCTTTGAAACCCGCCATATTTCTATCAATTTTTTTCTTGGTACAAAACAGACACAAGTCGCAAAATGCTTGCTATGTAAACAAAATAAATACAAAACATATATTTTTAACGTTAAGTTCTAGTTGAACATATATAGAATAAGTATTAATGACATCTTTTTCATAGGTTTGATTTTTAAATAAGATAATAAGGGCCTAAGGTCCTTACCAACATTTATTTTTCGACTTTTACACATTTTTACTGTTTCTTGGGCATCCAAGATGGCGGATATGCGTTGATGACGTCACAAGATCATGTGACGTCATAAACGCCCATCAGCAATTCTTGTCCCATACCGAATTTGAACTAAATCGGTTAAGGAATAAAAAAGTTATGACCAAATTACCATATTTCAAAATTATCAAATGCAACGTTTTACATGGCTAAAATGTGCACTTTAAAACTCAATAGAGTCTTTTAAGCGTCCCTTATCTAAAAAATAGGAAATAAAAATTAAATATTAATATACCATATAATTTTCATTTCAATTACCTATGTTTTGATATCTAACATGTTATATATTATGCTAAAACCATTGTTCAAGAGTCGTCCGAAAATAGATGTACCATTGCGTGTTAGTAATTCTGTAAATGTACATGAGATCGGGACATAGTATGATTTTCTTAACAGGTATAATATAATTATCCAATGATTTGCGCCAAAATATAGCTACACCACCATTGCCCCATACTTTCCCGCAATTAAAATCATTTAAAGATTTGCTACTGGAGCTACAACAATTAAAGTCAGGATGGACGGAGTCCAACTTAAATCTATTACAATTGTAAAGTTTATGCTCGGAGAGAGCCATTATATCGCATTGTGATAGCAGAGAATTAATATATAGTGACGATACGTTTAAACCTCTGCAGTTCCATTGTATGAGTCTCAAATCATTATTTGATAGAATATTTTGGGAAGTATTGATTGCATTCATATGGGAAGTAAAAATATTTATATGGGCAAGAAAATAAAATAGCAGGAAACACAGATGTATTGGTTTCATGGAATCCATACACTGTATACCCCTAAACTGCAAGATGTCGTTCATCCTCGTCAATAGTTTCACCATATCTATTGTTATTGTAGTAGCCGTTTGAGTCGTGGCCGAGCTCATATGTATCATATGATCGCCCATGTGAATGGGAATAATGAACTGTGATTACAGGTATATGTTTGAAATTACTACCCCGTTGACTATTGTAGTTTGAGCGCTGGGTAGATCTGCGCTGCCAAACACGGCATCCAATTTCCGGGTCTGGCCAAAAATTGGTTGCAAGAATTATCTCTGCTTGGGATTCGGGGATGTTAAGTTTGCATCCGACTTTATCGTCGCATACACGATTGTGTACAATATCGGCCTTCATGACTCTTATTCCCTTATCCTTGGCATGGTCAACGATCGCAGAACGGATATCATCGTCTGAAACATTGGAATCTTTTCGAATATTGCTAACATAAACAAGCGTGAATTTTACCTCTAAATATTCATTTTTCCGCCGTGACAAAATCAATGTCCCCCAGGGACAAACCTGTATCTTACAGGTTTACGAGTACTATATGTACCTGTATGTACAAGTGACATATAGGTTAGGTACTTTGACCTATCTACCAAATGTGTTTTGTATTTAAATGTATTCTTCGTATTAAGTTGGTATTGTAGCACCCCAGGGGCAGTGCGCTCTTTGCTTATAAGTGGTGGTAGTGTAGCAAATAAAATAGCACAACCTACTCCCGGGGGCGCCACGGGTAATCCCCAAATGACGCTCCCTCACTGAAGCCGCCAAACGGGAAAAAGCAAACAGACTAATTAATTTAATTTTAATATCAAATAATAGAACATAACTTTTATTTACTAAAATTACATGGATTTGCTTGATGATAATAAAGAAAACAAATTCCAATAATTAATATGAAATGTAATACAGATCAAGGAGAATTACAGATGCGCTAATAGGTGAGAAGGCTGAAAGAGCGCAGATAAATGCAATGTCATGTTGCGACTTCTTAGCCGCTCTCCTGAGGGAGAACTGGCAGCGCTGCTAGGTTGGTTGATCGCTCCTAGTGCAGCTACATTCCCAACGCTCGGCCGAGCGGGAGGGGGTAGCGCAGAAAGACAGCAACATTCCAATGCCAGCCATGACTTCCAAAATAAAATCAATTAATGTAAATAACAGTGTTCATTTAATAAAAGAATTTGCCACTGCTCATCCTGGGATCCTGCAGGTATTAAAGTTAAATAAACTGATGAGTTTTTCATTTCGAATTCTTTTCTCTTTTCAATGTGAATTTTAGCATAACATTACATGAACAAGAATGAAATAAAAGATGATGAGCTTACCAAAATACTGATTGATCCAAATAATATCCAAAAAAGGTGATTAAATCCATTAAATGAAGATAAAAATGAGAAAACTAAAACTACATCTTGTCCCTGCAAAATCCCAGCAGAAGAGACAGATAACTTGATCAGAGCTGTGAACAAGCTAGGAACTGGCAAAATCTCATCAGTGGCCAAATAATCACTGTACAAAATCAAATGGAGAGTTTTATAGACACAATTACAAGGTGTTAAACAGTGAATCTGCAAACTGACAAAGTATTACACAGTCGCTAAAAATAGATTGTTTTGATGTCTGAGAAAAACTCATTAACAATAAGAGGAATATCTTCTCAATGATGATGCATTAAATTATTTAATTACAAATCTAATTAATAAATAAAAATAAAAGTAACGGCACAAAATATGGTTGGGTCGTTACATACCTCCCCTCTTTGAAAGGCATGGCCTAACCTCACAAAACTTTAAAATATATAGTCATTGACTACCACTCTAAATATTCATCAAATGCCCATGAAAAAACTTTACATAAAAGTAAGACAATGTCCATTTTAAAATAATCCAGGCATTTGCCCTGCTGCTCCACCAAGTGATGGGTGGATGTAATCAATTGGAGCGCTGGATCAGCGCACACAGGCAGCTGCTATCGATAAATATACATTATGTATGCGTAGATCTCTAGATTTTCCTCAGAGTCAATCACTGGATTATTCCCATTGTATATCACTGGAGCAATATATTGAGGAGAACCTGGCCAGATTGTTCCTACAATAATAAGTCACTGGATCCTACATATGGTTTATCACTGGATTGTTCATAACGCAGTTCTCGCTGTTGATCCTTGAGTGTTCATAATGTAGATTTGTTTGGATAGTGAGACAAACACCTGAAAATACTAATAAAAAAAAGAGTGGTAGACAAGATGTTTAAAACTTATCTAAAATACAGCTACATTAAGTTTAGTACAAATTAATGCTAGCTTAAAATTACAAGATAGCTTGTTAAAGTGTATTAAATATTTAAATTATCATCCACCATACAGGTGGTAGCTATGCTCAGCCTGTCAGATATCAGGTCTTTAAAATATTTTTATACAAAAATTAGAAATAAATGAATAACATAAATAAATTACATAAGCACTATTAATCACAAGCAGCAAAGATCCTGGCAGACATCATCACTGCCGCTCAGTGAAAGTTAGCAGACAGGCAATTGCAGGCTTCATAATTCAAAGCGCATTGCATATTCTGTCATCAGGGTGAAACACTGGCTGCTACAGATACTCTGTGGAAAGGTCCTTCCTGCACACATCACAGCGCGTGATAAGCCAAATGTTTCACAAGGTACTCCAGGTCCACTCGGTGTCACAAATTAGAGGCCATTGCTTCTGTCCCCGTGTCATTTCCACCCGCGCCTAAGGGAGGGTCCACTCCCGGCTCCAACCCAGCCTGGCGCATCCGGTGTGGTCCGGCACTAGATGGGGAAACCAACCCAGGTTTCAAATGGCACATGAGCTATGCAGGCTACTTGATTAGAATTTGAGGGGTGAAGTATATGTCTTCATTCATTTCATTTACATAGCATCGTGATCACCATTCCTGGGGTCCACTCTTACCTCTAGATAGCCTTCTGCACACAAGACAGACGTCCTAGTGGAGGTTGGGACCAGCACAAATTATGTGACCAAGCTCCAAACAACTGTTAGCCAAGGGTTAACACAATCAAGCACTCCAGCAGGAGCTAATGTGATACACAGCTCTACTGCGATGGCCATGAGTTAGTGCTAGATTTTTACATCTCAGCTTCGCTGGGGTGATCAATCCAAGCGAAATGTATTCCGCAGACACACAATGAAATCAAGAGGGGTGGATCATTGAATGTCAGGTGACATGAGCGCAATACACATGAGACGTTGCGCTTTCCCGAGACAGCTGCTTAAAAAGTCTACTGACTACAAGATATTACCCTCGCCTCAAAGGAAACTGGACGCTCCTCGTCTGCAACAACTTTACTGGATTGTAGAGCCATTGTGGTTCCTAACATGTTCCAGCTCAGGCAATATCCTGTTCATTCCAAAAGTGTTCAACCAAAGTGCAGCTCGGGTGATGCAAGTGCACTATAAAAGGCGAATAACTCTTAGCCTGGATATGTGTGAAATGATGCATGATTTTCTGCACGCAGGCCATCATATTTCGGCATCATTCCACAAGTTTTCAATCTTCCCTGGATACATATCGTAAGATACGTATATCCGCCAGCGTAAGGTGAAGATATGAAATACGTACACATACATGTAATACAATGCGATGAAGTATGCTTATGGCGCAATCCATTGGCTTACAGACTGCAACAAATAGCAACATCTATCGTGATAATCCCCAATTAAAACATCCGAATCACAAGATGTAAGTCATTTCATTAAATAAGATGTACATAGTACATAGGTAAATCATCAGGCATCAGTTCCCCAGATATATGTACATAGCACAAAATGATCATCTTAGCTGCAGTATACATGTACATGGTACAAAATGCGCACTAAGCTACTATGTACACAGTACACAATGGTAAGAATCAGCATATGTAAGTGCGATCCAAATTGACGAATCCTAAGGCTTACCAATAGCCAAAGGAACCGGCTCTTATGCATGTGGCGTGACTAAAATCACCAAGTCACAACCATGGGATAATGCAGTACAATCAAATGCGCATATTTCAGCACAATCAAGCTGCACAATTACAAGAGCGGCACTGTGAAGGCGCTCGATGCCACCGCTGCCTGACCAATGTAGCACCCCAGGGGCAGTGCGCTCTTTGCTTATAAGTGGTGGTAGTGTAGCAAATAAAATAGCACAACCTACTCCCGGGGGCGCCACGGGTAATCCCCAAATGACGCTCCCTCACTGAAGCCGCCAAACGGGAAAAAGCAAACAGACTAATTAATTTAATTTTAATATCAAATAATAGAACATAACTTTTATTTACTAAAATTACATGGATTTGCTTGATGATAATAAAGAAAACAAATTCCAATAATTAATATGAAATGTAATACAGATCAAGGAGAATTACAGATGCGCTAATAGGTGAGAAGGCTGAAAGAGCGCAGATAAATGCAATGTCATGTTGCGACTTCTTAGCCGCTCTCCTGAGGGAGAACTGGCAGCGCTGCTAGGTTGGTTGATCGCTCCTAGTGCAGCTACATTCCCAACGCTCGGCCGAGCGGGAGGGGGTAGCGCAGAAAGACAGCAACATTCCAATGCCAGCCATGACTTCCAAAATAAAATCAATTAATGTAAATAACAGTGTTCATTTAATAAAAGAATTTGCCACTGCTCATCCTGGGATCCTGCAGGTATTAAAGTTAAATAAACTGATGAGTTTTTCATTTCGAATTCTTTTCTCTTTTCAATGTGAATTTTAGCATAACATTACATGAACAAGAATGAAATAAAAGATGATGAGCTTACCAAAATACTGATTGATCCAAATAATATCCAAAAAAGGTGATTAAATCCATTAAATGAAGATAAAAATGAGAAAACTAAAACTACATCTTGTCCCTGCAAAATCCCAGCAGAAGAGACAGATAACTTGATCAGAGCTGTGAACAAGCTAGGAACTGGCAAAATCTCATCAGTGGCCAAATAATCACTGTACAAAATCAAATGGAGAGTTTTATAGACACAATTACAAGGTGTTAAACAGTGAATCTGCAAACTGACAAAGTATTACACAGTCGCTAAAAATAGATTGTTTTGATGTCTGAGAAAAACTCATTAACAATAAGAGGAATATCTTCTCAATGATGATGCATTAAATTATTTAATTACAAATCTAATTAATAAATAAAAATAAAAGTAACGGCACAAAATATGGTTGGGTCGTTACAGTATCATAAAGAGATGAAAAATATGTTAAGAAAAATAGATAAATGAGAGCTTCACTTTTTATAGAATCTTTATGAACATACTCCTATGTATATACCCTAGTCAACTTATTTCAGTTTGGGATCGTACTATGTTTACAAATACGTATTGTACATGTATGCAGTGATCTTCCCGCATTAAAGCAAGTGGGCGCAGCACCCACCTGAGATTTTTAAAATAGGCATGCCCCCATCTGAAAATCCATTTGCACTCACTTGAAATTGAGAAAAATCATAAAAATTACATATTTTGACCAATTTTTGTCTGGATTGTGAAAATGAGAATTTTGCACACACCTGAGAAAAAACCTGGGGAGATCACATGTATGTGTATCCATATTCTTTATTGCCCTTTATGAAAAAGGAGATACAAAAATATGTGTCATCACGATTTTATTTTGTTCATCGCGTGCGAAATAAATGATAGTTAAGTTTATGTATATTAAATCACTTGCGGAGATTAATACATGTACATATATGTATATAAAATAATTTATATACTGTCATCATG
>CAIIXF020000093.1:0-31387 GCA_903813345.2 Owenia fusiformis
CTGTTCAACTTGAACTATAACATCATTTTAGACCATTAATTTCAATTTTAGAGAGAAAAATTTATTTCGTAGCGCTCGTCCGAGGAGGCTCTCATGTTAAGTGTGTCTCGGCCGGAGACGTGTCATCCCGAGATGACACGAGACATCACCACTCTGTTCAACTTGAACTATAACATCATTTTAGACCATTAATTTCAATTTTAGAGAGAAAAATTTATTTCGTAGCGCTCGTCCGAGGAGGCTCTCATGTTAAGTGTGTCTCGGCCGGAGACGTGTCATCCCGAGATGACACGAGACATCACCACTCTGTTCAACTTGAACTATAACATCATTTTAGACCATTAATTTCAATTTTAGAGAGAAAAATTTATTTCGTAGCGCTCGTCCGAGGAGGCTCTCATGTTAAGTGTGTCTCGGCCGGAGACGTGTCATCCCGAGATGACACGAGACATCACCACTCTGTTCAACTTGAACTATAACATCATTTTAGACCATTAATTTCAATTTTAGAGAGAAAAATTTATTTCGTAGCGCTCGTCCGAGGAGGCTCTCATGTTAAGTGTGTCTCGGCCGGAGACGTGTCATCCCGAGATGACACGAGACATCACCACTCTGTTCAACTTGAACTATAACATCATTTTAGACCATTAATTTCAATTTTAGAGAGAAAAATTTATTTCGTAGCGCTCGTCCGAGGAGGCTCTCATGTTAAGTGTGTCTCGGCCGGAGACGTGTCATCCCGAGATGACACGAGACATCACCACTCTGTTCAACTTGAACTATAACATCATTTTAGACCATTAATTTCAATTTTAGAGAGAAAAATTTATTTCGTAGCGCTCGTCCGAGGAGGCTCTCATGTTAAGTGTGTCTCGGCCGGAGACGTGTCATCCCGAGATGACACGAGACATCACCACTCTGTTCAACTTGAACTATAACATCATTTTAGACCATTAATTTCAATTTTAGAGAGAAAAATTTATTTCGTAGCGCTCGTCCGAGGAGGCTCTCATGTTAAGTGTGTCTCGGCCGGAGACGTGTCATCCCGAGATGACACGAGACATCACCACTCTGTTCAACTTGAACTATAACATCATTTTAGACCATTAATTTCAATTTTAGAGAGAAAAATTTATTTCGTAGCGCTCGTCCGAGGAGGCTCTCATGTTAAGTGTGTCTCGGCCGGAGACGTGTCATCCCGAGATGACACGAGACATCACCACTCTGTTCAACTTGAACTATAACATCATTTTAGACCATTAATTTCAATTTTAGAGAGAAAAATTTATTTCGTAGCGCTCGTCCGAGGAGGCTCTCATGTTAAGTGTGTCTCGGCCGGAGACGTGTCATCCCGAGATGACACGAGACATCACCACTCTGTTCAACTTGAACTATAACATCATTTTAGACCATTAATTTCAATTTTAGAGAGAAAAATTTATTTCGTAGCGCTCGTCCGAGGAGGCTCTCATGTTAAGTGTGTCTCGGCCGGAGACGTGTCATCCCGAGATGACACGAGACATCACCACTCTGTTCAACTTGAACTATAACATCATTTTAGACCATTAATTTCAATTTTAGAGAGAAAAATTTATTTCGTAGCGCTCGTCCGAGGAGGCTCTCATGTTAAGTGTGTCTCGGCCGGAGACGTGTCATCCCGAGATGACACGAGACATCACCACTCTGTTCAACTTGAACTATAACATCATTTTAGACCATTAATTTCAATTTTAGAGAGAAAAATTTATTTCGTAGCGCTCGTCCGAGGAGGCTCTCATGTTAAGTGTGTCTCGGCCGGAGACGTGTCATCCCGAGATGACACGAGACATCACCACTCTGTTCAACTTGAACTATAACATCATTTTAGACCATTAATTTCAATTTTAGAGAGAAAAATTTATTTCGTAGCGCTCGTCCGAGGAGGCTCTCATGTTAAGTGTGTCTCGGCCGGAGACGTGTCATCCCGAGATGACACGAGACATCACCACTCTGTTCAACTTGAACTATAACATCATTTTAGACCATTAATTTCAATTTTAGAGAGAAAAATTTATTTCGTAGCGCTCGTCCGAGGAGGCTCTCATGTTAAGTGTGTCTCGGCCGGAGACGTGTCATCCCGAGATGACACGAGACATCACCACTCTGTTCAACTTGAACTATAACATCATTTTAGACCATTAATTTCAATTTTAGAGAGAAAAATTTATTTCGTAGCGCTCGTCCGAGGAGGCTCTCATGTTAAGTGTGTCTCGGCCGGAGACGTGTCATCCCGAGATGACACGAGACATCACCACTCTGTTCAACTTGAACTATAACATCATTTTAGACCATTAATTTCAATTTTAGAGAGAAAAATTTATTTCGTAGCGCTCGTCCGAGGAGGCTCTCATGTTAAGTGTGTCTCGGCCGGAGACGTGTCATCCCGAGATGACACGAGACATCACCACTCTGTTCAACTTGAACTATAACATCATTTTAGACCATTAATTTCAATTTTAGAGAGAAAAATTTATTTCGTAGCGCTCGTCCGAGGAGGCTCTCATGTTAAGTGTGTCTCGGCCGGAGACGTGTCATCCCGAGATGACACGAGACATCACCACTCTGTTCAACTTGAACTATAACATCATTTTAGACCATTAATTTCAATTTTAGAGAGAAAAATTTATTTCGTAGCGCTCGTCCGAGGAGGCTCTCATGTTAAGTGTGTCTCGGCCGGAGACGTGTCATCCCGAGATGACACGAGACATCACCACTCTGTTCAACTTGAACTATAACATCATTTTAGACCATTAATTTCAATTTTAGAGAGAAAAATTTATTTCGTAGCGCTCGTCCGAGGAGGCTCTCATGTTAAGTGTGTCTCGGCCGGAGACGTGTCATCCCGAGATGACACGAGACATCACCACTCTGTTCAACTTGAACTATAACATCATTTTAGACCATTAATTTCAATTTTAGAGAGAAAAATTTATTTCGTAGCGCTCGTCCGAGGAGGCTCTCATGTTAAGTGTGTCTCGGCCGGAGACGTGTCATCCCGAGATGACACGAGACATCACCACTCTGTTCAACTTGAACTATAACATCATTTTAGACCATTAATTTCAATTTTAGAGAGAAAAATTTATTTCGTAGCGCTCGTCCGAGGAGGCTCTCATGTTAAGTGTGTCTCGGCCGGAGACGTGTCATCCCGAGATGACACGAGACATCACCACTCTGTTCAACTTGAACTATAACATCATTTTAGACCATTAATTTCAATTTTAGAGAGAAAAATTTATTTCGTAGCGCTCGTCCGAGGAGGCTCTCATGTTAAGTGTGTCTCGGCCGGAGACGTGTCATCCCGAGATGACACGAGACATCACCACTCTGTTCAACTTGAACTATAACATCATTTTAGACCATTAATTTCAATTTTAGAGAGAAAAATTTATTTCGTAGCGCTCGTCCGAGGAGGCTCTCATGTTAAGTGTGTCTCGGCCGGAGACGTGTCATCCCGAGATGACACGAGACATCACCACTCTGTTCAACTTGAACTATAACATCATTTTAGACCATTAATTTCAATTTTAGAGAGAAAAATTTATTTCGTAGCGCTCGTCCGAGGAGGCTCTCATGTTAAGTGTGTCTCGGCCGGAGACGTGTCATCCCGAGATGACACGAGACATCACCACTCTGTTCAACTTGAACTATAACATCATTTTAGACCATTAATTTCAATTTTAGAGAGAAAAATTTATTTCGTAGCGCTCGTCCGAGGAGGCTCTCATGTTAAGTGTGTCTCGGCCGGAGACGTGTCATCCCGAGATGACACGAGACATCACCACTCTGTTCAACTTGAACTATAACATCATTTTAGACCATTAATTTCAATTTTAGAGAGAAAAATTTATTTCGTAGCGCTCGTCCGAGGAGGCTCTCATGTTAAGTGTGTCTCGGCCGGAGACGTGTCATCCCGAGATGACACGAGACATCACCACTCTGTTCAACTTGAACTATAACATCATTTTAGACCATTAATTTCAATTTTAGAGAGAAAAATTTATTTCGTAGCGCTCGTCCGAGGAGGCTCTCATGTTAAGTGTGTCTCGGCCGGAGACGTGTCATCCCGAGATGACACGAGACATCACCACTCTGTTCAACTTGAACTATAACATCATTTTAGACCATTAATTTCAATTTTAGAGAGAAAAATTTATTTCGTAGCGCTCGTCCGAGGAGGCTCTCATGTTAAGTGTGTCTCGGCCGGAGACGTGTCATCCCGAGATGACACGAGACATCACCACTCTGTTCAACTTGAACTATAACATCATTTTAGACCATTAATTTCAATTTTAGAGAGAAAAATTTATTTCGTAGCGCTCGTCCGAGGAGGCTCTCATGTTAAGTGTGTCTCGGCCGGAGACGTGTCATCCCGAGATGACACGAGACATCACCACTCTGTTCAACTTGAACTATAACATCATTTTAGACCATTAATTTCAATTTTAGAGAGAAAAATTTATTTCGTAGCGCTCGTCCGAGGAGGCTCTCATGTTAAGTGTGTCTCGGCCGGAGACGTGTCATCCCGAGATGACACGAGACATCACCACTCTGTTCAACTTGAACTATAACATCATTTTAGACCATTAATTTCAATTTTAGAGAGAAAAATTTATTTCGTAGCGCTCGTCCGAGGAGGCTCTCATGTTAAGTGTGTCTCGGCCGGAGACGTGTCATCCCGAGATGACACGAGACATCACCACTCTGTTCAACTTGAACTATAACATCATTTTAGACCATTAATTTCAATTTTAGAGAGAAAAATTTATTTCGTAGCGCTCGTCCGAGGAGGCTCTCATGTTAAGTGTGTCTCGGCCGGAGACGTGTCATCCCGAGATGACACGAGACATCACCACTCTGTTCAACTTGAACTATAACATCATTTTAGACCATTAATTTCAATTTTAGAGAGAAAAATTTATTTCGTAGCGCTCGTCCGAGGAGGCTCTCATGTTAAGTGTGTCTCGGCCGGAGACGTGTCATCCCGAGATGACACGAGACATCACCACTCTGTTCAACTTGAACTATAACATCATTTTAGACCATTAATTTCAATTTTAGAGAGAAAAATTTATTTCGTAGCGCTCGTCCGAGGAGGCTCTCATGTTAAGTGTGTCTCGGCCGGAGACGTGTCATCCCGAGATGACACGAGACATCACCACTCTGTTCAACTTGAACTATAACATCATTTTAGACCATTAATTTCAATTTTAGAGAGAAAAATTTATTTCGTAGCGCTCGTCCGAGGAGGCTCTCATGTTAAGTGTGTCTCGGCCGGAGACGTGTCATCCCGAGATGACACGAGACATCACCACTCTGTTCAACTTGAACTATAACATCATTTTAGACCATTAATTTCAATTTTAGAGAGAAAAATTTATTTCGTAGCGCTCGTCCGAGGAGGCTCTCATGTTAAGTGTGTCTCGGCCGGAGACGTGTCATCCCGAGATGACACGAGACATCACCACTCTGTTCAACTTGAACTATAACATCATTTTAGACCATTAATTTCAATTTTAGAGAGAAAAATTTATTTCGTAGCGCTCGTCCGAGGAGGCTCTCATGTTAAGTGTGTCTCGGCCGGAGACGTGTCATCCCGAGATGACACGAGACATCACCACTCTGTTCAACTTGAACTATAACATCATTTTAGACCATTAATTTCAATTTTAGAGAGAAAAATTTATTTCGTAGCGCTCGTCCGAGGAGGCTCTCATGTTAAGTGTGTCTCGGCCGGAGACGTGTCATCCCGAGATGACACGAGACATCACCACTCTGTTCAACTTGAACTATAACATCATTTTAGACCATTAATTTCAATTTTAGAGAGAAAAATTTATTTCGTAGCGCTCGTCCGAGGAGGCTCTCATGTTAAGTGTGTCTCGGCCGGAGACGTGTCATCCCGAGATGACACGAGACATCACCACTCTGTTCAACTTGAACTATAACATCATTTTAGACCATTAATTTCAATTTTAGAGAGAAAAATTTATTTCGTAGCGCTCGTCCGAGGAGGCTCTCATGTTAAGTGTGTCTCGGCCGGAGACGTGTCATCCCGAGATGACACGAGACATCACCACTCTGTTCAACTTGAACTATAACATCATTTTAGACCATTAATTTCAATTTTAGAGAGAAAAATTTATTTCGTAGCGCTCGTCCGAGGAGGCTCTCATGTTAAGTGTGTCTCGGCCGGAGACGTGTCATCCCGAGATGACACGAGACATCACCACTCTGTTCAACTTGAACTATAACATCATTTTAGACCATTAATTTCAATTTTAGAGAGAAAAATTTATTTCGTAGCGCTCGTCCGAGGAGGCTCTCATGTTAAGTGTGTCTCGGCCGGAGACGTGTCATCCCGAGATGACACGAGACATCACCACTCTGTTCAACTTGAACTATAACATCATTTTAGACCATTAATTTCAATTTTAGAGAGAAAAATTTATTTCGTAGCGCTCGTCCGAGGAGGCTCTCATGTTAAGTGTGTCTCGGCCGGAGACGTGTCATCCCGAGATGACACGAGACATCACCACTCTGTTCAACTTGAACTATAACATCATTTTAGACCATTAATTTCAATTTTAGAGAGAAAAATTTATTTCGTAGCGCTCGTCCGAGGAGGCTCTCATGTTAAGTGTGTCTCGGCCGGAGACGTGTCATCCCGAGATGACACGAGACATCACCACTCTGTTCAACTTGAACTATAACATCATTTTAGACCATTAATTTCAATTTTAGAGAGAAAAATTTATTTCGTAGCGCTCGTCCGAGGAGGCTCTCATGTTAAGTGTGTCTCGGCCGGAGACGTGTCATCCCGAGATGACACGAGACATCACCACTCTGTTCAACTTGAACTATAACATCATTTTAGACCATTAATTTCAATTTTAGAGAGAAAAATTTATTTCGTAGCGCTCGTCCGAGGAGGCTCTCATGTTAAGTGTGTCTCGGCCGGAGACGTGTCATCCCGAGATGACACGAGACATCACCACTCTGTTCAACTTGAACTATAACATCATTTTAGACCATTAATTTCAATTTTAGAGAGAAAAATTTATTTCGTAGCGCTCGTCCGAGGAGGCTCTCATGTTAAGTGTGTCTCGGCCGGAGACGTGTCATCCCGAGATGACACGAGACATCACCACTCTGTTCAACTTGAACTATAACATCATTTTAGACCATTAATTTCAATTTTAGAGAGAAAAATTTATTTCGTAGCGCTCGTCCGAGGAGGCTCTCATGTTAAGTGTGTCTCGGCCGGAGACGTGTCATCCCGAGATGACACGAGACATCACCACTCTGTTCAACTTGAACTATAACATCATTTTAGACCATTAATTTCAATTTTAGAGAGAAAAATTTATTTCGTAGCGCTCGTCCGAGGAGGCTCTCATGTTAAGTGTGTCTCGGCCGGAGACGTGTCATCCCGAGATGACACGAGACATCACCACTCTGTTCAACTTGAACTATAACATCATTTTAGACCATTAATTTCAATTTTAGAGAGAAAAATTTATTTCGTAGCGCTCGTCCGAGGAGGCTCTCATGTTAAGTGTGTCTCGGCCGGAGACGTGTCATCCCGAGATGACACGAGACATCACCACTCTGTTCAACTTGAACTATAACATCATTTTAGACCATTAATTTCAATTTTAGAGAGAAAAATTTATTTCGTAGCGCTCGTCCGAGGAGGCTCTCATGTTAAGTGTGTCTCGGCCGGAGACGTGTCATCCCGAGATGACACGAGACATCACCACTCTGTTCAACTTGAACTATAACATCATTTTAGACCATTAATTTCAATTTTAGAGAGAAAAATTTATTTCGTAGCGCTCGTCCGAGGAGGCTCTCATGTTAAGTGTGTCTCGGCCGGAGACGTGTCATCCCGAGATGACACGAGACATCACCACTCTGTTCAACTTGAACTATAACATCATTTTAGACCATTAATTTCAATTTTAGAGAGAAAAATTTATTTCGTAGCGCTCGTCCGAGGAGGCTCTCATGTTAAGTGTGTCTCGGCCGGAGACGTGTCATCCCGAGATGACACGAGACATCACCACTCTGTTCAACTTGAACTATAACATCATTTTAGACCATTAATTTCAATTTTAGAGAGAAAAATTTATTTCGTAGCGCTCGTCCGAGGAGGCTCTCATGTTAAGTGTGTCTCGGCCGGAGACGTGTCATCCCGAGATGACACGAGACATCACCACTCTGTTCAACTTGAACTATAACATCATTTTAGACCATTAATTTCAATTTTAGAGAGAAAAATTTATTTCGTAGCGCTCGTCCGAGGAGGCTCTCATGTTAAGTGTGTCTCGGCCGGAGACGTGTCATCCCGAGATGACACGAGACATCACCACTCTGTTCAACTTGAACTATAACATCATTTTAGACCATTAATTTCAATTTTAGAGAGAAAAATTTATTTCGTAGCGCTCGTCCGAGGAGGCTCTCATGTTAAGTGTGTCTCGGCCGGAGACGTGTCATCCCGAGATGACACGAGACATCACCACTCTGTTCAACTTGAACTATAACATCATTTTAGACCATTAATTTCAATTTTAGAGAGAAAAATTTATTTCGTAGCGCTCGTCCGAGGAGGCTCTCATGTTAAGTGTGTCTCGGCCGGAGACGTGTCATCCCGAGATGACACGAGACATCACCACTCTGTTCAACTTGAACTATAACATCATTTTAGACCATTAATTTCAATTTTAGAGAGAAAAATTTATTTCGTAGCGCTCGTCCGAGGAGGCTCTCATGTTAAGTGTGTCTCGGCCGGAGACGTGTCATCCCGAGATGACACGAGACATCACCACTCTGTTCAACTTGAACTATAACATCATTTTAGACCATTAATTTCAATTTTAGAGAGAAAAATTTATTTCGTAGCGCTCGTCCGAGGAGGCTCTCATGTTAAGTGTGTCTCGGCCGGAGACGTGTCATCCCGAGATGACACGAGACATCACCACTCTGTTCAACTTGAACTATAACATCATTTTAGACCATTAATTTCAATTTTAGAGAGAAAAATTTATTTCGTAGCGCTCGTCCGAGGAGGCTCTCATGTTAAGTGTGTCTCGGCCGGAGACGTGTCATCCCGAGATGACACGAGACATCACCACTCTGTTCAACTTGAACTATAACATCATTTTAGACCATTAATTTCAATTTTAGAGAGAAAAATTTATTTCGTAGCGCTCGTCCGAGGAGGCTCTCATGTTAAGTGTGTCTCGGCCGGAGACGTGTCATCCCGAGATGACACGAGACATCACCACTCTGTTCAACTTGAACTATAACATCATTTTAGACCATTAATTTCAATTTTAGAGAGAAAAATTTATTTCGTAGCGCTCGTCCGAGGAGGCTCTCATGTTAAGTGTGTCTCGGCCGGAGACGTGTCATCCCGAGATGACACGAGACATCACCACTCTGTTCAACTTGAACTATAACATCATTTTAGACCATTAATTTCAATTTTAGAGAGAAAAATTTATTTCGTAGCGCTCGTCCGAGGAGGCTCTCATGTTAAGTGTGTCTCGGCCGGAGACGTGTCATCCCGAGATGACACGAGACATCACCACTCTGTTCAACTTGAACTATAACATCATTTTAGACCATTAATTTCAATTTTAGAGAGAAAAATTTATTTCGTAGCGCTCGTCCGAGGAGGCTCTCATGTTAAGTGTGTCTCGGCCGGAGACGTGTCATCCCGAGATGACACGAGACATCACCACTCTGTTCAACTTGAACTATAACATCATTTTAGACCATTAATTTCAATTTTAGAGAGAAAAATTTATTTCGTAGCGCTCGTCCGAGGAGGCTCTCATGTTAAGTGTGTCTCGGCCGGAGACGTGTCATCCCGAGATGACACGAGACATCACCACTCTGTTCAACTTGAACTATAACATCATTTTAGACCATTAATTTCAATTTTAGAGAGAAAAATTTATTTCGTAGCGCTCGTCCGAGGAGGCTCTCATGTTAAGTGTGTCTCGGCCGGAGACGTGTCATCCCGAGATGACACGAGACATCACCACTCTGTTCAACTTGAACTATAACATCATTTTAGACCATTAATTTCAATTTTAGAGAGAAAAATTTATTTCGTAGCGCTCGTCCGAGGAGGCTCTCATGTTAAGTGTGTCTCGGCCGGAGACGTGTCATCCCGAGATGACACGAGACATCACCACTCTGTTCAACTTGAACTATAACATCATTTTAGACCATTAATTTCAATTTTAGAGAGAAAAATTTATTTCGTAGCGCTCGTCCGAGGAGGCTCTCATGTTAAGTGTGTCTCGGCCGGAGACGTGTCATCCCGAGATGACACGAGACATCACCACTCTGTTCAACTTGAACTATAACATCATTTTAGACCATTAATTTCAATTTTAGAGAGAAAAATTTATTTCGTAGCGCTCGTCCGAGGAGGCTCTCATGTTAAGTGTGTCTCGGCCGGAGACGTGTCATCCCGAGATGACACGAGACATCACCACTCTGTTCAACTTGAACTATAACATCATTTTAGACCATTAATTTCAATTTTAGAGAGAAAAATTTATTTCGTAGCGCTCGTCCGAGGAGGCTCTCATGTTAAGTGTGTCTCGGCCGGAGACGTGTCATCCCGAGATGACACGAGACATCACCACTCTGTTCAACTTGAACTATAACATCATTTTAGACCATTAATTTCAATTTTAGAGAGAAAAATTTATTTCGTAGCGCTCGTCCGAGGAGGCTCTCATGTTAAGTGTGTCTCGGCCGGAGACGTGTCATCCCGAGATGACACGAGACATCACCACTCTGTTCAACTTGAACTATAACATCATTTTAGACCATTAATTTCAATTTTAGAGAGAAAAATTTATTTCGTAGCGCTCGTCCGAGGAGGCTCTCATGTTAAGTGTGTCTCGGCCGGAGACGTGTCATCCCGAGATGACACGAGACATCACCACTCTGTTCAACTTGAACTATAACATCATTTTAGACCATTAATTTCAATTTTAGAGAGAAAAATTTATTTCGTAGCGCTCGTCCGAGGAGGCTCTCATGTTAAGTGTGTCTCGGCCGGAGACGTGTCATCCCGAGATGACACGAGACATCACCACTCTGTTCAACTTGAACTATAACATCATTTTAGACCATTAATTTCAATTTTAGAGAGAAAAATTTATTTCGTAGCGCTCGTCCGAGGAGGCTCTCATGTTAAGTGTGTCTCGGCCGGAGACGTGTCATCCCGAGATGACACGAGACATCACCACTCTGTTCAACTTGAACTATAACATCATTTTAGACCATTAATTTCAATTTTAGAGAGAAAAATTTATTTCGTAGCGCTCGTCCGAGGAGGCTCTCATGTTAAGTGTGTCTCGGCCGGAGACGTGTCATCCCGAGATGACACGAGACATCACCACTCTGTTCAACTTGAACTATAACATCATTTTAGACCATTAATTTCAATTTTAGAGAGAAAAATTTATTTCGTAGCGCTCGTCCGAGGAGGCTCTCATGTTAAGTGTGTCTCGGCCGGAGACGTGTCATCCCGAGATGACACGAGACATCACCACTCTGTTCAACTTGAACTATAACATCATTTTAGACCATTAATTTCAATTTTAGAGAGAAAAATTTATTTCGTAGCGCTCGTCCGAGGAGGCTCTCATGTTAAGTGTGTCTCGGCCGGAGACGTGTCATCCCGAGATGACACGAGACATCACCACTCTGTTCAACTTGAACTATAACATCATTTTAGACCATTAATTTCAATTTTAGAGAGAAAAATTTATTTCGTAGCGCTCGTCCGAGGAGGCTCTCATGTTAAGTGTGTCTCGGCCGGAGACGTGTCATCCCGAGATGACACGAGACATCACCACTCTGTTCAACTTGAACTATAACATCATTTTAGACCATTAATTTCAATTTTAGAGAGAAAAATTTATTTCGTAGCGCTCGTCCGAGGAGGCTCTCATGTTAAGTGTGTCTCGGCCGGAGACGTGTCATCCCGAGATGACACGAGACATCACCACTCTGTTCAACTTGAACTATAACATCATTTTAGACCATTAATTTCAATTTTAGAGAGAAAAATTTATTTCGTAGCGCTCGTCCGAGGAGGCTCTCATGTTAAGTGTGTCTCGGCCGGAGACGTGTCATCCCGAGATGACACGAGACATCACCACTCTGTTCAACTTGAACTATAACATCATTTTAGACCATTAATTTCAATTTTAGAGAGAAAAATTTATTTCGTAGCGCTCGTCCGAGGAGGCTCTCATGTTAAGTGTGTCTCGGCCGGAGACGTGTCATCCCGAGATGACACGAGACATCACCACTCTGTTCAACTTGAACTATAACATCATTTTAGACCATTAATTTCAATTTTAGAGAGAAAAATTTATTTCGTAGCGCTCGTCCGAGGAGGCTCTCATGTTAAGTGTGTCTCGGCCGGAGACGTGTCATCCCGAGATGACACGAGACATCACCACTCTGTTCAACTTGAACTATAACATCATTTTAGACCATTAATTTCAATTTTAGAGAGAAAAATTTATTTCGTAGCGCTCGTCCGAGGAGGCTCTCATGTTAAGTGTGTCTCGGCCGGAGACGTGTCATCCCGAGATGACACGAGACATCACCACTCTGTTCAACTTGAACTATAACATCATTTTAGACCATTAATTTCAATTTTAGAGAGAAAAATTTATTTCGTAGCGCTCGTCCGAGGAGGCTCTCATGTTAAGTGTGTCTCGGCCGGAGACGTGTCATCCCGAGATGACACGAGACATCACCACTCTGTTCAACTTGAACTATAACATCATTTTAGACCATTAATTTCAATTTTAGAGAGAAAAATTTATTTCGTAGCGCTCGTCCGAGGAGGCTCTCATGTTAAGTGTGTCTCGGCCGGAGACGTGTCATCCCGAGATGACACGAGACATCACCACTCTGTTCAACTTGAACTATAACATCATTTTAGACCATTAATTTCAATTTTAGAGAGAAAAATTTATTTCGTAGCGCTCGTCCGAGGAGGCTCTCATGTTAAGTGTGTCTCGGCCGGAGACGTGTCATCCCGAGATGACACGAGACATCACCACTCTGTTCAACTTGAACTATAACATCATTTTAGACCATTAATTTCAATTTTAGAGAGAAAAATTTATTTCGTAGCGCTCGTCCGAGGAGGCTCTCATGTTAAGTGTGTCTCGGCCGGAGACGTGTCATCCCGAGATGACACGAGACATCACCACTCTGTTCAACTTGAACTATAACATCATTTTAGACCATTAATTTCAATTTTAGAGAGAAAAATTTATTTCGTAGCGCTCGTCCGAGGAGGCTCTCATGTTAAGTGTGTCTCGGCCGGAGACGTGTCATCCCGAGATGACACGAGACATCACCACTCTGTTCAACTTGAACTATAACATCATTTTAGACCATTAATTTCAATTTTAGAGAGAAAAATTTATTTCGTAGCGCTCGTCCGAGGAGGCTCTCATGTTAAGTGTGTCTCGGCCGGAGACGTGTCATCCCGAGATGACACGAGACATCACCACTCTGTTCAACTTGAACTATAACATCATTTTAGACCATTAATTTCAATTTTAGAGAGAAAAATTTATTTCGTAGCGCTCGTCCGAGGAGGCTCTCATGTTAAGTGTGTCTCGGCCGGAGACGTGTCATCCCGAGATGACACGAGACATCACCACTCTGTTCAACTTGAACTATAACATCATTTTAGACCATTAATTTCAATTTTAGAGAGAAAAATTTATTTCGTAGCGCTCGTCCGAGGAGGCTCTCATGTTAAGTGTGTCTCGGCCGGAGACGTGTCATCCCGAGATGACACGAGACATCACCACTCTGTTCAACTTGAACTATAACATCATTTTAGACCATTAATTTCAATTTTAGAGAGAAAAATTTATTTCGTAGCGCTCGTCCGAGGAGGCTCTCATGTTAAGTGTGTCTCGGCCGGAGACGTGTCATCCCGAGATGACACGAGACATCACCACTCTGTTCAACTTGAACTATAACATCATTTTAGACCATTAATTTCAATTTTAGAGAGAAAAATTTATTTCGTAGCGCTCGTCCGAGGAGGCTCTCATGTTAAGTGTGTCTCGGCCGGAGACGTGTCATCCCGAGATGACACGAGACATCACCACTCTGTTCAACTTGAACTATAACATCATTTTAGACCATTAATTTCAATTTTAGAGAGAAAAATTTATTTCGTAGCGCTCGTCCGAGGAGGCTCTCATGTTAAGTGTGTCTCGGCCGGAGACGTGTCATCCCGAGATGACACGAGACATCACCACTCTGTTCAACTTGAACTATAACATCATTTTAGACCATTAATTTCAATTTTAGAGAGAAAAATTTATTTCGTAGCGCTCGTCCGAGGAGGCTCTCATGTTAAGTGTGTCTCGGCCGGAGACGTGTCATCCCGAGATGACACGAGACATCACCACTCTGTTCAACTTGAACTATAACATCATTTTAGACCATTAATTTCAATTTTAGAGAGAAAAATTTATTTCGTAGCGCTCGTCCGAGGAGGCTCTCATGTTAAGTGTGTCTCGGCCGGAGACGTGTCATCCCGAGATGACACGAGACATCACCACTCTGTTCAACTTGAACTATAACATCATTTTAGACCATTAATTTCAATTTTAGAGAGAAAAATTTATTTCGTAGCGCTCGTCCGAGGAGGCTCTCATGTTAAGTGTGTCTCGGCCGGAGACGTGTCATCCCGAGATGACACGAGACATCACCACTCTGTTCAACTTGAACTATAACATCATTTTAGACCATTAATTTCAATTTTAGAGAGAAAAATTTATTTCGTAGCGCTCGTCCGAGGAGGCTCTCATGTTAAGTGTGTCTCGGCCGGAGACGTGTCATCCCGAGATGACACGAGACATCACCACTCTGTTCAACTTGAACTATAACATCATTTTAGACCATTAATTTCAATTTTAGAGAGAAAAATTTATTTCGTAGCGCTCGTCCGAGGAGGCTCTCATGTTAAGTGTGTCTCGGCCGGAGACGTGTCATCCCGAGATGACACGAGACATCACCACTCTGTTCAACTTGAACTATAACATCATTTTAGACCATTAATTTCAATTTTAGAGAGAAAAATTTATTTCGTAGCGCTCGTCCGAGGAGGCTCTCATGTTAAGTGTGTCTCGGCCGGAGACGTGTCATCCCGAGATGACACGAGACATCACCACTCTGTTCAACTTGAACTATAACATCATTTTAGACCATTAATTTCAATTTTAGAGAGAAAAATTTATTTCGTAGCGCTCGTCCGAGGAGGCTCTCATGTTAAGTGTGTCTCGGCCGGAGACGTGTCATCCCGAGATGACACGAGACATCACCACTCTGTTCAACTTGAACTATAACATCATTTTAGACCATTAATTTCAATTTTAGAGAGAAAAATTTATTTCGTAGCGCTCGTCCGAGGAGGCTCTCATGTTAAGTGTGTCTCGGCCGGAGACGTGTCATCCCGAGATGACACGAGACATCACCACTCTGTTCAACTTGAACTATAACATCATTTTAGACCATTAATTTCAATTTTAGAGAGAAAAATTTATTTCGTAGCGCTCGTCCGAGGAGGCTCTCATGTTAAGTGTGTCTCGGCCGGAGACGTGTCATCCCGAGATGACACGAGACATCACCACTCTGTTCAACTTGAACTATAACATCATTTTAGACCATTAATTTCAATTTTAGAGAGAAAAATTTATTTCGTAGCGCTCGTCCGAGGAGGCTCTCATGTTAAGTGTGTCTCGGCCGGAGACGTGTCATCCCGAGATGACACGAGACATCACCACTCTGTTCAACTTGAACTATAACATCATTTTAGACCATTAATTTCAATTTTAGAGAGAAAAATTTATTTCGTAGCGCTCGTCCGAGGAGGCTCTCATGTTAAGTGTGTCTCGGCCGGAGACGTGTCATCCCGAGATGACACGAGACATCACCACTCTGTTCAACTTGAACTATAACATCATTTTAGACCATTAATTTCAATTTTAGAGAGAAAAATTTATTTCGTAGCGCTCGTCCGAGGAGGCTCTCATGTTAAGTGTGTCTCGGCCGGAGACGTGTCATCCCGAGATGACACGAGACATCACCACTCTGTTCAACTTGAACTATAACATCATTTTAGACCATTAATTTCAATTTTAGAGAGAAAAATTTATTTCGTAGCGCTCGTCCGAGGAGGCTCTCATGTTAAGTGTGTCTCGGCCGGAGACGTGTCATCCCGAGATGACACGAGACATCACCACTCTGTTCAACTTGAACTATAACATCATTTTAGACCATTAATTTCAATTTTAGAGAGAAAAATTTATTTCGTAGCGCTCGTCCGAGGAGGCTCTCATGTTAAGTGTGTCTCGGCCGGAGACGTGTCATCCCGAGATGACACGAGACATCACCACTCTGTTCAACTTGAACTATAACATCATTTTAGACCATTAATTTCAATTTTAGAGAGAAAAATTTATTTCGTAGCGCTCGTCCGAGGAGGCTCTCATGTTAAGTGTGTCTCGGCCGGAGACGTGTCATCCCGAGATGACACGAGACATCACCACTCTGTTCAACTTGAACTATAACATCATTTTAGACCATTAATTTCAATTTTAGAGAGAAAAATTTATTTCGTAGCGCTCGTCCGAGGAGGCTCTCATGTTAAGTGTGTCTCGGCCGGAGACGTGTCATCCCGAGATGACACGAGACATCACCACTCTGTTCAACTTGAACTATAACATCATTTTAGACCATTAATTTCAATTTTAGAGAGAAAAATTTATTTCGTAGCGCTCGTCCGAGGAGGCTCTCATGTTAAGTGTGTCTCGGCCGGAGACGTGTCATCCCGAGATGACACGAGACATCACCACTCTGTTCAACTTGAACTATAACATCATTTTAGACCATTAATTTCAATTTTAGAGAGAAAAATTTATTTCGTAGCGCTCGTCCGAGGAGGCTCTCATGTTAAGTGTGTCTCGGCCGGAGACGTGTCATCCCGAGATGACACGAGACATCACCACTCTGTTCAACTTGAACTATAACATCATTTTAGACCATTAATTTCAATTTTAGAGAGAAAAATTTATTTCGTAGCGCTCGTCCGAGGAGGCTCTCATGTTAAGTGTGTCTCGGCCGGAGACGTGTCATCCCGAGATGACACGAGACATCACCACTCTGTTCAACTTGAACTATAACATCATTTTAGACCATTAATTTCAATTTTAGAGAGAAAAATTTATTTCGTAGCGCTCGTCCGAGGAGGCTCTCATGTTAAGTGTGTCTCGGCCGGAGACGTGTCATCCCGAGATGACACGAGACATCACCACTCTGTTCAACTTGAACTATAACATCATTTTAGACCATTAATTTCAATTTTAGAGAGAAAAATTTATTTCGTAGCGCTCGTCCGAGGAGGCTCTCATGTTAAGTGTGTCTCGGCCGGAGACGTGTCATCCCGAGATGACACGAGACATCACCACTCTGTTCAACTTGAACTATAACATCATTTTAGACCATTAATTTCAATTTTAGAGAGAAAAATTTATTTCGTAGCGCTCGTCCGAGGAGGCTCTCATGTTAAGTGTGTCTCGGCCGGAGACGTGTCATCCCGAGATGACACGAGACATCACCACTCTGTTCAACTTGAACTATAACATCATTTTAGACCATTAATTTCAATTTTAGAGAGAAAAATTTATTTCGTAGCGCTCGTCCGAGGAGGCTCTCATGTTAAGTGTGTCTCGGCCGGAGACGTGTCATCCCGAGATGACACGAGACATCACCACTCTGTTCAACTTGAACTATAACATCATTTTAGACCATTAATTTCAATTTTAGAGAGAAAAAATTTATTTCGTAGCGCTCGTCCGAGGAGGCTCTCATGTTAAGTGTGTCTCGGCCGGAGACGTGTCATCCCGAGATGACACGAGACATCACCACTCTGTTCAACTTGAACTATAACATCATTTTAGACCATTAATTTCAATTTTAGAGAGAAAAATTATTTCGTAGCGCTCGTCCGAGGAGGCTCTCATGTTAAGTGTGTCTCGGCCGGAGACGTGTCATCCCGAGATGACACGAGACATCACCACTCTGTTCAACTTGAACTATAACATCATTTTAGACCATTAATTTCAATTTTAGAGAGAAAAATTTATTTCGTAGCGCTCGTCCGAGGAGGCTCTCATGTTAAGTGTGTCTCGGCCGGAGACGTGTCATCCCGAGATGACACGAGACATCACCACTCTGTTCAACTTGAACTATAACATCATTTTAGACCATTAATTTCAATTTTAGAGAGAAAAATTTATTTCGTAGCGCTCGTCCGAGGAGGCTCTCATGTTAAGTGTGTCTCGGCCGGAGACGTGTCATCCCGAGATGACACGAGACATCACCACTCTGTTCAACTTGAACTATAACATCATTTTAGACCATTAATTTCAATTTTAGAGAGAAAAATTTATTTCGTAGCGCTCGTCCGAGGAGGCTCTCATGTTAAGTGTGTCTCGGCCGGAGACGTGTCATCCCGAGATGACACGAGACATCACCACTCTGTTCAACTTGAACTATAACATCATTTTAGACCATTAATTTCAATTTTAGAGAGAAAAATTTATTTCGTAGCGCTCGTCCGAGGAGGCTCTCATGTTAAGTGTGTCTCGGCCGGAGACGTGTCATCCCGAGATGACACGAGACATCACCACTCTGTTCAACTTGAACTATAACATCATTTTAGACCATTAATTTCAATTTTAGAGAGAAAAATTTATTTCGTAGCGCTCGTCCGAGGAGGCTCTCATGTTAAGTGTGTCTCGGCCGGAGACGTGTCATCCCGAGATGACACGAGACATCACCACTCTGTTCAACTTGAACTATAACATCATTTTTAGACCATTAATTTCAATTTTAGAGAGAAAAATTTATTTCGTAGCGCTCGTCCGAGGAGGCTCTCATGTTAAGTGTGTCTCGGCCGGAGACGTGTCATCCCGAGATGACACGAGACATCACCACTCTGTTCAACTTGAACTATAACATCATTTTAGACCATTAATTTCAATTTTAGAGAGAAAAATTTATTTCGTAGCGCTCGTCCGAGGAGGCTCTCATGTTAAGTGTGTCTCGGCCGGAGACGTGTCATCCCGAGATGACACGAGACATCACCACTCTGTTCAACTTGAACTATAACATCATTTTAGACCATTAATTTCAATTTTAGAGAGAAAAATTTATTTCGTAGCGCTCGTCCGAGGAGGCTCTCATGTTAAGTGTGTCTCGGCCGGAGACGTGTCATCCCGAGATGACACGAGACATCACCACTCTGTTCAACTTGAACTATAACATCATTTAGACCATTAATTTCAATTTAGAGAGAAAAATTTATTTCGTAGCGCTCGTCCGAGGAGGCTCTCATGTTAAGTGTGTCTCGGCCGGAGACGTGTCATCCCGAGATGACACGAGACATCACCACTCTGTTCAACTTGAACTATAACATCATTTTAGACCATTAATTTCAATTTTAGAGAGAAAAATTTATTTCGTAGCGCTCGTCCGAGGAGGCTCTCATGTTAAGTGTGTCTCGGCCGGAGACGTGTCATCCCGAGATGACACGAGACATCACCACTCTGTTCAACTTGAACTATAACATCATTTTAGACCATTAATTTCAATTTTAGAGAGAAAAATTATTTCGTAGCGCTCGTCCGAGGAGGCTCTCATGTTAAGTGTGTCTCGGCCGGAGACGTGTCATCCCGAGATGACACGAGACATCACCACTCTGTTCAACTTGAACTATAACATCATTTTAGACCATTAATTTCAATTTTAGAGAGGAAAAATTTATTCGTAGCGCTCGTCCGAGGAGGCTCTCATGTTAAGTGTGTCTCGGCCGGAGACGTGTCATCCCGAGATGACACGAGACATCACCACTCTGTTCAACTTGAACTATAACATCATTTAGACCATTAATTTCAATTTTAGAGAGAAAAATTATTTCGTAGCGCTCGTCCGAGGAGGCTCTCATGTTAAGTGTGTCTCGGCCGAGACGTGTCATCCCGAGATGACACGAGACATCACCACTCTGTTCAACTTGAACTATAACATCATTTTAGACCATTAATTTCAATTTTAGAGAGAAAAATTTATTTCGTAGCGCTCGTCCGAGGAGGCTCTCATGTTAAGTGTGTCTCGGCCGGAGACGTGTCATCCCGAGATGACACGAGACATCACCACTCTGTTCAACTTGAACTATAACATCATTTTAGACCATTAATTTCAATTTTAGAGAGAAAAATTATTTCGTAGCGCTCGTCCGAGGAGGCTCTCATGTTAAGTGTGTCTCGGCCGGAGACGTGTCATCCCGAGATGACACGAGACATCACCACTCTGTTCAACTTGAACTATAACATCATTTTAGACCATTAATTTCAATTTTAGAGAAAAATTAGTTCGTAGCGCTCGTCCCGAGGAGGCTCTCATGTTAAGTGTGTCTCGGCCGGAGACGTGTCATCCCGAGATGACACGAGACATCACCCACTCTGTTCAACTTGAACGATAACATCATTTTAGACCATTAATTTCAATTTTAGAGAGAAAAATTTATTTCGTAGCGCTCGTCCGAGGAGGCTCTCATGTTAGTGTGTCTCGGCCGGAGACGTGTCATCCCGAGATGAACACGAGACATCACCACTCTGTTCAACTTGAACTATAACATCATTTTAGACCATTAATTTCAATTTTAGAGAGAAAAATTTATTTCGTAGCGCTCGTCCGAGGAGGCTCTCATGTTAAGTGTGTCTCGGCCGGAGACGTGTCATCCCGAGATGACACGAGACATCACCACTCTGTTCAACTTGAACTATAACATCATTTTAGACCATTAATTTCAATTTTAGAGAGAAAAATTTATTTCGTAGCGCTCGTCCGAGGAGGCTCTCATGTTAAGTGTGTCTCGGCCGGAGACGTGTCATCCCGAGATGACACGAGACATCACCACTCTGTTCAACTTGAACTATAACATCATTTTAGACCATTAATTTCAATTTTAGAGAGAAAATTTATTTCGTAGCGCTCGTCCGAGGAGGCTCTCATGTTAAGTGTGTCTCGGCCGGAGACGTGTCATCCCGAGATGACACGAGACATCACCACTCTGTTCAACTTGAACTATAACATCATTTTAGACCATTAATTTCAATTTTAGAGAGAAAAATTTATTTCGTAGCGCTCGTCCGAGGAGGCTCTCATGTTAAGTGTGTCTCGGCCGGAGACGTGTCATCCCGAGATGACACGAGACATCACCACTCTGTTCAACTTGAACTATAACATCATTTTAGACCATTAATTTCAATTTTAGAGAGAAAAATTTATTTCGTAGCGCTCGTCCCGAGGAGGCTCTCATGTTAAGTGTGTCTCGGCCGGAGACGTGTCATCCCGAGATGACACGAGACATCACCACTCTGTTCAACTTGAACTATAACATCATTTTAGACCATTAATTTCAATTTTAGAGAGAAAAATTTATTTCGTAGCGCTCGTCCGAGGAGGCTCTCATGTTAAGTGTGTCTCGGCCGGAGACGTGTCATCCCGAGATGACACGAGACATCACCACTCTGTTCAACTTGAACTATAACATCATTTTAGACCATTAATTTCATTTTAGAGAGAAAAATTTATTTCGTAGCGCTCGTCCGAGGAGGCTCTCATGTTAAGTGTGTCTCGGCCGGAGACGTGTCATCCCGAGATGACACGAGACATCACCACTCTGTTCAACTTGAACTATAACATCATTTTAGACCATTAATTTCAATTTTAGAGAGAAAAATTTATTTCGTAGCGCTCGTCCGAGGAGGCTCTCATGTTAAGTGTGTCTCGGCCGGAGACGTGTCATCCCGAGATGACACGAGACATCACCACTCTGTTCAACTTGAACTATAACATCATTTTAGACCATTAATTTCAATTTTAGAGAGAAAAATTTATTTCGTAGCGCTCGTCCGAGGAGGCTCTCATGTTAAGTGTGTCTCGGCCGGAGACGTGTCATCCCGAGATGACACGAGACATCACCACTCTGTTCAACTTGAACTATAACATCATTTTAGACCATTAATTTCAATTTTAGAGAGAAAAATTATTTCGTAGCGCTCGTCCGAGGAGGCTCTCATGTTAAGTGTGTCTCGGCCGGAGACGTGTCATCCCGAGATGACACGAGATCACACACACTCTGTTCAACTTGAACTATAACATCATTTTAGACCATTAATTTCAATTTAGAGAGAAAAATTTATTTCGTAGCGCTCGTCCGAGGAGGCTCTCATGTTAAGTGTGTCTCGGCCGGAGACGTGTCATCCCGAGATGACACGAGACATCACCACTCTGTTCAACTTGAACTATAACATCATTTTAGACCATTAATTTCAATTTTAGAGAGAAAAATTTATTTCGTAGCGCTCGTCCCGAGGAGGCTCTCATGTTAAGTGTGTCTCGGCCGGAGACGTGTCATCCCGAGATGACACGAGACATCACCACTCTGTTCAACTTGAACTATAACATCATTTTAGACCATTAATTTCAATTTTAGAGAGAAAAATTTATTTCGTAGCGCTCGTCCGAGGAGGCTCTCATGTTAAGTGTGTCTCGGCCGGAGACGTGTCATCCCGAGATGACACGAGACATCACCACTCTGTTCAACTTGAACTATAACATCATTTTAGACCATTAATTTCAATTTAGAGAGAAAAATTTATTTCGTAGCGCTCGTCCGAGGAGGCTCTCATGTTAAGTGTGTCTCGGCCGGAGACGTGTCATCCCGAGATGACACGAGACATCACCACTCTGTTCAACTTGAACTATAACATCATTTTAGACCATTAATTTCAATTTTAGAGAGAAAAATTTATTTCGTAGCGCTCGTCCGAGGAGGCTCTCATGTTAAGTGTGTCTCGGCCGGAGACGTGTCATCCCGAGATGACACGAGACATCACCACTCTGTTCAACTTGAACTATAACATCATTTTAGACCATTAATTTCAATTTTAGAGAGAAAAATTATTTCGTAGCGCTCGTCCGAGGAGGCTCTCATGTTAAGTGTGTCTCGGCCGAGACGTGTCATCCGAGATGACACGAGACATCACCACTCTGTTCAACTTGAACTATAACATCATTTTAGACCATTAATTTCAATTTTAGAGAGAAAAATTTATTTCGTAGCGCTCGTCCGAGGAGGCTCTCATGTTAAGTGTGTCTCGGCCGGAGACGTGTCATCCCGAGATGACACGAGACATCACCACTCTGTTCAACTTGAACTATAACATCATTTTAGACCATTAATTTCAATTTTAGAGAGAAAATTTATTTCGTAGCGCTCGTCCGAGGAGGCTCTCATGTTAAGTGTGTCTCGGCCGGAGACGTGTCATCCCGAGATGACACGAGACATCACCACTCTGTTCAACTTGAACTATAACATCATTTTAGACCATTAATTTCAATTTTAGAGAGAAAATTTATTTCGTAGCGCTCGTCCGAGGAGGCTCTCATGTTAAGTGTGTCTCGGCCGGAGACGTGTCATCCCGAGATGACACGAGACATCACCACTCTGTTCAACTTGAACTATAACATCATTTAGACCATTAATTTCAATTTTAGAGAGAAAAATTATTTCGTAGCGCTCGTCCGAGGAGGCTCTCATGTTAAGTGTGTCTCGGCCGGAGACGTGTCATCCCGAGATGACACGAGACATCACCACTCTGTTCAACTTGAACTATAACATCATTTTAGACCATTAATTTCAATTTTAGAGAGAAAAATTTATTTCGTAGCGCTCGTCCGAGGAGGCTCTCATGTTAAGTGTGTCTCGGCGGAGACGTGTCATCCCGAGATGACACGAGACATCACCACTCTGTTCAACTTGAACTATAACATCATTTTAGACCATTAATTTCAATTTTAGAGAGAAAATTTATTTCGTAGCGCTCGTCCGAGGAGGCTCTCATGTTAAGTGTGTCTCGGCCGGAGACGTGTCATCCCGAGATGACACGAGACATCACCACTCTGTTCAACTTGAACTATAACATCATTTTAGACCATTAATTTCAATTTTAGAGAGAAAAATTTATTTCGTAGCGCTCGTCCGAGGAGGCTCTCATGTTAAGTGTGTCTCGGCCGGAGACGTGTCATCCCGAGATGACACGAGACATCACCACTCTGTTCAACTTGAACTATAACATCATTTTAGACCATTAATTTCAATTTTAGAGAAAAAATTTATTTCGTAGCGCTCGTCCGAGGAGGCTCTCATGTTAAGTGTGTCTCGGCCGGAGACGTGTCATCCCGAGATGACACGAGACATCACCACTCTGTTCAACTTGAACTATAACATCATTTTAGACCATTAATTTCAATTTTAGAGAGAAAAATTTATTTCGTAGCGCTCGTCCGAGGAGGCTCTCATGTTAAGTGTGTCTCGGCCGGAGACGTGTCATCCCGAGATGACACGAGACATCACCACTCTGTTCAACTTGAACTATAACATCATTTTAGACCATTAATTTCAATTTTAGAGAGAAAAATTTATTTCGTAGCGCTCGTCCGAGGAGGCTCTCATGTTAAGTGTGTCTCGGCCGGAGACGTGTCATCCCGAGATGACACGAGACATCACCACTCTGTTCAACTTGAACTATAACATCATTTTAGACCATTAATTTCAATTTTAGAGAGAAAAATTATTTCGTAGCGCTCGTCCGAGGAGGCTCTCATGTTAAGTGTGTCTCGGCCGGAGACGTGTCATCCCGAGATGACACGAGACATCACCACTCTGTTCAACTTGAACTATAACATCATTTTAGACCATTAATTTCAATTTTAGAGAGAAAAATTTATTTCGTAGCGCTCGTCCGAGGAGGCTCTCATGTTAAGTGTGTCTCGGCCGAGACGTGTCATCCCGAGATGACACGAGACATCACCACTCTGTTCAACTTGAACTATAACATCATTTTAGACCATTAATTTCAATTTTAGAGAGAAAATTTATTTCGTAGCGCTCGTCCGAGGAGGCTCTCATGTTAAGTGTGTCTCGGCCGGAGACGTGTCATCCCGAGATGACACGAGACATCACCACTCTGTTCAACTTGAACTATAACATCATTTTAGACCATTAATTTCAATTTTAGAGAGAAAAATTTTTCGTAGCGTAGCGCTCGTCCGAGGAGGCTCTCATGTTAAGTGTGTCTCGGCCGGAGACGTGTCATCCCGAGATGACACGAGACATCACCACTCTGTTCAACTTGAACTATAACATCATTTTAGACCATTATTTCAATTTTAGAGAGAAAATTTATTTCGTAGCGCTCGTCCGAGGAGGCTCTCATGTTAAGTGTGTCTCGGCCGGAGACGTGTCATCCCGAGATGACACGAGACATCACCACTCTGTTCAACTTGAACTATAACATCATTTTAGACCATTAATTTCAATTTTAGAGAGAAAAATTTATTTCGTAGCGCTCGTCCGAGGAGGCTCTCATGTTAAGTGTGTCTCGGCCGGAGACGTGTCATCCCGAGATGACACGAGACATCACCACTCTGTTCAACTTGAACTATAACATCATTTTAGACCATTAATTTCAATTTTAGAGAGAAAAATTTATTTCGTAGCGCTCGTCCGAGGAGCTCTCATGTAAGTGTGTCCTCGGCCGGAGACGTGTCATCCCGAGATGACACGAGACATCACCACTCTGTTCACCTTGAACTATAACATCATTTTAGACCATTAATTTCAATTTTAGAGAGAAAAATTTATTTCGTAGCGCTCGTTCCGAGGAGGCTCTCAGTTAAGTGTGTCCTCGGCCGAGACGTGTCATCCCGAGATGACACGAGACATCACCACTCTGTTCAACTTGAACTATAACATCATTTTAGACCATTAATTTCAATTTTAGAGAGAAAAATTTATTTCGTAGCGCTCGTCCGAGAGGCTCTCATGTTAAGTGTGTCTCGGCCGGAGACGTGTCATCCCGAGATGACACGAGACATCACCACTCTGTTCAACTTGAACTATAACATCATTTTAGACCATTAATTTCAATTTTAGAGAGAAAAATTTATTTCGTAGCGCTCGTCCGAGGAGGCTCTCATGTTAAGTGTGTCTCGGCCGGAGACGTGTCATCCCGAGATGACACGAGACATCACCACTCTGTTCAACTTGAACTATAACATCATTTTAGACCATTAATTTCAATTTTAGAGAGAAAAATTTATTTCGTAGCGCTCGTCCGAGGAGGCTCTCATGTTAAGTGTGTCTCGGCCGGAGACGTGTCATCCCGAGATGACACGAGACATCACCACTCTGTTCAACTTGAACTATAACATCATTTTAGACCATTAATTTCAATTTTAGAGAGAAAAATTTATTTCGTAGCGCTCGTCCGAGGAGGCTCTCATGTTAAGTGTGTCTCGGCCGGAGACGTGTCATCCCGAGATGACACGAGACATCACCACTCTGTTCAACTTGAACTATAACATCATTTTAGACCATTAATTTCAATTTTAGAGAGAAAAATTTATTTCGTAGCGCTCGTCCGAGGAGGCTCTCATGTTAAGTGTGTCTCGGCCGGAGACGTGTCATCCCGAGATGACACGAGACATCACCACTCTGTTCAACTTGAACTATAACATCATTTTAGACCATTAATTTCAATTTTAGAGAGAAAAATTTATTTCGTAGCGCTCGTCCGAGGAGGCTCTCATGTTAAGTGTGTCTCGGCCGGAGACGTGTCATCCCGAGATGACACGAGACATCACCACTCTGTTCAACTTGAACTATAACATCATTTTAGACCATTAATTTCAATTTTAGAGAGAAAAATTTATTTCGTAGCGCTCGTCCGAGGAGGCTCTCATGTTAAGTGTGTCTCGGCCGGAGACGTGTCATCCCGAGATGACACGAGACATCACCACTCTGTTCAACTTGAACTATAACATCATTTTAGACCATTAATTTCAATTTTAGAGAGAAAAATTTATTTCGTAGCGCTCGTCCGAGGAGGCTCTCATGTTAAGTGTGTCTCGGCCGGAGACGTGTCATCCCGAGATGACACGAGACATCACCACTCTGTTCAACTTGAACTATAACATCATTTTAGACCATTAATTTCAATTTTAGAGAGAAAAATTTATTTCGTAGCGCTCGTCCGAGGAGGCTCTCATGTTAAGTGTGTCTCGGCCGGAGACGTGTCATCCCGAGATGACACGAGACATCACCACTCTGTTCAACTTGAACTATAACATCATTTTAGACCATTAATTTCAATTTTAGAGAGAAAAATTTATTTCGTAGCGCTCGTCCGAGGAGGCTCTCATGTTAAGTGTGTCTCGGCCGGAGACGTGTCATCCCGAGATGACACGAGACATCACCACTCTGTTCAACTTGAACTATAACATCATTTTAGACCATTAATTTCAATTTTAGAGAGAAAAATTTATTTCGTAGCGCTCGTCCGAGGAGGCTCTCATGTTAAGTGTGTCTCGGCCGGAGACGTGTCATCCCGAGATGACACGAGACATCACCACTCTGTTCAACTTGAACTATAACATCATTTTAGACCATTAATTTCAATTTTAGAGAGAAAAATTTATTTCGTAGCGCTCGTCCGAGGAGGCTCTCATGTTAAGTGTGTCTCGGCCGGAGACGTGTCATCCCGAGATGACACGAGACATCACCACTCTGTTCAACTTGAACTATAACATCATTTTAGACCATTAATTTCAATTTTAGAGAGAAAAATTTATTTCGTAGCGCTCGTCCGAGGAGGCTCTCATGTTAAGTGTGTCTCGGCCGGAGACGTGTCATCCCGAGATGACACGAGACATCACCACTCTGTTCAACTTGAACTATAACATCATTTTAGACCATTAATTTCAATTTTAGAGAGAAAAATTTATTTCGTAGCGCTCGTCCGAGGAGGCTCTCATGTTAAGTGTGTCTCGGCCGGAGACGTGTCATCCCGAGATGACACGAGACATCACCACTCTGTTCAACTTGAACTATAACATCATTTTAGACCATTAATTTCAATTTTAGAGAGAAAAATTTATTTCGTAGCGCTCGTCCGAGGAGGCTCTCATGTTAAGTGTGTCTCGGCCGGAGACGTGTCATCCCGAGATGACACGAGACATCACCACTCTGTTCAACTTGAACTATAACATCATTTTAGACCATTAATTTCAATTTTAGAGAGAAAAATTTATTTCGTAGCGCTCGTCCGAGGAGGCTCTCATGTTAAGTGTGTCTCGGCCGGAGACGTGTCATCCCGAGATGACACGAGACATCACCACTCTGTTCAACTTGAACTATAACATCATTTTAGACCATTAATTTCAATTTTAGAGAGAAAAATTTATTTCGTAGCGCTCGTCCGAGGAGGCTCTCATGTTAAGTGTGTCTCGGCCGGAGACGTGTCATCCCGAGATGACACGAGACATCACCACTCTGTTCAACTTGAACTATAACATCATTTTAGACCATTAATTTCAATTTTAGAGAGAAAAATTTATTTCGTAGCGCTCGTCCGAGGAGGCTCTCATGTTAAGTGTGTCTCGGCCGGAGACGTGTCATCCCGAGATGACACGAGACATCACCACTCTGTTCAACTTGAACTATAACATCATTTTAGACCATTAATTTCAATTTTAGAGAGAAAAATTTATTTCGTAGCGCTCGTCCGAGGAGGCTCTCATGTTAAGTGTGTCTCGGCCGGAGACGTGTCATCCCGAGATGACACGAGACATCACCACTCTGTTCAACTTGAACTATAACATCATTTTAGACCATTAATTTCAATTTTAGAGAGAAAAATTTATTTCGTAGCGCTCGTCCGAGGAGGCTCTCATGTTAAGTGTGTCTCGGCCGGAGACGTGTCATCCCGAGATGACACGAGACATCACCACTCTGTTCAACTTGAACTATAACATCATTTTAGACCATTAATTTCAATTTTAGAGAGAAAAATTTATTTCGTAGCGCTCGTCCGAGGAGGCTCTCATGTTAAGTGTGTCTCGGCCGGAGACGTGTCATCCCGAGATGACACGAGACATCACCACTCTGTTCAACTTGAACTATAACATCATTTTAGACCATTAATTTCAATTTTAGAGAGAAAAATTTATTTCGTAGCGCTCGTCCGAGGAGGCTCTCATGTTAAGTGTGTCTCGGCCGGAGACGTGTCATCCCGAGATGACACGAGACATCACCACTCTGTTCAACTTGAACTATAACATCATTTTAGACCATTAATTTCAATTTTAGAGAGAAAAATTTATTTCGTAGCGCTCGTCCGAGGAGGCTCTCATGTTAAGTGTGTCTCGGCCGGAGACGTGTCATCCCGAGATGACACGAGACATCACCACTCTGTTCAACTTGAACTATAACATCATTTTAGACCATTAATTTCAATTTTAGAGAGAAAAATTTATTTCGTAGCGCTCGTCCGAGGAGGCTCTCATGTTAAGTGTGTCTCGGCCGGAGACGTGTCATCCCGAGATGACACGAGACATCACCACTCTGTTCAACTTGAACTATAACATCATTTTAGACCATTAATTTCAATTTTAGAGAGAAAAATTTATTTCGTAGCGCTCGTCCGAGGAGGCTCTCATGTTAAGTGTGTCTCGGCCGGAGACGTGTCATCCCGAGATGACACGAGACATCACCACTCTGTTCAACTTGAACTATAACATCATTTTAGACCATTAATTTCAATTTTAGAGAGAAAAATTTATTTCGTAGCGCTCGTCCGAGGAGGCTCTCATGTTAAGTGTGTCTCGGCCGGAGACGTGTCATCCCGAGATGACACGAGACATCACCACTCTGTTCAACTTGAACTATAACATCATTTTAGACCATTAATTTCAATTTTAGAGAGAAAAATTTATTTCGTAGCGCTCGTCCGAGGAGGCTCTCATGTTAAGTGTGTCTCGGCCGGAGACGTGTCATCCCGAGATGACACGAGACATCACCACTCTGTTCAACTTGAACTATAACATCATTTTAGACCATTAATTTCAATTTTAGAGAGAAAAATTTATTTCGTAGCGCTCGTCCGAGGAGGCTCTCATGTTAAGTGTGTCTCGGCCGGAGACGTGTCATCCCGAGATGACACGAGACATCACCACTCTGTTCAACTTGAACTATAACATCATTTTAGACCATTAATTTCAATTTTAGAGAGAAAAATTTATTTCGTAGCGCTCGTCCGAGGAGGCTCTCATGTTAAGTGTGTCTCGGCCGGAGACGTGTCATCCCGAGATGACACGAGACATCACCACTCTGTTCAACTTGAACTATAACATCATTTTAGACCATTAATTTCAATTTTAGAGAGAAAAATTTATTTCGTAGCGCTCGTCCGAGGAGGCTCTCATGTTAAGTGTGTCTCGGCCGGAGACGTGTCATCCCGAGATGACACGAGACATCACCACTCTGTTCAACTTGAACTATAACATCATTTTAGACCATTAATTTCAATTTTAGAGAGAAAAATTTATTTCGTAGCGCTCGTCCGAGGAGGCTCTCATGTTAAGTGTGTCTCGGCCGGAGACGTGTCATCCCGAGATGACACGAGACATCACCACTCTGTTCAACTTGAACTATAACATCATTTTAGACCATTAATTTCAATTTTAGAGAGAAAAATTTATTTCGTAGCGCTCGTCCGAGGAGGCTCTCATGTTAAGTGTGTCTCGGCCGGAGACGTGTCATCCCGAGATGACACGAGACATCACCACTCTGTTCAACTTGAACTATAACATCATTTTAGACCATTAATTTCAATTTTAGAGAGAAAAATTTATTTCGTAGCGCTCGTCCGAGGAGGCTCTCATGTTAAGTGTGTCTCGGCCGGAGACGTGTCATCCCGAGATTCTAAACCTATGTCTAAGCTACATTTTGACACTAAACTCAATATATAGGGGCCAAACATCTACTTTTTGAAATAATTGGTCAATTGTGACGCTACCCCCTCTCTCTGCCGACAGTAATTGAAATTCATAAAAATGAAGGCAAAATTAATACGCGACTTGATTCGAAATTTTCCTTCAGATAACCCAAATAAACGCATTTTCAGAAGAAATGGCATCTTGTCATTGCAAAAAAATGACAACTGTGCCTACATACTAGCTTACTGACTCGTCATGATCACAATTGTGTTGGGACTATATTCACTTTTGAAAACTACTTTTTTCTATTCAGCGGAAGTGACGTATTAGGGCATTTGGCATTGGGGTGTCACTC
>CAIIXF020000094.1:0-30912 GCA_903813345.2 Owenia fusiformis
TCACATTTTGAAAATGTGCCCCAAAATGGTCAAAAGTAGTGGTACGGGAAAGGTTGTTGAACAGATATTTTTTAATCTTTCGGAAAATGTACCTTAATGTTCGCTGAAAAGAAAGGAACAATAGAATTTAGGTATGAGATGTAATAATGAGAATGATGATGAAGGTATGTTTTGAGGTGAGATATGTTTATAATTACTCAGCATTGTTAAAAAGTCGAATAGAACATAAGATCTCCCAATACGCACCAAAATCAAGAGACCGGTGTTAAAGAAATAATGGTCCCCCAGGGATAATGGTCCCCTTTTTAAAGGCCCTTACTGGCCCTGATTGTGTATAAGATAATAAGGGAAAGAGTTGTATTTAGGTCACCATATCAATCAATGGAGAGTAGGACCATAATTTGATAGGACTTCCTACCCTTTTACACATGGTCAATTAACCTGTGGTGCTCAGAAACAATAGTTTGAACGACATCACATTTTGAAAATGTGGCTAGAAATAGTCAAAAATAGTGCGGGTAAGGGAAAGATTGCTGAACAGATACTTTGATCTCAAAAATGTACCTAATACAGGCTCAAAAGGGATGGAACGTAAGGATCAAGAATGCTATCTTATGTATTGAAAAACAGTTTTGAGAAGTGTGCTTTCTTCTTATTACCACAATTTTTCAGACATTTAGGGGGTGTTCCTATTGGATGCTATAGATATTATTATTTTCAAGAAGAATAAAAAGATATGTTAAACGAACTTTTCACGCATAGCTCCACCCTCTTACAAAACTTAAGACACAATTCATTATGCCTAGTTAAGTGTTGTTCCCGCAATGCCAACTTTTATCCTGATCATGTAAATTATATGATTGTTGAATAAATAAAATGATTGAGTGACATATGAGAAGTCTGGCATCTTGTTATCTCACTGTGTAAACTTACTTTGATGAATTAATGGAGCAGTTTGAATATGATCTATAAATGGGGAAGCGATACAAAACATTTAGCCATCTCTCTCCTGAATTGATCATGATCTTTTGTTGAATTTCAACAATACTTGTACCTAAAGAGGCGTCAACAAAAAGTAATTATAACTGAAAAAACTATTCTTGTCAATATTACCAGGATATGTCGTCATTTGTGCTCAGAATTGTATATTTACAGAGCAAATCATGGGACATAATACAAAACATTTGGTTCTCAAATTGCTTACATTTTCATATATCTTATTAACTTGCATCTATGCCTTATTAAAATGATTTTCGACGAAGACCTAAGTATTTCACATTTCATCGACATTTAAATCTTAATCTATGTTAATACACAGTACAGTCAATGTTCGTCTTAGGAGAAGATCTTTCCATAGTAGTTGTCTCTGCATTTATAAATAAAATGTTCAAGAAGTCATACATTAGGCATGTATTCTCACCCCTATGTTGGTACTTGAATGGATGATTCGATGTTTAAACGGTTGAAGAAAACATCAGACATTACTCACGCAATTCTTGAAATTTTATATTAATGTAATCATAGAATATACGGTTGGTTGTGACAAGTGACATTAGCAAGGCGACTGTCTTTTATTGTCTTATCATTTACAAATTCAACATATTGTATAAAATATCAATATGATGTTATGTACGTGTTTTGACAATTATATCCACAACTTGTCATTTTTCATTTGATTTTCCAACATTTACAATGCATGAAATTACGCACCGTATAGAATAGTCTAAGACAAGTCATCAACATTGAATGCGCTTACACATGTCATTATCTTATTGAGCCCTACACGTTTTACCGTTATTTCATTAAGATTTGTTATTTTTTACAACCAGCTCAAGACAAGTCATTGACATTGAATTTGTTTACTATAATTCTCTAAACGACCCAAACCGTTTTACTGTTATAAGGTTAATATATATGTTACCTGCATATGTAGCAAGATCAACCCTTTCTGCCTTTCCGAGGGCATCAATCAGTACTTCCCATTGGTTGACATCCACAGTTTGTCTCTGCTTCCACCTATACAGCATTTCGACTCCCCATTGTACCTCATCATGTGAATTACTCCTCTTTATGTTGTCAATCTCTGCTGATGTGAGTCCAAGAAGGACACCCACTTTCCTAACGTCTTCACCCAACTGCCTTCCAATGTGATCCAGTGCATAGTCATGAATTTCATCTGTTCAAAATGTAAATGCATTAAACATGTTAGTATCTTTTTCATCTTGAATTTCTGAAGTATCATGAAGTTTTCATGAAAATCATGATAATAGTAATGATTATCGTGTTACTGTCGTTGTGAAAGGACTCGGACATTGTTCGTTCGTTTGTTTGTTCGTTTCTTGCTTGTTTGTTTGTTTATTTTATTCATAACACATAGTGGGTAACACTTTTAGCAGGTGTTCATCCCAAATCAACAATATATTATAATAAATGATTGTTTGTTGTTACAAGCTGATGCATTTGGGGACCTGCCTATGTATTCTACTGTATATGAATGCGAATGTTACCTTTTTACATGTACACGTAAATAGAGACCAAATGAGTAAGTAATTTATTTTCATACTAGAGGGAGATTTTGAGGGAAAAGGCATGACCAGGGAGAACAGCAGGCTACAAAGCAGATAAAGTTAGGCAAAAAAGCTATATCGGTATTCGATTTGTTTCGATAGGAGTCTGATACTGTGCAATGATATCAACCATGGTTATTATATTCCTGAAAGAAATCCAAAGAGGCATGGGAGAAAAGCTGATGAGGGCATTTCTTCTAATAATTGCGCATACAATTTCATGCCCCAGCAGATAATTTAATGCATCCGTCATACAGTCGTGATATTAGGTTTCATGTTTTTTGTGGCATTTCCTCACATACTGAAGATAATTAAAAAAAATCTCACCATGTTTATCATAATCAAAAAACAGAATTGGAATTGATTACGACCATGGATAATATTAACAAATAAGCGGATTGAACAATTTGAGTTTCGCTTGTATTTTTGAAGCATGAGATACATTTTATCCTAAATCCAGGGATTTAAGGTTTCATATCTCGTGAACCATCTCAATCCTAGAGAATTTAGACAAAACATTAGTTTTAAGTCAAGCTTATGGCAATGTTTGCGCAAATTTGTTACTAATTGACTTACTAAAAACGACAAAGATGAACCAGTAAACAGTTTCTTGAAATTCTTTAAATAGGAGATACAATGTTATGAAGCCTTACACTGATTAAGTTCGGTTGATTCTTTCATTGAAGGTACATTGTACTTCACAGTCGATAAAATGGTTCAAAAAATTTCTTCTGGCTTTAGAGTCGATGTCATATGAAATACATTAATTTATTCTTGGTTCCTCTTATTTACTTAGGGAGTGTTGTATTTTGGGTTTATCCAAGTGATGTACAGAGGGAAGTATCATCTAGAAGGATGAACTGATTATACAGGCCTGGCCATTGATAAACATGTACCATGATCACTGTGGCATTCGGAGTATTTTTTATGTTACATGTACAATATATTATAATGAAATGTTCACAGAATATGCAGGATACCATGCAATGACCTAAGATTAAGTGTGACAGAAATATTTGAGCCTCAAAATGGGAAAACGGTATTATCACAAAAATTAAACTTGCTCTACAGAGCCAAAAATGTGCCCAAGATTAACAGGAAAATGTGCCAAATTCTAATCCATCTTTTTGGTCTATATCTGCAGGAAACAATTGTAAGACATAAGTCATAGCTCATTTGAAAGGTCTCTTTATGCTTTTAAAGATAACCCAAAAATCTGTCATAAGACCCCCTTTCCTATGGCCCGGCTCATTTATCTAGGAATTACAGCCATAGAAACTAAAAATCAGGGGACCCAGGGCAAATAAAACATGAAGAATGACTCCCATTAATCGTCTTCAGAAATAAAATATCTCATTGAATAAGCTATCAAATACATTTAAATAATAATTTGGACTTGTTGTGAACTGTTTTAAATTATTTTATGTAATAGGGTATGTGTTTATGCTTGGTTAGATGTGATAACAAACTCAGGGACTCACAATCAAATCCCTGACAAAAATGCGATAGATGCAGGGATCCCAGAAAAGAATTATAATGATGAAAAATTGTTAAAGTTTGGTAATTGTAATATAAAACAACAAAAAGGAATTTCACTCTGGAGGTTAAACATTTTTAACATCACATATCAAACATTCCATTATTCACAAAGTCATTAGAATGGTAAAAAGTGAACGGCACTAATATTCTAATGTTCTAATAATCTAATGTGTTTGGAAGCTCATTTGCTGACTTATATTAATGTATTCAAACATGGATGACGGGGTATTTTTTTCAATTCTTTATTTGCCCCGAGTCCCATGAATTAGGGTAACAACTATTTCTAAATAAATATTTCTGTTTCACATAATATTGTTGCTAGATTAATGTTGCACATTCAGTGAAAATGTCAATACGGTTTATGTTGGAAAATAAAGACATACGAGAAATATTATAAAAATTGTATGATCACCCCTCGTATATCAGATGAATGGATAGCTTTTTTGAGCAGAGGCTGTGAAAATTGAACGTACTTTCGACTTTTGACCTTTAAAAATCAACTGGCACAACCACTTGATATTACGAGACGATACAAAGAACATGATTTAATAAACACTTGCAGACAAAATATTGACATATGAATAATACTATACGCAAAACAGTAATATACGTGTACATTTTGGGTTCCTCTTCCTCCTCCTCGTGGCCATCGTTATTCTTTACCATTTACGTCCCAACTTCTGCGACCTTGCCTATTCGAACAGGTAAACGTGATTGGTATCTGCAATGCGATGTTTTAATTTGAACTTTGATCACATTAAAGTTTTGTACGTCGAGGTGTAATTGACATTTAACTCGAGATAATATATATCTTACTTTATAACAAACAATGCAAATATGGGATAATCTTGGCCTATTACGATTACACCTTGGATTACTAGGGTTTGAAGTTTTTACCTTTTGCATTGGAACAAATAGGGCACATGATGTACACATGATTTATGCTGAACTTTAATACCGGTTGAAACATTCACTATTAGGATTGCAATCTTTTAAAAAACGTCTCCCTCAATTCAGTTTCGTTTTGATCCAAATTTGAATAGGTTGATATGAAAAATTCCTCGTTCAATTATCCAAGGCAACCTTTCTAAACATGTAAGAGCTGATCAGATGGAGTACATCATGCAAGTTTATATAATTATCTGCGGGTTGTATTTGATTTCTTCTTTGTCTATTACGAATGATTATCGTAAAATGGCAGAAATTACAAATCAATTTGAATAAACAATATGGCCGCCAGAAACAAGTGGCGCCATTCAAATATATGAGAGATTTGCCATTTATGGTTACCATTACTACATTGTGAAAAGTGGAAAACCATACAAACCATCTTCTATTCTCTCAGAATCTAAACGACATAATTTATGAGATAATTTAGGAACAAATGATCACTGAGATTTCGCTCAACATAAAACATTTACTAGTATACATGATCCCCTGGTGGATAAATAAGGGACCAGACCACTGAGTAAATCGAAGACTTCAATCATTTCTACCATGACTATATAACATATTTGTAAAGGAACGTTTTCCTTATCGTACATATTACGCCTACCTTGATAAATGTCAGTCCTCTTTCTCGTCAATGTGTCACATGAGGATATCTGCCATTTTGCCCTACGCAAACGCCCCGAGTCTTTGTATCACTTACATGTATGTCTAAAAAGTAAATTCACTTCCTCTTGCGTGCAATACGAATACAAACATCAAAAGCCCAGACGGTTTCTATTGGAATCGTCAGTTCAGCTCATTATGTACTTAGTGAATTCACTTATTTAAAGAGTGAATGACATTTTTAAGTGTGTAAATATGCTTTAACGTGTTTTACTATGAAAACATATTTCTACTCAATGTGAGGGAAAATGCAGTCTATAATTGCAGTAAGGAGAAGTTTAGACAAGGTCTCGTTATTCAAACCCCACTCTAGTTATCGCCATTACACAAAATATCATACTTTGCAATCATGTAGTAATAATTCTCCAGAGAAGTAAATGTTGATGGTTAGACAGTCACATGATCCGTGCATTGCACCCCTATCCCAGTCACTTTCCATACAAAACTAACACAAAGACTTAACAGACAATCGATGCATATATTGCAATCAGGACATAATTCTGCAAACAAAAAGTACCCTTATTCCACTTATAGACAATATATAAAATATCATACTTTCTAATCTGAAGGATGGAATTTGAAAACCAATGTAAACGATAATATGCTAGGAATATCAATTGAACTATCATTCTACTCAATAATAGATGTCACTTCTAATAATCCCTGAACTGCTCTAGAAAAAATGAAGTGCCGTAGTCGGTACTCCGCCACAAAAAATGAACATACCGTTTGAAAGTACTGATTCCCCTCACAAAGAAAATATTTTTTATTTTGATAGAAACAGGGGCTTTTCTCTCTAAATTGGGGTCACACCAGGTTGCCTTCTAAAAACAACGTTTAGTAATATATATTTTCTACTTTTTACTACATAACTGCATTTTAAGAGCTACTTTTAAGTATTATGATATCAACTAATTTCGATAGAAAATTTCTTTTAGAATACGAAAAATGTCAAAAAGATGGTCCGCACAGGGTGCAAATGTCTACAATAGTAAAAATCTGCATGGCGCAATGTTTTGGTGTTTAAGTTATAAAAACACTGCCTAATGCTTCAAAAAAGGTAATGTGGCATGTAAAAAGGTACAAGGCGACAAAAACTGTACCCAAATAAATATATATGATTGCTCGGGAATATGATGTTATCCCTGTGTTTTGTTAATGCTGCATATGATCCCCATGTAAAGTCAATACATCCTTGCCTAAATCCTCATTGTCTTAGTAAAAGCCCTTGTAACCCGTAAAAATGTACCATAACCCAATGTAGGGCATACATGTAGGAACACTATGCAGTAGATGTTTTTGTGGCGGACCGTCCGGACAACAAACTTCTAAGAGCTCTTAGAAAAAACAGCTCGGGAACTAAGGATGTTGAGAATTTTGCAGGGACCTACATATGGTAAACGGATAGGATTAGCCTATAGCTACACCCGCGGCCTTCCACTTTTTCATGACCTGACTGCGTTGCTAGCATTTGAAAACTAAGAGTTAGCTAACGATTGGAAGTCGATCTAACTTACCTCCCAGAGGATAGAACATTAATTTCAATGAAACCCTATCACCTTTATTTTGTCGGAAATGGGCTCTAGATTGTTTGCAGACAGAAGATTCGACCAATTTTCATCATTTATCAATCGATTTTGCATGGAAATATATATTTTGTACGGCACGCGTTCAGGAAGCTTTACCCTCCAACTTCCAGACGAAAAGGTTGAGAGTCCAATTACAAATCCAGCCATTTTGGATTATACCCTTTGCATCCGTTCGACTTCGCTTCTAAAAAGAGAGCTTCGTCTTCTGCGCGTAGGGTATTTGGATTGAAATATCCTCGATCATTAATTCAAGTAAAGAATGTGGGGGATAAAACTATGGGTAGTTACAAATTGACCCAACGAATAAAAATAAAATTGGAAGGTCAAGACTAATGAAATAAGTAATATAAATAAATAATAAAATCACACATCCGAATGATCTTAATCAACAAAAATAATTTATTTTCGTATCTACGCTCTATCGAACATAAACAGACAATTGAAACACATTTAAGTAGATTTGGAACTAGGATGAAGAAAATAATTTATTTCTTCATCCTAGATTTGGAAGGAGATTCAGAAGCAGAAGCAGATACAAGTTGATTTGAATAACAATGAAACATTTCAACGTATCAACGTATCAACTGGTAACATTATTCTGGTCACTAGCATGTTGATTTCTCAAAGGCCAAGGTATAATAAATGTAGCGTTAAGCCAAAAATACATGACATGATTGATATGTGTAAATGATATCGGTGTACTTGTAAGTTTTATTATTTTGACCTACTTTGCATGATAACAATACAAAGGATCCTCATACGGTGAACACTTACAACTGAACTCACTGGTCAATGTCAGTATCAGAAGAAAGTAATGGCCATTACCCTCTCTTTCAAAATGGCAGACAGTGATGTATGTAAGTGATATCAGTGTACTTAATTAACCTATTTTGCATGATAACAATACAAATGACCCTCATTGTCAACACAACTGGACTCACGAGTCATAATCAATATCAGAAGAAAGTAAAGGCCGTTACTGTCTCTTTCAAAATGGCAGACGGAAAGACATTTCGACCATATCAAGCTTGAATTGCATAGAAACTCCGCAGTCTGATTAAAGACGCCACAATCGAAACTGTATACTATGTATATACCATGAGTCGAAAACGGGCACTGCAAGTTATTCAATGATTCGCGATCGCGTGAAACACAGAAAATATATTCCGCCCGAATGTATTTCACGATGCGCTAGCAAGGTAAAATACAAACTTTCAAAGGAAGAATATTTTCTGTATTTTACAAGATATCATTGAATAACGTTTTTATTCCATGATTACTAAGATAAAACTCCTCCAAATCAAGTCCTTTTCTTTGGCTTGACCGGAGAAACAGATCAAACTTCTCACCTCATAGATATATTTGATCGATATTCCTTCAAAATATGTTCGGCCTTGTTGTTTGATCAGGAAATCATTCTTTGATCATCACAATTTATAATTTTAGGATAAAAACACGCATTTGTAATTATAAGAAATAAATATGAAGCATGCACATTGTTTTCATGATCTAGTAAATATCAAATATGGTAATGACGATGGTCGAAAAACGTTTCACTACATCGCACTTCCAGCTGATGAAATTGAGGAGAAGACAGAAAATCAAACGTACCCTATAATACGATATATTTAAATCACATCGACCAGTCAGAATGCAAGGAATTTCCCCATCGTGGAATAATGGACAGTATCCTAATGCTGACGCCATTTTCACTCTGTATACGCTAAGTGGATAGTGCGTGGAAATCAGGATATTATATATTAAGTCACATTGACACATCAGATTGGAAGGAATTTCACCATCACGGAATAATGGCCTTTATCCCATACTTGGACGTGTTACAGGTACATAAAGCTGGTTTGTAAAAACTTATATTTTCATCAGCGGGCAGATATAGCTTTACGTCCCGCTCCGAGCGGGCAGATATAGTATATCTGCCCGCTACGTCACAATCGCCGCTCGCATATTTGTTCATAATTTGTAACGTTCGCGTAATGACTGTAAACGACAATGGAGAAAACACAGACAATCGGGATCTGTTTGATGGTTTAAAAAGAGAAGGAGCATCCACTTAATCAATCAGAAATTTGAGAAAATAAATGTGGGAATATTTGAGAGAACAGGAAAATCCGCCCACGGCCAAGAAAACAAAACTGGACATGAATATTCTAGAATATTTCCACGATTGAACAATGTTAACCAGATGACCAAGATTAGTATGGGATAAACATATTATCCTATAGTCGGTTCAGGATATTGGGATTATCCCTTGGCCAATAAAATATATTTTCCCTCGGGACCTGCGGCCCTCGGGCAAATATATTATATTTGCCTCGGGATAATCCCAATATCCTGAACCTCATATAGGATAATCTCTATTTATCCTATGCCAAGTTGAGTTTTAGGGAGATAAGTTGGTAAGATAAATCCCGTATCCTGATTTTTGGGTTTCCATATCCAGAACCTCCATATCTCCCGCCATATCTCCCGCTTCGGTGTATATCTTCCCGCTTCCGGTAATGCAATAAAATGACTTTGCATATGAATGGTTTGTTTATTTTTACACCCTTGTACTATTGAAATGGCCATATGTCCCTGAAAACTCTACTTGGTAAAGGCTAAAGCAGCCATGTACGGTCGGTTTGGATATAGGGTTCATCCCTCGTGAGATATGCACATCTACCTTCGGTCCCTACAGTCCCTCAGGTAGATATGCATATCTCCCTCTGGATAAACCCCATATCCAAAACCTCCCATGTAACCTTTATGTATTGCTATCTGAAATAGGATATCTATAACGTTCTATTAGAAATTCCCATAACGTTCGCATATGACTGAAAACGAGTTACTGTGTTAGTAACAGTGTCATTAGCGAACGAGGAAACTCTAGAAGATCTCATTTCGACAGTGGCGTTCGTGCGTGATATCGGAAAATGTTGCAACGTTTGCATAATATACAAGCTTGGCATGACAGAAATGTCAAACCCAAATGTCCAGGGTAAACTAAAGATATCTAAATTGATACTTACCGTCCACCATTTTGAAAGAGAATGTAACGCTCTTAACCTTCTGATATTGACCAATACGCACTCATAAAATCAAACTAAAACAAACTAACAATCAAACATATTCTTTATTAAGACTTTCAAATACCAAAATGCCATACTCGGTACTAAGAACATCGTTAAAGAGAGAAGAGGTGACGTCGGAATTCTTAAAGGGACTTTCTGAAACGCTGGCCAAATGCTTTGGTTATGGCATTGAACGGGTGAATATGTCTTAAGTATTTATTATGAACTGTGTGAATAGTCATTTTGTTGTTTATTTTATGGCATTTGTTCATTGAGGGGTTGTTTTTATGCGTTCTATCAGAGATGGGAATTTTTTTCGCATGACGGCCAGTTACACTCTTATGTTAATTTTGCAGCAAGAGCTTGCCCCGGTGAGATTTCATGAAAGATATTTGACATTTAAGCACTGAGACAGCTTTTGTTGCAGAAGTTGAACTCGAAAATAGATAAATAAGTCAATGTGTTTGTATTCCAATGTGAAATAAAGACATAGGCCTGATATACCTTTCCAATACACCCTGCCGCCTTTTGGTACATCATAGAAACGTTGATATATTGGTTAGATTGATGATGTCATTGGTTGGACCCTTTCAAAATTAGCAATCGTGTTTTGCTTGAATAAATTGCTAACAACAACCAATGACATCAATCTATCAAATATAAAACCAGCTTCTTCGATATAACAAAACGTGTCGGGGTTTGTTGGGAATGACTATTATAAATAATTCAATTTGTTTTTATCTAAACTGAAATAAAGATAGCTGTAGAGGTCCACACAGATTTACGTATCATGGTTGGCGGAGAGATTGGGGACGCTCCCTACTTATTCTTGGATATGGTTGGGGTGGGGATCAAGAAGGCTGATGTACCAAAACACTCCAAGGCCCTTCTAGAGTATGTACAGGGCGCCATCCCATCAGCGCAAGATCCTGATAGGTAGGTTAATTATCATTTACGTATCATGGTTGGCGGGGATTTGGGACGCTCCCTACCTATTCTTGGATATGGTTGGAGTAGGGATCAAGGAGGCTGATGTACCAAAACACTCCAAGGCCCTTCTAGAATATGTACAGGGCGCCATCCCATCAGCGCAAGATCCTGATAGGTAGGTTAATTATTATTTACGTATCATGGTTGGCGGGGATTTGGGACGCTCCCTACCTATTCTTGGATATGGTTGGAGTAGGGATCAAGGAGGCTGATGTACCAAAACACTCCAAGGCCCTTCTAGAATATGTACAGGGCGCCATCCCATCAGTGCAAGATCCTGATAGGTAGGTACAAGTAATGATCATCGAGATTTAAAAATGTTTCAGGAAAAGTGCCAAATTTGCCGGATGGAATGAATTTAGTAGGTCAACCTTAGGTCCTTGGACCTAACTAGCTCACAGTCAAGAGAAATTGTAACTTTAGCGCGCTTGGTGAAAACTGCATTATTTATGGTATAAATGGCACGACAATGTATCAATTTCTATCTACTGCTGACGATTGACAAATTAATTGCTAGTTGTTTTGATCCTGATACGATCTTAATAACCCTAAAGGTAGATACGATGCATTGAACTATATATACTATCGCAAAAGTTTGAGTATGAAATGATAACTGCATAATGGCAACTTCTTAGAAGACATAATTTGATTGCAAAGGTTAAATGAATTTGAACGCAATATGATTGGTTATCCCTTGGTCCATAAATTCAACGACTATGGAGCTATCTGATCTTTAAAGAAGCGATATAAAGTGGTAAAACATCTGACATGTAATAGGGAGGTTCGGGGTTCGATTTCCACCGAGGTGGAGTGACTTTTTCACATTACCCCTTAACATAGGATATGATCCTATGTCTCAAATTAACCAATTGAAAACTCTATTTTCAGATTTCTACTGAACTTCCATCCCCAAGATCCCGATCTTCTTGGTATGCGGGGTACCACTGTAACGGAAGTACTCAGGCAGTTGGGACTTGAAGATAAAATTGTTTATCCAGAAAAATAGAAACATAATATGACTCAACAAAGATGTCGCTAGGTGTAAACTTGCTCATAGGATTTTGCATTTTGATAAACTCTGCCATCTTTTTATCTACAAGTGCAAAATACGTTCACAAACATATTTATATGGTAGAGTGTGATCTCTATTATATTCTGTTTTGTTATACAGCTTATACATCAGACTGTAAGGAGTCCGACAAATTACAGGAAGTATGCAATATTTAAACAAAGAAGTGCAATATCTTTGGAATATACAGGGTGTCAAAAAACAACGACACCCCCTTCTACAGCAAAAAATCTTTAATGTTACATTTTGTGTCATACCTCATGTGAAAGATAATTTAATTCTGGAGTTACTTATCAAATTTCATTTAATAATACTTTATATTAAAAAAGCTACATCGTTTCAAAGTTTGATACTTCGGTACTTTGTTTGGTGCTCTGTTACTGGTTAAAGGTCAAATCTTAAGAAAGTGGAATATGAAAGATTTAACCCAGATTTCAACTGCACTGACCATATGGGCTCAGTTCTGAAAAACAGGGTTTAGGAATTGATGGACAAAGAGCCTCTTGAAAAAAGATACACTAAGGATGTAATTCTGAAGAATGTGAGAAAAGTACTTAGAGGATTATGCAATGGTACACCTTTATCTGAATTTTTAGTGAAATCATATCCATCCAGATAAGCTGCTTTTCAAGTAGCAACTGGTAGTCATACCAACTACTTAGAATCAGCTGTAAATCTGTAACATTATAAGATATAAAGCTGAAATTTCTCAGGTAACTCCAGAATTAAATTGTCTTTACAATGATATATGACACACCGTGTAACATTGAGTACTTTTTGCTGTAGAGGGTGTGCCATTGTTTTTTGACACCCTGTACACTTAATCTACGTCACACATGCATTGTACAGGGTGTCCCTAAAGTATGGGGGGCCCCCTAGGCGGACATATACCAATGTCTTCATAGTATGTGCCATATATCATTTTAAAGCTTATCAAAACTTACATTAATTTGCCAAGTATCATGGTTCAACTCACAAATGGTAAAAAGTTACAGGCATTTCAAAACTTAGTGTTTAGCCAAAAATGTAGTTCTTTTCAGTATCTTGGAAGCAGCCCTGACCTGAATGTGACCGAAAATATGGGTGCTATTGTCGACAAAAGAATGGATATAGAGTTTTAAAAAGAGGAAGTTGAGGGTAGATACTCCAAGGAAACCACGGGCGTCAAGTAAGTTTCTGGCGAAAGCCGGAGCATAGATTATTTAGAGGACTGGAAACAAGAATGACCTACCTTTTTATTTCCCGAATCTCGCCTGAAATTAGCTCATCTTGGTGACTGTAACCTGTATATCTGTATTAATAGAGTGTTTTCGTATCGCATCTGCCTCAATTTTAAAGTTTTATTGGTATTTTTAATATGATTTCACTGTTTTTATGGACTGGTACGATCAGCCAAGCAAATGGCAGCTGACCTGTTCAAAGTACTTTTAGTACTAATTTTCGCAAATGACAATAATTTTGGAAACAATGTTATACTAAATAGATTACTAAGCATCTAAGGTAAGTAAAACTAAGATGAACAACTGAGTCAATAGTGATAAATAGGCCAAAACGAGTTGGCAGAATTGAAATAGACTGCCATCTTGATACCAGTCCTCTTAAATAATCTATGCTCCAGCTTTCGCCAGAAACGTACTTGACGTCCGTGAAGGAAACTCTTCTAGAATGCCTTAAAAAGGTTTTATGAGGATTACAAAATGCCAAATCCCTATTTGGAGGACGTTTAAGGTCATATATGGAAAGCTTTGCTGCCGTTAACATGGCTTAGGGAGACACACCGACTATTATTTTGGTGTAAAACTGACTTAAATTTTGGCCAAACACTAAATTTTGAAATACCTGTAACTTTTTCCCATTTGTGAGTTGAACCGTAATACTTGGCAGATCAATGTAACTTTGGATGATCTTTAAAATGATATATGACACATACTATGGAGACATTGGTATATGTCTGCCTAGGGGGTCCCCATACTTTCGGGACACCCTGTATATAGTATGGATCAGAAATAAACAAAATGAAAATTAGATTTAATCCTTCTATATTTACTGGGAAAAGGTCATCAGAAATAATATAAACATAAAAGCTGTAACAAAACAATAAGTATGCAGTGTTTGCAATTTAGCGCTTCGAAAAAGGAAAATATTGGGGATGAACAAAGCGCCATTTGCTTAATTACATTGCGCTGTAACAAAACTATAACTATGCAGTGTTCGCTATTAAAGCGTTTCGAAGAAGGAAAATATTGGGGGTGAACATAGCGCCATTTGCTTAGGCCATAAGAAGTAGATTCTTTGTTTTGCGTCCTGGCAAAATCCAAATCATGCAAGGGTACAAGGGAAACAAACACAAACTCAAGAAAAAACACAAACTTGTTTGCTGAGATATGTATACATTTTGTGGGCATAAAAAGGGATGACATACCAATTTGCAGTGATGACAAACACATATCTATACATTTTATACAATATATTTAGACATAGCTATTATTCAAGGGTAAAAAATAAGAAAATACTCAATGTATGCCAAAGTGATCAATAACTCTGTCAATTTTGACGCACGTCAAATTATCCGCCATTTCGTCTGATTCTGATTGAATAAGATGCGATGGTACTTTCAGACCCTTGTGATTGCTATTTGGATGTGTTTGTTTTTTCTGATTTACTTCAAATCGTGCAAGCAAGGGGACGCAAAACCAAGAATCTACTTCTTTTGGCCTTATTTACATTGCGCTGTAACAAAACTATAATTATGCAGTGTTCGCTAAAGCGTTTCGAAGAAGGAAAATATTGGGGGTGAACATAGCGACATTTGCTTATTTACATTGGGCTGTAACAAAACAATAATTATGCAGTGTTCGCTATTTCACCCCTTACCATCGTCACCATACAGCGTCAAAAAAATGGCGGAGTACAGTTTTCTGAACTGTGACGCAAATTGACTGCTTTGAAGCAAAAACTATGAAAAGAGTTTTAAAAAAATTAATTTGATGAAAACAAATACGATTTCGTGTGAAATAAAAACAGCATTCTCTAAGAAAGCACTGTCCGGATTTTTTTCTGAGTGAATCGGCCCACATAATCGACCAAAGTGAAAAAGGTTGTTTTTCACATTTCGTTTGGTTATTATTTTCCCTGAGGTCTGAGAGTATGGATTATTTTTAAGAGAATATGTATCTGCTAACTAACTACACATTTTAGAACGGGCAGAGGTTCAGCAAATAACCATTTATTGTGTATATTTAAAAAATATCAGATTTGCACGATGACGCATCAGCTGTACGGTGACGCTTCATTATAATTTGAGTGAAGTAATATAAAGAACTCATTATTTACTTCAAATCGCATGAGTTTTGATGTGGAAGTTTAAATGTTGATCCAATCAAGTATCCCTCGTATAAATGTTGTCAAACTGATCAGTATCAAGCGAAAGTTACTGCAGTCACCTTTACATTTAAGATGGCGTAAAGGAAGTGTCCATTTCGATATTTTTAGTTTTCACCGAATTAAACTTCTTTATAGTTGGCGTTATGCTTTCATAAACTAAATAAATGAGACTAAGCTTATATGAAATGGAAACTCTGGAGTATGATCATTTGTTCATATATAGTGCATGGGCGCCACGGTTCAACGATATCTTCCACCGCTTAATGGAAGTTTACTGGAAATGTATGATAAGGTAAGGATCATGAAACCAAAAACTCAGTATATTTGTTGCTATGTTATTGATGTTTTTAAACGAGTGATGTCACGAGTAAATCTCATCTTGCACGTGTGGCTTTTTAGGATGAAAGATGCAATATCTTGCATGGGGTAAAGATGGCTCTAGGCTATCTTTGTTAGTCATATGACAAAAGCCTGGTTTAGTCAACTTTCAAATAGTTAATTCCATGAAAAATAAAAATATCGAAATTTATACTTCCTGTCCGCCATCTTAAATGCGAAGGTGACGGCCGTAACTTTCGCTTGTTACTTACAAGTGATGATGTACATGTAGATCTGATACCTCTTTACCTCAGACATGTTCGAACAGTTACATGTAGCTTAAAGTTGAATGTGTGTCAGTATTTAATCCTTGTTATCAGAAATGAATAAGAAGTTGATCTTTCTCAATGTTGAATGGGATACAACATTTGAATTTTCACACAAAAACTTATGGAATTTTAAGTTAATACTGAGCTCATATATTACACTTCATAAATTATAAGGAATCGTCACCGTACAACAGATATCACCGTACAGATCTAAGCTGAATGATTATTTGCCGAATCTTCATCTGCTCTAAAATGAGTGGATAACAAATACATATTCTCATTAAAATAATCCATACTCTCAGACGGCAGGGGAAATAATAATCAAACGAAAAGTGAAAAAAAAAAAAACATTTTTCTCTCGAGTCGATCATGTGGGCCGATCCAGTCAGAAAAAATTCGAGCAACTAATATCATAATTAGAAAGTTAAAACCATTTCTAAGAGAATGCTGTTTTTATTACTCCCGAAATCGTATTTATTTTCATCTAATTATTTTTTTTAAAACCCTCATCATAGTTTTTGCTTCAACTCAGTTAATTTTCGTCACCGTACAGAAAACTGTACTACTATACTTTTTGACGCTGTACGGTGACGCCTGCTAATACGCGATTGTTAGGCGTGTATTTAGCGTTTTGAAAAAAATAAAATATTGGAGATGAACATAGAACCATTTACTTATTTTCATTGGTCACTGGGCAAACACCAGAACTCCCTGAAGCTACGACATCCATACGCCAAGAAACCGCTGATTGTGACAATTTCGCTTTAAAAACGTAATCGCGAGGTGACCTTTAAATCAAAATATGACTACATCATACACGAACTCAAGTTTTTGCTTTCATTCCGTTCGATACGTTTGATTTGTTTGCATTAATTTATCAAGTTCTTTATGGTCATGTGGAGGGGAATGCATTGGGCATAATTAAAATATTTGATTTTGCCCTGCAGTATAACGCTCAACCAAGACCTCTTAGCTAAGTAAGCTCATCTAAATATGACATCGTTATGTAAGAACACATTCCCGGGATAAATATATTGCGCTGGACGAAGTTCTAACTACAAAGCAGACGATCCATCTCCACCTCGGTTGGTCTTTATGCTGCAAACCTTGTCATACGTTTTGCTTAATTCAAGCCATTCTTTTTAGAATAAATGTCTTTGATCCACGTATTTTAGAAAAGAAAGAGCAAATGTGGGATTGTCACCATGCTTTAAACCTGCTTTCATTTTAAAATTCATAAAGTAAAATCCTATGCTATACAGCTAAGGATATGTTTATTCACTCGTATTTATGCAATCCTGGATTTAAATGAGTTCATCAACGAATCACATTCTATTTTATTATGTACTATTTGTTATGTACTATATCATGGGCTATTTTGATTATAACCTTTTAATATGATTTTAAATAATATAACGTTTAAGAACAATAAATATGTATCAATTTACTACAGTATTGGATTGATGAACAATTCGTTTCTTGTGTGTTTCTACTTGTTTTGCCTCACATTCTAACAAATTAGCAGCGTACTTAAATCATTGATTTAATAGAAGCAAAGAGACCCTTAAAATAAAAATTAGAAAACTAGCAAGATCGAAAACTTAGTATTCCAACCCGAAGTGCGACGCGAGGCCATTCCTCCAAACTCGAAATAGTATTTCTATAAGCAGGGTTTCTCCTGCCCTTACACGAGGTTTATATTCAGGCTCTATGTTTGAGTAACACTTATTTGCAAGGGGCTTTAAAGAGCGTCAATGTAGGTAATATTAATAAAGACCATCGTCCGAGTTTGATTTACAGTTTTATTGTATTGAACATATTTTTATTATGTGTATATGCCAACATTGATAAATAAACAAACTGACCTTTTCAATTAATTTATTAAATTGAATTAATAGCAATTAAATTCTGCATGAATTCTCACATATTTGTGCATTATATCTAGCTAGACAAAACAAAGATATACGTTTAATTTTGTTTTTATCTTTATTTCCTCCAATTCTGAAGAGTACAATTTCTTATTAAGGAAAATAAATTAGTAAAAAGTTATATACATTATATACATATAAGGAACATAATAGTATTAACGTCACATCAAGAGCACCCCCTATTATACGACCGGACGCCAGGCTACCGCGTTGACCCGTAACCGCAACAGGCCCAATGCTCTGAGTTATTTTGACTATTTGAGATACGCAATTACATTCTGTCTTCACGTCATGTATACATTTTATGAACATTTTTCACAATTAATACTGATCAAGTGCCAATTGTTCATTTTCACCAAATATCAGTCTTAGACATGTTAGAGTTTGCTCATTACTTTGATTCGTTATCTGCCAGTGATTTTTAACTATATCTAGAATGATTTCTCTTTCGGTTGAGATTTTTTTACTTTATTGCATGAAATGTTCCAAGGTCTCATCCTCTTCACCACAAGCCGTACATAGTAGCGCGTCATGCCTGTCTTTCACGTCGCCCCATTTGCCTGTGATAGCACATAGATTACCCCCTCTGGTTAGTAGGATCATCATTGTCTTACATATGCGAATATATTGGCATTCGCGAAATGCAATTTTCCACCACACTATTGGTGTGCCAAAGCGAATAACAAATAAAATATATAAATTAAATATACATAGCTTTGCAAATTCATGATACGTGTAGCTTTCCAAGTCCTATCTGTTTTCTTATTTTTTACTCTGAGTTCGTTGGGGTTACTAAAAGGTCGTTGGGTATTACACGGAGACAAAAACAAAACTCATCTATTACCATTCGCGCTTTTAATAGCCTCTCTGATGTAATTGTGATTAACTAATAGATGGCGTCGACGCTGTTCAACATACTCTATCTCGTCAAAATGCACAACACGCAACATTTGAAAAATATAAACAACACATTTGTGAAAATAATATAAATGACAATTACATTTTGGAAAATATAAAAGAATGACGTGAGCAGTTTCACGCAGTTGCGATTATCGACTATAAAAGTACCGTTAATAAAAAAAACTTGTTATAAGATGTAAATTCTACGTTCCTTACATCTTCATTGATCTCTTGCATTGAATGGTAACTTGTGCAAATTATTGTATGCTTGAATCGATCCCGTTGAATTAACACAAATGAGACGCACATCCCCACAACAGCGCATTTTAATATAAACAGCTAACGGTCTCTGGCCAGCTCACACACTGTGGTCATCCTCGCAAATTAATATTCACACTGCGCATGCGTAATACAAATAATGAAAATCGTTTTTTACAAGTCGCATAAAAAATGTATACATTGTAATCTGACTGGACATTCGGACAGCGGTCTCGGAGAAAGCAGTTGTGGCATTCAGAGCGTTCACCTTATATGCGTTTAACCGAAGAAATTGGGACTATACACCGTACGAAGTTGAAATCGATATAACTACTTACCGTTTGGACGGAAATACTTTAGAATTTCTATTTGGAGACTGGTTGTTGACTCCACGGTGTGTATATGTACAATATACTAGATCAATTGGAGAAGATGTAACCGTCCTTTACATACAAACACAACTGGGCACCAAGCAAGACTCAGTAACTTTCTGAACCAGTTGTCTGCATTTGGACAGAATGGAAGCGCATAAGTCATGACCGACCGAGTATCGATTGATTAACTGAATGACCGTATCAATTCAGATCATATTGACATTAAGCAAAATGCTACATTATTTGGAGTTGTAAATCTAACTAATAGCACTTGATTGATTAAACGGTAAATAAACAATAATCGCCGTTTGATACAAATAGACAATGATGCGAGCGTACATCAATTTCGTTAACAATTCAAAAGTTGGCGCGAATAAAACGCACTGACTCATTGTATAAGACATCCTAATAAATGAAGATAATAATACATTGTACCAACGAAACATATTTTGAACAGTTAAAACCATCAAAAACAGAATAAGACCACGGAAACTTTTAAACAGTGATTTCTGACGACTGGAGGCGTTCCTATCCGGCGTTCCTAGACAGCGAGTGCGTCAGACAGGAGGCTATCTTCCTGTAATACTTACTCCAAGATGCATGGGATGCATGGCATGCAGGGGATGCAGGGAGTGCAATTTAACACTTCAATGTCCATGTCCCTTCCATTATCAGCCATCATGGCAAAGGCAGAGGATGCGCTAGCAATTGACTATATTGTGACAGGTAAGTGATATAGCCTATGTTAATAGGGCGGTAAAGGTACACGTTTTAAGGAGAATAGTACGTGAACGTGTAAAATTATGGTCATCTTGGGATTAATTAGTTCTCTATCCAAATCACTTGTCCTCTCAAGGCACCAGTCCTCCATTCAAGGTTTTTACTTGCCTAATTGAGCACTAGCGTATTGGTAAAATAGTTGATTTAGATCCCTGGAAAAAATGAGAGGCGTATATTACGCCCGAGGCCATAATAGTACACGTTTACGTACACGTTCTCATAAAACGCAAAATTACCTAACCCCGAGGTCTAGGTATACGCTGTAATGACATGAACAATTAGGAATCATAATAGGAAATTTTGATTTTTTATTATAGTGTTGTGTTGTAGGTGATTACAGACCAGTACAAAAAAACATATAATTCAGCACCAGCGATGACTTACAGTACAAATACACATTTGGTATACTGTTAACTGATCTTGGAGTATCGTCTATAAACTAATTTATAATGTTGCGACTTTTGCTTCGTGAATGTAAATAATGTAAATAAAACCTGGCGCTAAATTTCCACCACTTTCCACCACTAGTATAAGATGCCGCGTGGTAATGGACAGTGCAATGTCCAATAAGAGATTGCAGTTAACTAAACGCTTAAACCTAATTGTGCTAAAGTAAATAGTAAATAAAAATGACCTGGATAGATGCACAAATAAAACAATATGTACATATATTCGTACTTATTTGGTATTACAAATTGCAAATGGTATTACAAATAGATAGCATCATTTTCAAAGCACAGTACATAATGCAACGTACATGGTAGCGCGGAAACATGTTTCCACTAAATTTACAAACGCAGAGGTCCAAACATAAGTATTATGCGACATTATATTTTAAGGGTCATCGAAAGTCAAATTTCAAATGTTATATATTTATCATAAATTAGTGTCACGCATATTTCACTGAATCAATCAATTAAATGTTGTATATTCATTTAACATGTAGCTGAGTATTTGAGTATGTTCCTTTGCAATATGAGCGCCTTTGAAATGATCTGTAGTTGGTCAGATATTACCTGAGAATTCTAATTTAATCTTAACTTTAAACCACTTGGTTTATATTTCGTGAATCATATTGAAGAATTTGATACAATATCTCTTCTATCTAGACATATGATATGATTAATATTCCCCACTATTCAAAACAACTAATGGGAAAATTTGTGGAAAGATAAAACTTAAAAGAACATCAACAGAGCGTCTAAATGTATTTAAAGTAATGAGAAAAAATGAAATAAATAATACGTATCACTGGTTGTTTGGGACTGCATCTGACCGTCGCACGCCCCCCCCCCCCCCCCCCCGGTTTCACTCTTATTTCTGCAATTAGTTCATTTATACGTTTAAGTGGTCAAAAAGATTTTTATTGACGAGTAGGATTACTAAGGAAGCAAATTAAGACATTTGTTTCTGGATATGAAATGAGTGTAAAGAATGTGCTGCAAAATAAATGGTTCACCCTGAAAAATGAAAAAACAGAATACCCGAAACAAAATGGGGTCGGAAATGAGTAGAAAATACAATTACAAAACCACAATTTTATTCAAAAAATATATATTTTTGCTAGCTACGTGAAAGGCTGTATGTGAACAGCAAATGAACAAATGAACGAATTTTAGTGGAATTAATTGTCTCGATACGTTTCTGTAATTGTTCATCTTTCTCGACCATTCTGTATCAGCTTAAATATAATTGCTATACGGATCTTAACATCTCCTGGGGCGGTGAATTCGTACGATCCGCGATCCGACCCGGATAAATTTCGTCATGGTAATGATGCATTGTGGGATTAATCCAAGAATTAATCCAAAATTCGGTGAATTCATACGATCCTGGGATTAATCTCAGGATAAATCTCATTCCACCTCTTGAGGTGGATTACTTTTTGGATAAATTTTATCCGAATTCCAATGCAAATTGGATAAATCTCGGGGATTCCCCCTCATAATCCTCGGATCAAACGAATTCACCAAATATTTATCGGATTAGTAATCCAAGATTTAGCCCAAAAGATAAAATTTATCCGGATTGGATTGGGGATCGTACGAATTCACGGCCCCTGGACTTCTTAATAATCACAACAATTTGTGTATAGAGCTTGTTTGTTTCAATCTTAAGAAAAAGCAAAAAAGTGGCCATCATGTATTTCTATATTAATTTATCCCGGATGACATTTATTACTTCGATCATGTTAACTGGATTCAAGAAAGAATGTGCTGATTTCGATGGAGGTGAAATTGAAAAATACAAGTTTTGTACGTTCTATATACATTCTTGTGTGCCCATATACATCGTACATTAGACAAGGAACTTAAGCATATTCTGATATTGTACAATTAATATTGGGTTATAGCAGTAATAGGTTTTAATTTTGTCTCTTTCCTTCAATAATATGACCCAAAAATATTGCTCTATACATCCGTATGTCATGTCACCAAACCCAGCTCAATTATTACAAAATAAGCAATCATGCTTTAACCAAATATATCAAGCATACATAGACTAGACTAGATAAAGATTTCCCAAAGTCTTATTTCTGTAACTTTTGAATATCCCTGTAGATGACAAGTAACAGTAACACTACATTTTCATATTTATACATTTTAAAATTTAAAACATCAAACATGTTAAAGGTAAAGACAGAAGCGATATTGCTGCTAACACCCCAGTCACATTTCCTACGGCGACCTTGCGGTCTATCATTTCTGCGGTCAGTAACATTTCTACCCTCGCCGTGGAATTTCTGCGCTCTCATACTTTTGCAGTCACATTTCCCACGGCAGCCGCACGGTGAATTTTAAATTTCTGTTGATAAATAATACTTTTTTCATTTTATTTACATCGGGACAATTTATAAATGTTATTCATAGTGCTAGGATGTAATATCAAATGAAAAGTGATCGTGAAACATTGACAAATAATGATTCAATCTTGTTAAGCCAGTTGATTTCTACGGGGACCTCAGAAATGAACAAATATTATAACTCCGAGTTATAATTTCTACGCCTTCCCTGCGGCCTGTAAAAATCTGCATTCGCCGTACGGAGGCCGCAAGGCGAGCGTAGTTTTTCTACGCTCGCCGCAGAAATTCACCGATTTAATTGATCTGCGGTCGACTTGCGGCCGCCGTGCGACAAACGTGCGACAAACATCTTCAGTCATAATCTCTCTCAAACTGATTTCATAGCTATTTTGAAAACAGGATTCCCAAATTAAACATAGGTGCAAATTCCCAAATACTACTTCTCATTGTTAATTTTATCAAAGACAATAGCTAATTCCCTCCTTCTTATCCATCTCTAGTATCCTCTAGTCCCGTCACACTTGCCCTAGTCCAAGACCCTGCCTGCTCTGCCACTTATACTTCCACCTGCCCCCTATTCTTATATAATGCCATTATGGCGATTTAAGAATTTACATGTTTGTGTATTGACATTTTTATGTATTCTATTGAAATTAATTTATTAATAAAAAAATACTCTGGTAAAATACAGGGTGTTCAAAAAACCGCAACCCAAAGAAATCGCTATACCTTGGAAAATACTAATTCAATTATGTTCATATTTTCAGGAAAGAAAGAAGAGACTGTGTATGTATAGCTCCTGTTGTTAGTTAGTTGTAAAACATGATGTCCTGGACACTTTCTCAAAAGTTGTACTAGCAAAATACGAAAAACGTGAATGGAAAATCCCTATATCTTGGAAAATAATAATTCAATTATGTTCATTTTTTCAGGAAAAGAAAGAAGAAACATATCATGGAATACCCCCATGAGTTCGAAACATCTTGGGCCCTTATTATGACCAACATATAAGGGAGAGGATCCGCAACAGGATCGAGATGTCCAGCCGCTCTCTACATTAATGACAATAGGAGATGTCACCACTAATGGCATCATCCTAGGATCAACTAAATATACTCTACCTGTCACATAAGAACTGACGATGGTTTGGGGAAACTTAGATACTAGACCATATCTCCCAGGTCCAATCAACGAGACATCTAACCAATTGACACAGATTGCATGACCATGTGTGTTCATAATAGGTGATGTCTCAAGACATGGTCTAAGCCACCACTCCCACCACTATGTATAGCTCCTGTTGTCAATAAGTTGTAAAACACGATGTCTTGGACACCTGCTCAAATGGTAGTTGTACTAGGAAAATATGAAAATGCAGTCAGAGGTGACTGCCACAGCAATAAAACCAAATTACTTTCTAACCATATTGTTTTGGCACTTTAGATTCGGCACAAATTTTTCTCAATCAATGTGTGGTGAATTTGTGGAGTTTCATCAAAATCACTTCTGGGACTTTACAGTCATGGTCAAAATGACTTCTTAAGTCTGCCTGAACCAGGGCGTTTGACTGCGATTTAAAAGCATTTCGACCATGACTGTAATGTCCCTGAAGTGATTTTGATTTCACTCTACAGATTTACCATACAGTGAATGAAGATGATTTGTGCCAAATTTGAAGAGCCAAAACACTATCGTTCGGAAGTTATTTAGTTTTTGCGGTTGCAGTCACCCCTGACTGCGTTTTTCATATTTTCCTAGTACAATTGTCTTTTGAGCAGGTGTCTAAGGCATCATGTTTTACAACTAACCAATTACAGGAGCTATACATACACAGTCTCTTCTTTATTTCCTGAAAATATGAACATAATTGAACCAGTATTTTTCAAGATATAGCGATTTCTTTGGGTTGCGTTTTTTTAACACCCTGTACTTCAAACTAGGTTGTTACTGTACTTAGAGGTGTAGATGATCCATACGGGAGTAAAGACATGTACTGATGTTTTAGGGCTCCATGTGTCAAGACACTATCAAACGTTATTAATGTTCTGGGGAAGAGGGAATCCTTACGAGAGTAAAGTTTTCATGCTAGGTTGAGACTGTATTACTTTCATAAGGGATCCATATTGGGTAAACCACATTATATTGGAATTGTGTTATTACGGCGTCATGGATCAGTTAAACCTACATACAGGGTGTTCAAAAAACAAACCAAATAAATCCCTATTTCTTGGAAAATACTAATTCAATTATGTTCATTTCTCAGGAAATAACCTTTTTTCGCCTCGAAAAGGCGATTGAAGGTCAAATCTTAAATCAAGTACTTGTATAAAGTCAGTGTAATGTAGATGGTTATGAAAAAAATAAGTCAGTCTAAACGGTATTTGTTAAGTTATTGGAAGTTGTGAGAATTTGTTACAGACGCCAACCGCCGATCGCCAACCAACAACCGCCGTCACAACAAAAAACGGAGACAATGTGTCACCATTTTGGTGGTGACACAAAAACCTTGAAATCTGAAAACCTCCAAAGTCGAACAATGAACACTCATATATGAAATATTGACCTGTTTAATCTGAACACTTTTCGCAAAAATATTACATATTTCTTACAAAATTGCTCACATATTTTCAATTTAACACTGGTTTGTTTTTATATCAAAACTTTTGAAAATACATCAAATTTTCTCCATCTTGGTCTTTCTTACATGACTTAATTCATATTTTATTTGTAGAAATAGGATACGCTTCAGTCACCTTTTCTGTTATACACTAGTAACAGTCATAATAAACAACACCGATACCAGACATCCTTAACTTGTTAATATATGCGCTCAAATCCCCCGCACTTGGCTCAAACTCGATTAGCTAGATCAACTCTTCCTGCCCGCCTGAGAGCATCGGTCAGTACTTCTCTTTGGTTTACGTTTGATTCCTGTCTGTTTCTCCAGCTTACAAGCATGTTGAATCCCCAGGGTTCGGCATTATTTGGGTTACTCTGTTTGATGTTTTCCATTTCAGGTTTACTGATACCAAGTCGAGTGGCAACCTCTTCAGTTTTATTCCCCAATTCCTTGCCAATGTCGAGTAGCTCAGGATCGGTCAGTTCAATATCTTGAAAGATAATTTGCAAACAAAATTAAAACCTTTCAAAAGGAATAATCTGGCAATTGTCCATCATTTATAATATATTCATGACTGTGCGAGTAGGTATATGTTGTTAACAGTTTCACCACCAGGTGGCTCGTTCTGGTCAGTTAGCATGGCGGTTATAGTAGAAAATTCCCTTTAAGTTAAAATACATCCGTTTTAGCGGTCCAATTTTCAAACGTATCTTATGTATCTAATAGTTATACAAATTAAAATATGTCCAGTAATAGAAAGTGTTATCTGTCCAATACAAGAAAATATATTTCACATTTTGTGATTTTGTAACATGCGGTCTATTGGGAATCAATCCGAATTAGACGTCACATTTTCAAAAACGATTACATTTTCAAAGTTGATAAACAATTTTTGAAACCATATTTCTAGATGTACATTTCAAAAAAGGACATCACTTTTCTGACTGAATTTTGAATATTCAATGACATAAATCAAGATTATTTCTACTCGCATCTAGTCTATAAAGTTTCTCAACCAGTTAAATGCAGCAAGCCGTTCTTTAATTAAGAAATATAGACCGAAGACTAAGTATTATATTGACGAATAAAAACCATCGGGCTTCACTTGTAAATGTTTTCTGCAGGTTTGAAAGCGTTTGTGCCTATTCTCCATAGGTGAACGGCCGTGCATGATGTACATCCGGGAATCTGCATTGTATTGCTACATCTAGGGCTCTGTCCGGGGATTGCCATTGACCAATTTTGTCGAGAGATTGACAACAAGTTTAATAACGTTTTCTTTATTTTTTATGTATGGATTGGAATAAATGATGATAGAAACGAAAGGAAGCCACATCCGGAGCTTATTATGGCCAATATTACATTAGTGATCTAATTTTTTCAGACTGGTGTGACAGTTTCACATGTCCATGCATATGCTAAATTATATCCGATAGACTTATTTTTCTAGGAATGTAGTCCTGGGTAAATAAGTCCAGGGACTTGCATACCTGTGAAAATAAGTCCGTCGGACATATTTTCCTTGGGACTGTATGGACTGTTTGTCCTCTGCCTAGGATGAGTAGTCCGAGGCGGACTTGTATTCCTGGATGCCTGTCAGAAATTTAAGTCCATGTTCATTTCACATCAATATGTCAACCTCTAAATTCAAGTTTTCATAAAATTAACTATAAAAAATCCAACACATAAATATTGCATGTCATTTTTTTATTCACGGGCAAAATATGACAATACAATTTGAATAGCATAATTGGTTACCTACATGTATAAAATGTCTGAAAATATCTCGGAATTCCAAAATTACTCACCACACTTTCAAATCAAATATGTGTTTGTTAATTGTTCACGCCTAATCATCGACAACGTACAGGGACAAAATATACCGTCGTACACTTTAAATGAACTATGTCACTATTAACTGATTTGAAACAAAAACTATGGTTTGACGAACGTCTTAAAAATCGAATCTGAGGAATATATAAAGGATATCATGTTTAATTTCGTGTTTGTTTGCTTCAAAAGACTTTTAGCTTTCTGATTACGTTAAAAGATTCTCTTTTTCGTAGTAAATCTACCACAAAATTTATCGGTTGAAAATGTTGTTTTTCACATTTCCTTAGATAAATTTGTCCCTGGCGCCTGAGTGTGTCGATTATTTTTTATGAGAATATGTTTCTCTAAACTACACAATTTAGGTCGGTTGAAGATTTAACAATTGCAAGTATTTTATTTTAGGCTACAATTTAAAAAAAATCACAAGTGAACGTTGTCATATCAATGTACGTTGTCCCATTGAATTTACAGATCTCAATTCACAGTTAACCCTATTGCAGACAATGTATTTTTTATAACACTAATCGGTAGGGGGTCAGATGCATTTAAAACTGAAACTGTACCATTACAGTATTACTTCAACTTGATTGCACTGTTGAACCTCTGCACTTTCCAGATATACAAACGCATAAACGGGATTTTAAAATTCATCTTTGACTAACTGTAGCTAGTATTGCGATCTCTCTATCAACTTCTAAAGATTATTAAAATTCATAAAATTATAATCTTAACAGAACGTAAACGTACAAACGCCAAATGATCAAGATGTTGAATCTAAAATAGCACTCAACAAGAAGTCAAAAATCATAATTACCTTATCTTTTACGACGTGTATTTGGGATACTTGAACATGTTCGTTGATCATCACGTGATACTGATTAAAAACCTGAATGGATTTGAAACTAGAAAACAGCAACGCCAAAGCGTAGCAAATCCAATCGAACAGCACAAAAATGGCAACCATTTTCAAAATGGTTGCTCACTATAGCAAAAATTGTCATCAGAAAGTGTAATATGCTTTTAAGAAGGCACATATTAACTTTCAACAAAATTGTACACAAGTACGAGGGGTGATCGGGAATTTCTGGACCATTGGCTCTATTTTTGCCATTTCTTATCCTTTCTTGGTGAATTGTTTCACACAATATAAGCAAAATATATTGGATCACACCACAAAGATTCCATTGTTCTATGACATCATTATCATATTATTCTTGTTATTATGGTAACTGGTGACGCAACAAGTAAAAGAAATACCAAAATTGAACAGTTATTTTATATGTTGTTAGGACACTGTATTCATCGCTGAATATGTGTTATACTGTAATAGGTTGTATTATTTTATTTAGTATATTCATAAATGCTCATAGTAACTGTCTCTATTCTTCCATCAATTTTAATCATTCGAGGTAGTTACTAGCATTTTGTAAGCATTTGTTATGCCTTTTTACCCAGTCCTGAAAGACGTGGTAAAGACTGTCTTTGCCTACTTTGCAACATTGGTGTGTGGATTCTCGAATGATCTCATTACTGTCCTCAAATTGAATATCTCGTAATTTGTTCTTCACTGTGGGGTTAAGATAGAAATCTCAGCCAGTTAAGTCTAGGAAATACGGTGCGTGTGGTACATTAACACAACCGATGAAATCACTCACATTTTATAACGTGTCTTTCAGGACTTGGTGAAAAGGCACCGGTTACCATGGTAACTAAAATAATAGGATAATGATGTCATAGAACAATGAAATCTTCATGGTGTGTTCCTATTTTGGGTTATATTGAGTGAAAAATCGCTAAGAATGGATATAAATTGCAAAAATAGAACCAACAGTCCAGAAATTCATGATCACTCGCACACGCCAATGGCAGCCATTTTTCAAAATGGCCGTCTTCTTGCCAAAATGTCATAAGACAGTGCTATGCTTATGAGTATTCACTATTCACATATCAAATATGAACAAAATCGCTCTATTACTTTTTGAGTTATGGTAAGAAATTGAGGTAAAATAACAAACGAAAAAATGGTGGCCATTTTTCAAAAGGGCCGTCTACTCCCCAAAAGTGCCATTAGACAGTGTACCATGCTTATAGTATTCACATATCAAATGTGAACAAAATTGCTCCACTACTTTTTCGAGTTATAGATAGTAAAAAACGTTAAAATGGTGGCCATTTTTCAAATTGGCCTCCTCCTACCAAATTATCGCTAGACAGTGTACCATGGCTTATAGTATTCACATACTAAATATGAACAAAATCGCTTCACTACTTTAAGTCAAAGCAAAAAACGTTAAAATGGAGGCCATTTTTCAAAATGGCGACCTTCTACCATAAGTGTCATTAGACAGTGTGTCATACTTATAGTATTCACATACCAAACATGAACAATATTATGAACAACATTACTTTTGAAGTTACAGTAAGAATCATAAAAAGCGTGAAAAGGCCGCCATTTTTCAAGATGGCTGCCATGTGCTTCTTCGATATCTACATTTCTATGTTTTTTGTATCCTATAGATCTTTTAAATTCAAAACATATTGCTAATAAAGTTTTACATGTTCTGCCTGAATTACTGTAAAATCGGCACTAAAATGGCCGCCATTTCAAATGAGCGGCCATTTTGAAAATTGACTTTCGAGCAGAATTTATAACCCCATGGTGTATATGTGTCATAATATCAACAAAATAGGGCCAACGGTATTTGAGTTATTGCACTTTAGATGTATGGTGTCACTATTACCTGATTTGAAGCAAAACCCGACGGACGGACGGACAGATGGACGAAAGGACAGAGGCGTTCCCTATATCCCTCCGAACTTTGATGGGATAATAAAATTATTGCATTGTTTAATATTACATTTTCAATTACACTGACACCGTACAGTGGAATTGACAACGTACATTTCAGATTTTTTAAATTATATCCAATACATAATATTTATTAA
>CAIIXF020000095.1:0-30307 GCA_903813345.2 Owenia fusiformis
GACACGTCGCCGGACGAGACACTCTTAGGATGAGATCCTCCTCGGATGAGCGGTACGAAAATAAATTTTTCTTTCTAAAATTGAAATTAATGGTATAAAAATGATGTTATAGTTCAAGTTGAACAGAGTGGTGATGTCTCGTGTCATCTCGGGATGACACGTCGCCGGACGAGGACACTCTTAGGATGAGATCCTCCTCGGATGAGCGGTACGAAATAAATTTTTCTTTCTAAAATTGAAATTAATGGTATAAAATGATGTTATAGTTCAGTTGAACAGAGTGGTGATGTCTCGTGTCATCTCGGGATGACACGTCGCCGGACGAGACACTCTTAGGATGAGATCCTCCTCGGATGAGCGGTACGAAATAAATTTTTCTTTCTAAAATTGAAATTAATGGTATAAAATGATGTTATAGTTCAAGTTGAACAGAGTGGTGATGTCTCGTGTCATCTCGGGATGACACGTCGCCGGACGAGACACTCTTAGGATGAGATCCTCCTCGGATGAGCGGTACGAAATAAATTTTTCTTTCTAAAATTGAAATTAATGGTATAAAATGATGTTATAGTTCAAGTTGAACAGAGTGTGATGTCTCGTGTCATCTCGGGATGACACGTCGCCGGACGAGACACTCTTAGGATGAGATCCTCCTCGGATGAGCGGTACGAAATAAATTTTTCTTTCTAAAATTGAAATTAATGGTATAAAATGATGTTATAGTTCAAGTTGAACAGAGTGGTGATGTCTCGTGTCATCTCGGGATGACACGTCGCCGGACGAGACACTCTTAGGATGAGATCCTCCTCGGATGAGCGGTACGAAATAAATTTTTCTTTCTAAAATTGAAATTAATGGTATAAAATGATGTTATAGTTCAAGTTGAACAAGTGGTGATGTCTCGTGTCATCTCGGGATGACACGTCGCCGGAACGAGACACTCTTAGGATGAGATCCTCCTCGGATGAGCGGTACGAAATAAATTTTTCTTTCTAAAATTGAAATTAATGGTATAAAATGATGTTATAGTTCAAGTTGAACAGAGTGGTGATGTCTCGTGTCATCTCGGGATGACACGTCGCCGGACGAGACACTCTTAGGATGAGATCCTCCTCGGATGAGCGGTACGAAAATAATTTTTCTTTCTAAAATTGAAATTAATGGTATAAAATGATGTTATAGTTCAAGTTGAACAGAGTGGTGATGTCTCGTGTCATCTCGGGATGACACGTCGCCGGACGAGACACTCTTAGGATGAGATCCTCCTCGGATGAGCGGTACGAAATAAATTTTCTTTCTAAAATTGAAATTAATGGTATAAAATGATGTTATAGTTCAAGTTGAACAGAGTGGTGATGTCTCGTGTCATCTCGGGATGACACGTCGCCGGACGAGACACTCTTAGGATGAGATCCTCCTCGGATGAGCGGTACGAAATAAATTTTTCTTTCTAAAATTGAAATTAATGGTATAAAATGATGTTATAGTTCAAGTTGAACAGAGTGGTGATGTCTCGTGTCATCTCGGGATGACACGTCGCCGGACGAGACACTCTTAGGATGAGATCCTCCTCGGATGAGGCGGTACGAAATAATTTTCTTTCTAAAATTGAAATTAATGGTATAAAATGATGTTATAGTTCAAGTTGAACAGAGTGGTGATGTCTCGTGTCATCTCGGGATGACACGTCGCCGGACGAGACACTCTTAGGATGAGATCCTCCTCGATGAGCGGTACGAAATAATTTTTCTTTCTAAAATTGAAATTAATGGTATAAAATGATGTTATAGTTCAGTTGAACAGAGTGGTGATGTCTCGTGTCATCTCGGGATGACACGTCGCCGGACGAGACACTCTTAGGATAGATCCTCCTCGGATGAGCGGTACGAAATAAATTTTTCTTTCTAAAATTGAAATTAATGGTATAAAATGATGTTATAGTTCAAGTTGAACAGAGTGGTGATGTCTCGTGTCATCTCGGGATGACACGTCGCCGGACGAGACACTCTTAGGATGAGATCCTCCTCGGGATGAGCGGTACGAAATAAATTTTTCTTTCTAAAATTGAAATTAATGGTATAAAATGATGTTATAGTTCAAGTTGAACAGAGTGGTGATGTCTCGTGTCATCTCGGGATGACACGTCGCCGGACGAGACACTCTTAGGATGAGATCCTCCTCGGATGAGCGGTACGAAATAAATTTTCTTTCTAAAATTGAAATTAATGGTATAAATGATGTTATAGTTCAAGTTGAACAGAGTGGTGATGTCTCGTGTCATCTCGGGATGACACGTCGCCGGACGAGACACTCTTAGGATGAGATCCTCCTCGGATGAGCGGTACGAAATAAATTTTTCTTTCTAAAATTGAAATTAATGGTATAAAATGATGTTATAGTTCAAGTTGAACAGAGTGGTGATGTCTCGTGTCATCTCGGGATGACACGTCGCCGGACGAGACACTCTTAGGATGAGATCCTCCTCGGATGAGCGGTACGAAATAAATTTTTCTTTCTAAAATTGAAATTAATGGTATAAAAATGATGTTATAGTTCAAGTTGAACAGAGTGTGATGTCTCGTGTCATCTCGGGATGACACGTCGCCGGACGAGACACTCTTAGGATGAGATCCTCCTCGGATGAGCGGTACGAAATAAATTTTTCTTTCTAAAATTGAAATTAATGGTATAAATGATGTTATAGTTCAAGTTGAACAGAGTGGTGATGTCTCGTGTCATCTCGGGATGACACGTCGCCGGACGAGACACTCTTAGGATGAGATCCTCCTCGGATGAGCGGTACGAAATAAATTTTTCTTTCTAAAATTGAAATTAATGGTATAAAATGATGTTATAGTTCAAGTTGAACAGAGTGGTGATGTCTCGTGTCATCTCGGGATGACACGTCGCCGGACGAGCACTCTTAGGATGAGATCCTCCTCGGATGAGCGGTACGAAATAAATTTTTCTTTCTAAAATTGAAATTAATGGTATAAAATGATGTTATAGTTCAAGTTGAACAGAGTGGTGATGTCTCGTGTCATCTCGGGATGACACGTCGCCGGACGAGACACTCTTAGGATGAGATCCTCCTCGGATGAGCGGTACGAAATAAATTTTTCTTTCTAAAATTGAAATTAATGGTATAAAATGATGTTATAGTTCAAGTTGAACAGAGTGGTGATGTCTCGTGTCATCTCGGGATGACACGTCGCCGGACGAGACACTCTTAGGATGAGATCCTCCTCGGATGAGCGGTACGAATAAATTTTTCTTTCTAAAATTGAAATTAATGTATAAAATGATGTTATAGTTCAAGTTGAACAGAGTGGTGATGTCTCGTGTCATCTCGGGATGACACGTCGCCGGACGAGACACTCTTAGGATGAGATCCTCCTCGGATGAGCGGTACGAATAATTTTCTTTCTAAAATTGAAATTAATGTATAAATGATGTTATAGTTCAAGTTGAACAGAGTGGTGATGTCTCGTGTCATCTCGGGATGACACGTCGCCGGACGAGACACTCTAGGATGAGATCCTCCTCGGATGAGCGGTACGAAATAAATTTTTCTTTCTAAAATTGAAATTAATGGTATAAAATGATGTTATAGTTCAGTTGAACAAGAGTGGTGATGTCTCGTGTCATCTCGGGATGACACGTCGCCGGACGAGACACTCTTAGGATGAGATCCTCCTCGGATGAGCGTACGAAATAAATTTTCTTTCTAAAATTGAAATTAATGGTATAAAATGATGTTATAGTTCAATGTTGAACAGAGTGGTGATGTCTCGTGTCATCTCGGGATGACACGTCGCCGGACGAGACACTCTTAGGATGAGATCCTCCTCGATGAGCGGTACGAAATAAATTTTTCTTTCTAAATTGAAATTAATGGTATAAAATGATGTTATAGTTCAGTTGAACAGAGTGGTGATGTCTCGTGTCATCTCGGGATGACACGTCGCCGGACGAGACACTCTTAGGATGAGATCCTCCTCGGATGAGCGGTACGAAATAAATTTTTCTTTCTAAATTGAAATTAATGGTATAAAATGATGTTATAGTTCAAGTTGAACAGAGTGGTGATGTCTCGTGTCATCTCGGGATGACACGTCGCCGGACGAGACACTCTTAGGATGAGATCCTCCTCGGATGAGCGGTACGAAATAAATTTTTCTTTCTAAAAATTGAAATTAATGGTATAAAATGATGTTATAGTTCAAGTTGAACAGAGTGGTGATGTCTCGTGTCATCTCGGGATGACACGTCGCCGGACGAGACACTCTTAGGATGAGATCCTCCTCGGATGAGCGGTACGAAATAATTTTTCTTTCTAAAATTGAAATTAATGGTATAAAAGATGTTATAGTTCAAGTTGAACAGAGTGGTGATGTCTCGTGTCATCTCGGGATGACACGTCGCCGGACGAGACACTCTTAGGATGAGATCCTCCTCGGATGAGCGGTACGAATAAATTTTTCTTTCTAAAATTGAAATTAATGGTATAAAATGATGTTATAGTTCAAGTTGAACAGAGTGGTGATGTCTCGTGTCATCTCGGGATGACACGTCGCCGGACGAGACACTCTTAGGATGAGATCCTCCTCGGATGAGCGGTACGAAATAAATTTTTCTTTCTAAAATTGAAATTAATGGTATAAAATGATGTTATAGTTCAGTTGAACAGAGTGGTGATGTCTCGTGTCATCTCGGGATGACACGTCGCCGGACGAGACACTCTTAGGATGAGATCCTCCTCGGATGAGCGGTACGAAATAAATTTTTCTTTCTAAAATTGAAATTAATGGTATAAAATGATGTTATAGTTCAAGTTGAACAGAGTGGTGATGTCTCGTGTCATCTCGGGATGACACGTCGCCGGACGAGACACTCTTAGGATGAGAATCCTCCTCGATGAGCGGTACGAAATAAATTTTTCTTTCTAAATTGAAATTAATGGTATAAAATGATGTTATAGTTCAAGTTGAACAGAGTGGTGATGTCTCGTGTCATCTCGGGATGACACGTCGCCGGACGAGACACTCTTAGGATGAGATCCTCCTCGATGAGCGGTACGAAATAATTTTTCTTTCTAAAATTGAAATTAATGGTATAAAATGATGTTATAGTTCAAGTTGAACAGAGTGGTGATGTCTCGTGTCATCTCGGGATGACACGTCGCCGGACGAGACACTCTTAGGATGAGATCCTCCTCGGATGAGCGGTAACGAAATAAATTTTTCTTTCTAAAATTGAAATTAATGGTATAAAAATGATGTTATAGTTCAAGTTGAACAGAGTGGTGATGTCTCGTGTCATCTCGGGATGACACTTCGCCGGACGAGACACTCTTAGGATGAGATCCTCCTCGGATGAGCGGTACGAAATAAATTTTTCTTTCTAAAAATTAAAATTAATGGTATAAAATGATGTTATAGTTCAAGTTGAACAGAGTGGTGATGTCCTCGTGTCTCACTCGGATGACACGTCGCCGAACGAGACACTCTTAGGATGAGATCCTCCTCGGATGAGCGGTACGAAATAAATTTTCTTTCTAAATTGAAATTAATGGTATAAAATGATGTTATAGTTCAAGTTGAACAGAGTGGTGATGTCTCGTGTCATCTCGGGATGACACGGTCGCCGGACGAGACCCTCTTAGGATGAGATCCTCCCTCGGATGGCGGTACGAATAATTTCTTCTAAATTGAATTAATGGTATAAATGGATGTTATATTCAAGTAGAACAGAGTGTTGATGTCTCGTGTCATCCGGGACTGACACGTCCGCCGGGACGAGACACTCTTAGGAATCAGAATCCTCCTCGGAATGAGCGGTAACGAAATAATTTTTCTTCTAAAATTGAATTAATGGTATACAAATGGATGGTTATAAGGTTTCAAGTTGAACAGAGTGGTGAGTGCTCGTGTCAGCTCGGGATGACAGCTTCGCCGGACGAGACAACTCTTGAGGATGAGATCCGCCTCGATGAAGCGGTACGAAATAAATTTTTTTTGAGAAATTGAAATTAATGGGATAAAATGATGTATAGTTCCAAAGTTGAACAGAGTGGTGATGTTCGTGTCATCTTCGGGATGACACGTCGCCGGACGAGACACTCTTAGGATGAGATCCTCCTCGGATGAGCGGTACGAAATAAATTTTTCTTCTAAATTGAAATTAATGGTATAAAATGATGTATAGTTCAAGTTGAACAGAGTGGTGATGTCTCGTGTCATCTCGGGATGACACTCGCCGGACGAGACACTCTTAGGATGAGATCCTCCTCGGATGAGCGGTACGAAATAAATTTTTCTTTCTAAAATTGAAAATTAATGGGTAGAAAATGATGTTATAGTTCAAGTTGAACAGAGTGGTGGTGTCCATCGTGTCATCTCGGATGACACGTTCGCCGGACGAGACACTCTTAGGATGAGATCCTCAAAACTCGGATGAGCGGTACGAAATAAATTTTTCTTTCTAAAATTGAAATTAATGGTATAAAATGCTGTTACGTTCAAGTTGAACCGAGTGGTGATGTCTCGTGTCATCTCGGGATACACGTCGCCGGACGAGACACTCTTAGGATGAGATCCTCCTCGGATGAGCGGTACGAAATAATTTTTCTTTCTAAAATTGAAATTAATGGTATAAAATGATGTTATAGTTCAAGTTGACAGAGTGGTGATGTCTCGTGTCATCTCGGGATGACACGTCGCCGGGACGAGACACTCTTAGGAGAGATCCTCCTCGGATGAGCGGTACGAAATAAATTTTTCTTCTAAAATTGAAATTAATGGTATAAAATGATGTATAGTTCAAGGTTGAACAGAGTGGTGATGTCTCGTGTCATCTCGGGATGACACGTCGCCGGACGAGACACTCTTAGGATGAGATCCTCCTCGGATGAGCGGTACGAAATAAATTTTTCTTTCTAAAATTGAAATTAATGGTATAAAATGATGTTATAGTTCAAGTTGAACAGAGTGGTGATGTCTCGTGTCATCTCGGGATGACACGTCGCCGGACGAGACACTCTTAGGATGAGATCCTCCTCGGATGAGCGGTACGAAATAAATTTTCTTTCTAAAATGAAATTAATGGTATAAAATGATGTTATAGTTCAAGTTGAACAGAGTGGTGATGTCTCGTGTCATCTCGGGATGACACGTCGCCGGACGAGACACTCTTAGGATGAGATCCTCCTCGGATGAGCGGTACGAAATAAATTTTCTTTCTAAAATTGAAATTAATGGTATAAAATGATGTTATAGTTCAAGTTGAACAGAGTGGTGATGTCTCGTGTCATCTCGGGATGACACGTCGCCGGACGAGACACTCTTAGGATGAGATCCTCCTCGGATGAGCGGTACGAAATAAATTTTTCTTTCTAAAATTGAAATTAATGGTATAAATGATGTTATAGTTCAAGTTGAACAGAGTGGTGATGTCTCGTGTCATCTCGGGATGACACGTCGCCGGACGAGACACTCTTAGGATGAGATCCTCCTCGGATGAGCGGTACGAAATAAATTTTTCTTTCTAAAATTGAAATTAATGGTATAAAATGATGTTATAGTTCAAGTTGAACAGAGTGGTGATGTCTCGTGTCATCTCGGGATGACACGTCGCCGACGAGACACTCTTAGGATGAGATCCTCCTCGGATGAGCGGTACGAAATAAATTTTTCTTTCTAAAATTGAAATTAATGGTATAAAATGATGTTATAGTTCAAGTTGAACAGAGTGGTGATGTCTCGTGTCATCTCGGGATGACACGTCGCCGGACGAGACACTCTTAGGATGAGATCCTCCTCGGATGAGCGGTACGAAATAAATTTTTCTTTCTAAAATTGAAATTAATGGTATAAATGATGTTATAGTTCAAGTTGAACAGAGTGGTGATGTCTCGTGTCATCTCGGGATGACACGTCGCCGGACGAGACACTCTTAGGATGAGATCCTCCTCGGATGAGCGGTACGAAATAAATTTTTCTTTCTAAAATTGAAATTAATGGTATAAAATGATGTTATAGTTCAAGTTGAACAGAGTGGTGATGTCTCGTGTCATCTCGGGATGACACGTCGCCGGACGAGACACTCTTAGGATGAGATCCTCCTCGGATGAGCGGTACGAAATAAATTTTTCTTTCTAAAATTGAAATTAATGGTATAAAATGATGTTATAGTTCAAGTTGAACAGAGTGGTGATGTCTCGTGTCATCTCGGGATGACACGTCGCCGGACGAGACACTCTTAGGATGAGATCCTCCTCGGATGAGCGGTACGAAATAAATTTTTCTTTCTAAAATTGAAATTAATGGTATAAAATGATGTTATAGTTCAAGTTGAACAGAGTGGTGATGTCTCGTGTCATCTCGGGATGACACGTCGCCGGACGAGACACTCTTAGGATGAGATCCTCCTCGGATGAGCGGTACGAAATAAATTTTTCTTTCTAAAATTGAAATTAATGGTATAAAATGATGTTATAGTTCAAGTTGAACAGAGTGGTGATGTCTCGTGTCATCTCGGGATGACACGTCGCCGGACGAGACACTCTTAGGATGAGATCCTCCTCGGATGAGCGGTACGAAATAAATTTTTCTTTCTAAAATTGAAATTAATGGTATAAAATGATGTTATAGTTCAAGTTGAACAGAGTGGTGATGTCTCGTGTCATCTCGGGATGACACGTCGCCGGACGAGACACTCTTAGGATGAGATCCTCCTCGGATGAGCGGTACGAAATAAATTTTTCTTTCTAAATTGAAATTAATGGTATAAAATGATGTTATAGTTCAAGTTGAACAGAGTGGTGATGTCTCGTGTCATCTCGGGATGACACGTCGCCGGACGAGACACTCTTAGGATGAGATCCTCCTCGGATGAGCGGTACGAAATAAATTTTTCTTTCTAAAATTGAAATTAATGGTATAAAATGATGTTATAGTTCAAGTTGAACAGAGTGGTGATGTCTCGTGTCATCTCGGGATGACACGTCGCCGGACGAGACACTCTTAGGATGAGATCCTCCTCGGATGAGCGGTACGAAATAAATTTTTTTTCTAAAATTGAAATTAATGGTATAAAATGATGTTATAGTTCAAGTTGAACAGAGTGGTGATGTCTCGTGTCATCTCGGGATGACACGTCGCCGGACGAGACACTCTTAGGATGAGATCCTCCTCGGATGAGCGGTACGAAATAAATTTTTCTTTCTAAAATTGAAATTAATGGTATAAAATGATGTTATAGTTCAAGTTGAACAGAGTGGTGATGTCTCGTGTCATCTCGGGATGACACGTCGCCGGACGAGACACTCTTAGGATGAGATCCTCCTCGGATGAGCGGTACGAAATAAATTTTTCTTTCTAAAATTGAAATTAATGGTATAAAATGATGTTATAGTTCAAGTTGAACAGAGTGGTGATGTCTCGTGTCATCTCGGGATGACACGTCGCCGGACGAGACACTCTTAGGATGAGATCCTCCTCGGATGAGCGGTACGAAATAAATTTTTCTTTCTAAAATTGAAATTAATGGTATAAAATGATGTTATAGTTCAAGTTGAACAGAGTGGTGATGTCTCGTGTCATCTCGGGATGACACGTCGCCGGACGAGACACTCTTAGGATGAGATCCTCCTCGGATGAGCGGTACGAAATAAATTTTTCTTTCTAAAATTGAAATTAATGGTATAAAATGATGTTATAGTTCAAGTTGAACAGAGTGGTGATGTCTCGTGTCATCTCGGGATGACACGTCGCCGGACGAGACACTCTTAGGATGAGATCCTCCTCGGATGAGCGGTACGAAATAAATTTTTCTTTCTAAAATTGAAATTAATGGTATAAAATGATGTTATAGTTCAAGTTGAACAGAGTGGTGATGTCTCGTGTCATCTCGGGATGACACGTCGCCGGACGAGACACTCTTAGGATGAGATCCTCCTCGGATGAGCGGTACGAAATAAATTTTTCTTTCTAAAATTGAAATTAATGGTATAAAATGATGTTATAGTTCAAGTTGAACAGAGTGGTGATGTCTCGTGTCATCTCGGGATGACACGTCGCCGGACGAGACACTCTTAGGATGAGATCCTCCTCGGATGAGCGGTACGAAATAAATTTTTCTTTCTAAAATTGAAATTAATGGTATAAAATGATGTTATAGTTCAAGTTGAACAGAGTGGTGATGTCTCGTGTCATCTCGGGATGACACGTCGCCGGACGAGACACTCTTAGGATGAGATCCTCCTCGGATGAGCGGTACGAAATAAATTTTTCTTTCTAAAATTGAAATTAATGGTATAAAATGATGTTATAGTTCAAGTTGAACAGAGTGGTGATGTCTCGTGTCATCTCGGGATGACACGTCGCCGGACGAGACACTCTTAGGATGAGATCCTCCTCGGATGAGCGGTACGAAATAAATTTTTCTTTCTAAAATTGAAATTAATGGTATAAAATGATGTTATAGTTCAAGTTGAACAGAGTGGTGATGTCTCGTGTCATCTCGGGATGACACGTCGCCGGACGAGACACTCTTAGGATGAGATCCTCCTCGGATGAGCGGTACGAAATAAATTTTTCTTTCTAAAATTGAAATTAATGGTATAAAATGATGTTATAGTTCAAGTTGAACAGAGTGGTGATGTCTCGTGTCATCTCGGGATGACACGTCGCCGGACGAGACACTCTTAGGATGAGATCCTCCTCGGATGAGCGGTACGAAATAAATTTTCTTTCTAAAATTGAAATTAATGGTATAAAATGATGTTATAGTTCAAGTTGAACAGAGTGGTGATGTCTCGTGTCATCTCGGGATGACACGTCGCCGGACGAGACACTCTTAGGATGAGATCCTCCTCGGATGAGCGGTACGAAATAAATTTTTCTTTCTAAAATTGAAATTAATGGTATAAAATGATGTTATAGTTCAAGTTGAACAGAGTGGTGATGTCTCGTGTCATCTCGGGATGACACGTCGCCGGACGAGACACTCTTAGGATGAGATCCTCCTCGGATGAGCGGTACGAAATAAATTTTTCTTTCTAAAATTGAAATTAATGGTATAAAATGATGTTATAGTTCAAGTTGAACAGAGTGGTGATGTCTCGTGTCATCTCGGGATGACACGTCGCCGGACGAGACACTCTTAGGATGAGATCCTCCTCGGATGAGCGGTACGAAATAAATTTTTCTTTCTAAAATTGAAATTAATGGTATAAAATGATGTTATAGTTCAAGTTGAACAGAGTGGTGATGTCTCGTGTCATCTCGGGATGACACGTCGCCGGACGAGACACTCTTAGGATGAGATCCTCCTCGGATGAGCGGTACGAAATAAATTTTTCTTTCTAAAATTGAAATTAATGGTATAAAATGATGTTATAGTTCAAGTTGAACAGAGTGGTGATGTCTCGTGTCATCTCGGGATGACACGTCGCCGGACGAGACACTCTTAGGATGAGATCCTCCTCGGATGAGCGGTACGAAATAAATTTTTCTTTCTAAAATTGAAATTAATGGTATAAAATGATGTTATAGTTCAAGTTGAACAGAGTGGTGATGTCTCGTGTCATCTCGGGATGACACGTCGCCGGACGAGACACTCTTAGGATGAGATCCTCCTCGGATGAGCGGTACGAAATAAATTTTTCTTTCTAAAATTGAAATTAATGGTATAAAATGATGTTATAGTTCAAGTTGAACAGAGTGGTGATGTCTCGTGTCATCTCGGGATGACACGTCGCCGGACGAGACACTCTTAGGATGAGATCCTCCTCGGATGAGCGGTACGAAATAAATTTTTCTTTCTAAAATTGAAATTAATGGTATAAAATGATGTTATAGTTCAAGTTGAACAGAGTGGTGATGTCTCGTGTCATCTCGGGATGACACGTCGCCGGACGAGACACTCTTAGGATGAGATCCTCCTCGGATGAGCGGTACGAAATAAATTTTTCTTTCTAAAATTGAAATTAATGGTATAAAATGATGTTATAGTTCAAGTTGAACAGAGTGGTGATGTCTCGTGTCATCTCGGGATGACACGTCGCCGGACGAGACACTCTTAGGATGAGATCCTCCTCGGATGAGCGGTACGAAATAAATTTTTCTTTCTAAAATTGAAATTAATGGTATAAAATGATGTTATAGTTCAAGTTGAACAGAGTGGTGATGTCTCGTGTCATCTCGGGATGACACGTCGCCGGACGAGACACTCTTAGGATGAGATCCTCCTCGGATGAGCGGTACGAAATAAATTTTTCTTTCTAAAATTGAAATTAATGGTATAAAATGATGTTATAGTTCAAGTTGAACAGAGTGGTGATGTCTCGTGTCATCTCGGGATGACACGTCGCCGGACGAGACACTCTTAGGATGAGATCCTCCTCGGATGAGCGGTACGAAATAAATTTTTCTTTCTAAAATTGAAATTAATGGTATAAAATGATGTTATAGTTCAAGTTGAACAGAGTGGTGATGTCTCGTGTCATCTCGGGATGACACGTCGCCGGACGAGACACTCTTAGGATGAGATCCTCCTCGGATGAGCGGTACGAAATAAATTTTTCTTTCTAAAATTGAAATTAATGGTATAAAATGATGTTATAGTTCAAGTTGAACAGAGTGGTGATGTCTCGTGTCATCTCGGGATGACACGTCGCCGGACGAGACACTCTTAGGATGAGATCCTCCTCGGATGAGCGGTACGAAATAAATTTTTCTTTCTAAAATTGAAATTAATGGTATAAAATGATGTTATAGTTCAAGTTGAACAGAGTGGTGATGTCTCGTGTCATCTCGGGATGACACGTCGCCGGACGAGACACTCTTAGGATGAGATCCTCCTCGGATGAGCGGTACGAAATAAATTTTTCTTTCTAAAATTGAAATTAATGGTATAAAATGATGTTATAGTTCAAGTTGAACAGAGTGGTGATGTCTCGTGTCATCTCGGGATGACACGTCGCCGGACGAGACACTCTTAGGATGAGATCCTCCTCGGATGAGCGGTACGAAATAAATTTTTCTTTCTAAAATTGAAATTAATGGTATAAAATGATGTTATAGTTCAAGTTGAACAGAGTGGTGATGTCTCGTGTCATCTCGGGATGACACGTCGCCGGACGAGACACTCTTAGGATGAGATCCTCCTCGGATGAGCGGTACGAAATAAATTTTTCTTTCTAAAATTGAAATTAATGGTATAAAATGATGTTATAGTTCAAGTTGAACAGAGTGGTGATGTCTCGTGTCATCTCGGGATGACACGTCGCCGGACGAGACACTCTTAGGATGAGATCCTCCTCGGATGAGCGGTACGAAATAAATTTTTCTTTCTAAAATTGAAATTAATGGTATAAAATGATGTTATAGTTCAAGTTGAACAGAGTGGTGATGTCTCGTGTCATCTCGGGATGACACGTCGCCGGACGAGACACTCTTAGGATGAGATCCTCCTCGGATGAGCGGTACGAAATAAATTTTTCTTTCTAAAATTGAAATTAATGGTATAAAATGATGTTATAGTTCAAGTTGAACAGAGTGGTGATGTCTCGTGTCATCTCGGGATGACACGTCGCCGGACGAGACACTCTTAGGATGAGATCCTCCTCGGATGAGCGGTACGAAATAAATTTTTCTTTCTAAAATTGAAATTAATGGTATAAAATGATGTTATAGTTCAAGTTGAACAGAGTGGTGATGTCTCGTGTCATCTCGGGATGACACGTCGCCGGACGAGACACTCTTAGGATGAGATCCTCCTCGGATGAGCGGTACGAAATAAATTTTCTTTCTAAAATTGAAATTAATGGTATAAAATGATGTTATAGTTCAAGTTGAACAGAGTGGTGATGTCTCGTGTCATCTCGGGATGACACGTCGCCGGACGAGACACTCTTAGGATGAGATCCTCCTCGGATGAGCGGTACGAAATAAATTTTTCTTTCTAAAATTGAAATTAATGGTATAAAATGATGTTATAGTTCAAGTTGAACAGAGTGGTGATGTCTCGTGTCATCTCGGGATGACACGTCGCCGGACGAGACACTCTTAGGATGAGATCCTCCTCGGATGAGCGGTACGAAATAAATTTTTCTTTCTAAAATTGAAATTAATGGTATAAAATGATGTTATAGTTCAAGTTGAACAGAGTGGTGATGTCTCGTGTCATCTCGGGATGACACGTCGCCGGACGAGACACTCTTAGGATGAGATCCTCCTCGGATGAGCGGTACGAAATAAATTTTTCTTTCTAAAATTGAAATTAATGGTATAAAATGATGTTATAGTTCAAGTTGAACAGAGTGGTGATGTCTCGTGTCATCTCGGGATGACACGTCGCCGGACGAGACACTCTTAGGATGAGATCCTCCTCGGATGAGCGGTACGAAATAAATTTTTCTTTCTAAAATTGAAATTAATGGTATAAAATGATGTTATAGTTCAAGTTGAACAGAGTGGTGATGTCTCGTGTCATCTCGGGATGACACGTCGCCGGACGAGACACTCTTAGGATGAGATCCTCCTCGGATGAGCGGTACGAAATAAATTTTTCTTTCTAAAATTGAAATTAATGGTATAAAATGATGTTATAGTTCAAGTTGAACAGAGTGGTGATGTCTCGTGTCATCTCGGGATGACACGTCGCCGGACGAGACACTCTTAGGATGAGATCCTCCTCGGATGAGCGGTACGAAATAAATTTTTCTTTCTAAAATTGAAATTAATGGTATAAAATGATGTTATAGTTCAAGTTGAACAGAGTGGTGATGTCTCGTGTCATCTCGGGATGACACGTCGCCGGACGAGACACTCTTAGGATGAGATCCTCCTCGGATGAGCGGTACGAAATAAATTTTTCTTTCTAAAATTGAAATTAATGGTATAAAATGATGTTATAGTTCAAGTTGAACAGAGTGGTGATGTCTCGTGTCATCTCGGGATGACACGTCGCCGGACGAGACACTCTTAGGATGAGATCCTCCTCGGATGAGCGGTACGAAATAAATTTTTCTTTCTAAAATTGAAATTAATGGTATAAAATGATGTTATAGTTCAAGTTGAACAGAGTGGTGATGTCTCGTGTCATCTCGGGATGACACGTCGCCGGACGAGACACTCTTAGGATGAGATCCTCCTCGGATGAGCGGTACGAAATAAATTTTTCTTTCTAAAATTGAAATTAATGGTATAAAATGATGTTATAGTTCAAGTTGAACAGAGTGGTGATGTCTCGTGTCATCTCGGGATGACACGTCGCCGGACGAGACACTCTTAGGATGAGATCCTCCTCGGATGAGCGGTACGAAATAAATTTTTCTTTCTAAAATTGAAATTAATGGTATAAAATGATGTTATAGTTCAAGTTGAACAGAGTGGTGATGTCTCGTGTCATCTCGGGATGACACGTCGCCGGACGAGACACTCTTAGGATGAGATCCTCCTCGGATGAGCGGTACGAAATAAATTTTTCTTTCTAAAATTGAAATTAATGGTATAAAATGATGTTATAGTTCAAGTTGAACAGAGTGGTGATGTCTCGTGTCATCTCGGGATGACACGTCGCCGGACGAGACACTCTTAGGATGAGATCCTCCTCGGATGAGCGGTACGAAATAAATTTTTCTTTCTAAAATTGAAATTAATGGTATAAAATGATGTTATAGTTCAAGTTGAACAGAGTGGTGATGTCTCGTGTCATCTCGGGATGACACGTCGCCGGACGAGACACTCTTAGGATGAGATCCTCCTCGGATGAGCGGTACGAAATAAATTTTCTTTCTAAAATTGAAATTAATGGTATAAAATGATGTTATAGTTCAAGTTGAACAGAGTGGTGATGTCTCGTGTCATCTCGGGATGACACGTCGCCGGACGAGACACTCTTAGGATGAGATCCTCCTCGGATGAGCGGTACGAAATAAATTTTTCTTTCTAAAATTGAAATTAATGGTATAAAATGATGTTATAGTTCAAGTTGAACAGAGTGGTGATGTCTCGTGTCATCTCGGGATGACACGTCGCCGGACGAGACACTCTTAGGATGAGATCCTCCTCGGATGAGCGGTACGAAATAAATTTTTCTTTCTAAAATTGAAATTAATGGTATAAAATGATGTTATAGTTCAAGTTGAACAGAGTGGTGATGTCTCGTGTCATCTCGGGATGACACGTCGCCGGACGAGACACTCTTAGGATGAGATCCTCCTCGGATGAGCGGTACGAAATAAATTTTTCTTTCTAAAATTGAAATTAATGGTATAAAATGATGTTATAGTTCAAGTTGAACAGAGTGGTGATGTCTCGTGTCATCTCGGGATGACACGTCGCCGGACGAGACACTCTTAGGATGAGATCCTCCTCGGATGAGCGGTACGAAATAAATTTTTCTTTCTAAAATTGAAATTAATGGTATAAAATGATGTTATAGTTCAAGTTGAACAGAGTGGTGATGTCTCGTGTCATCTCGGGATGACACGTCGCCGGACGAGACACTCTTAGGATGAGATCCTCCTCGGATGAGCGGTACGAAATAAATTTTTCTTTCTAAAATTGAAATTAATGGTATAAAATGATGTTATAGTTCAAGTTGAACAGAGTGGTGATGTCTCGTGTCATCTCGGGATGACACGTCGCCGGACGAGACACTCTTAGGATGAGATCCTCCTCGGATGAGCGGTACGAAATAAATTTTTCTTTCTAAAATTGAAATTAATGGTATAAAATGATGTTATAGTTCAAGTTGAACAGAGTGGTGATGTCTCGTGTCATCTCGGGATGACACGTCGCCGGACGAGACACTCTTAGGATGAGATCCTCCTCGGATGAGCGGTACGAAATAAATTTTTCTTTCTAAAATTGAAATTAATGGTATAAAATGATGTTATAGTTCAAGTTGAACAGAGTGGTGATGTCTCGTGTCATCTCGGGATGACACGTCGCCGGACGAGACACTCTTAGGATGAGATCCTCCTCGGATGAGCGGTACGAAATAAATTTTTCTTTCTAAAATTGAAATTAATGGTATAAAATGATGTTATAGTTCAAGTTGAACAGAGTGGTGATGTCTCGTGTCATCTCGGGATGACACGTCGCCGGACGAGACACTCTTAGGATGAGATCCTCCTCGGATGAGCGGTACGAAATAAATTTTTCTTTCTAAAATTGAAATTAATGGTATAAAATGATGTTATAGTTCAAGTTGAACAGAGTGGTGATGTCTCGTGTCATCTCGGGATGACACGTCGCCGGACGAGACACTCTTAGGATGAGATCCTCCTCGGATGAGCGGTACGAAATAAATTTTTCTTTCTAAAATTGAAATTAATGGTATAAAATGATGTTATAGTTCAAGTTGAACAGAGTGGTGATGTCTCGTGTCATCTCGGGATGACACGTCGCCGGACGAGACACTCTTAGGATGAGATCCTCCTCGGATGAGCGGTACGAAATAAATTTTTCTTTCTAAAATTGAAATTAATGGTATAAAATGATGTTATAGTTCAAGTTGAACAGAGTGGTGATGTCTCGTGTCATCTCGGGATGACACGTCGCCGGACGAGACACTCTTAGGATGAGATCCTCCTCGGATGAGCGGTACGAAATAAATTTTTCTTTCTAAAATTGAAATTAATGGTATAAAATGATGTTATAGTTCAAGTTGAACAGAGTGGTGATGTCTCGTGTCATCTCGGGATGACACGTCGCCGGACGAGACACTCTTAGGATGAGATCCTCCTCGGATGAGCGGTACGAAATAAATTTTTCTTTCTAAAATTGAAATTAATGGTATAAAATGATGTTATAGTTCAAGTTGAACAGAGTGGTGATGTCTCGTGTCATCTCGGGATGACACGTCGCCGGACGAGACACTCTTAGGATGAGATCCTCCTCGGATGAGCGGTACGAAATAAATTTTTCTTTCTAAAATTGAAATTAATGGTATAAAATGATGTTATAGTTCAAGTTGAACAGAGTGGTGATGTCTCGTGTCATCTCGGGATGACACGTCGCCGGACGAGACACTCTTAGGATGAGATCCTCCTCGGATGAGCGGTACGAAATAAATTTTTCTTTCTAAAATTGAAATTAATGGTATAAAATGATGTTATAGTTCAAGTTGAACAGAGTGGTGATGTCTCGTGTCATCTCGGGATGACACGTCGCCGGACGAGACACTCTTAGGATGAGATCCTCCTCGGATGAGCGGTACGAAATAAATTTTTCTTTCTAAAATTGAAATTAATGGTATAAAATGATGTTATAGTTCAAGTTGAACAGAGTGGTGATGTCTCGTGTCATCTCGGGATGACACGTCGCCGGACGAGACACTCTTAGGATGAGATCCTCCTCGGATGAGCGGTACGAAATAAATTTTTCTTTCTAAAATTGAAATTAATGGTATAAAATGATGTTATAGTTCAAGTTGAACAGAGTGGTGATGTCTCGTGTCATCTCGGGATGACACGTCGCCGGACGAGACACTCTTAGGATGAGATCCTCCTCGGATGAGCGGTACGAAATAAATTTTTCTTTCTAAAATTGAAATTAATGGTATAAAATGATGTTATAGTTCAAGTTGAACAGAGTGGTGATGTCTCGTGTCATCTCGGGATGACACGTCGCCGGACGAGACACTCTTAGGATGAGATCCTCCTCGGATGAGCGGTACGAAATAAATTTTTCTTTCTAAAATTGAAATTAATGGTATAAAATGATGTTATAGTTCAAGTTGAACAGAGTGGTGATGTCTCGTGTCATCTCGGGATGACACGTCGCCGGACGAGACACTCTTAGGATGAGATCCTCCTCGGATGAGCGGTACGAAATAAATTTTTCTTTCTAAAATTGAAATTAATGGTATAAAATGATGTTATAGTTCAAGTTGAACAGAGTGGTGATGTCTCGTGTCATCTCGGGATGACACGTCGCCGGACGAGACACTCTTAGGATGAGATCCTCCTCGGATGAGCGGTACGAAATAAATTTTTCTTTCTAAAATTGAAATTAATGGTATAAAATGATGTTATAGTTCAAGTTGAACAGAGTGGTGATGTCTCGTGTCATCTCGGGATGACACGTCGCCGGACGAGACACTCTTAGGATGAGATCCTCCTCGGATGAGCGGTACGAAATAAATTTTTCTTTCTAAAATTGAAATTAATGGTATAAAATGATGTTATAGTTCAAGTTGAACAGAGTGGTGATGTCTCGTGTCATCTCGGGATGACACGTCGCCGGACGAGACACTCTTAGGATGAGATCCTCCTCGGATGAGCGGTACGAAATAAATTTTTCTTTCTAAAATTGAAATTAATGGTATAAAATGATGTTATAGTTCAAGTTGAACAGAGTGGTGATGTCTCGTGTCATCTCGGGATGACACGTCGCCGGACGAGACACTCTTAGGATGAGATCCTCCTCGGATGAGCGGTACGAAATAAATTTTTCTTTCTAAAATTGAAATTAATGGTATAAAATGATGTTATAGTTCAAGTTGAACAGAGTGGTGATGTCTCGTGTCATCTCGGGATGACACGTCGCCGGACGAGACACTCTTAGGATGAGATCCTCCTCGGATGAGCGGTACGAAATAAATTTTTCTTTCTAAAATTGAAATTAATGGTATAAAATGATGTTATAGTTCAAGTTGAACAGAGTGGTGATGTCTCGTGTCATCTCGGGATGACACGTCGCCGGACGAGACACTCTTAGGATGAGATCCTCCTCGGATGAGCGGTACGAAATAAATTTTTCTTTCTAAAATTGAAATTAATGGTATAAAATGATGTTATAGTTCAAGTTGAACAGAGTGGTGATGTCTCGTGTCATCTCGGGATGACACGTCGCCGGACGAGACACTCTTAGGATGAGATCCTCCTCGGATGAGCGGTACGAAATAAATTTTTCTTTCTAAAATTGAAATTAATGGTATAAAATGATGTTATAGTTCAAGTTGAACAGAGTGGTGATGTCTCGTGTCATCTCGGGATGACACGTCGCCGGACGAGACACTCTTAGGATGAGATCCTCCTCGGATGAGCGGTACGAAATAAATTTTTCTTTCTAAAATTGAAATTAATGGTATAAAATGATGTTATAGTTCAAGTTGAACAGAGTGGTGATGTCTCGTGTCATCTCGGGATGACACGTCGCCGGACGAGACACTCTTAGGATGAGATCCTCCTCGGATGAGCGGTACGAAATAAATTTTTCTTTCTAAAATTGAAATTAATGGTATAAAATGATGTTATAGTTCAAGTTGAACAGAGTGGTGATGTCTCGTGTCATCTCGGGATGACACGTCGCCGGACGAGACACTCTTAGGATGAGATCCTCCTCGGATGAGCGGTACGAAATAAATTTTTCTTTCTAAAATTGAAATTAATGGTATAAAATGATGTTATAGTTCAAGTTGAACAGAGTGGTGATGTCTCGTGTCATCTCGGGATGACACGTCGCCGGACGAGACACTCTTAGGATGAGATCCTCCTCGGATGAGCGGTACGAAATAAATTTTTCTTTCTAAAATTGAAATTAATGGTATAAAATGATGTTATAGTTCAAGTTGAACAGAGTGGTGATGTCTCGTGTCATCTCGGGATGACACGTCGCCGGACGAGACACTCTTAGGATGAGATCCTCCTCGGATGAGCGGTACGAAATAAATTTTTCTTTCTAAAATTGAAATTAATGGTATAAAATGATGTTATAGTTCAAGTTGAACAGAGTGGTGATGTCTCGTGTCATCTCGGGATGACACGTCGCCGGACGAGACACTCTTAGGATGAGATCCTCCTCGGATGAGCGGTACGAAATAAATTTTTCTTTCTAAAATTGAAATTAATGGTATAAAATGATGTTATAGTTCAAGTTGAACAGAGTGGTGATGTCTCGTGTCATCTCGGGATGACACGTCGCCGGACGAGACACTCTTAGGATGAGATCCTCCTCGGATGAGCGGTACGAAATACATTTTTCTTTCTAAAATTGAAATTAATGGTATAAAATGATGTTATAGTTCAAGTTGAACAGAGTGGTGATGTCTCGTGTCATCTCGGGATGACACGTCGCCGGACGAGACACTCTTAGGATGAGATCCTCCTCGGATGAGCGGTACGAAATAAATTTTTCTTTCTAAAATTGAAATTAATGGTATAAAATGATGTTATAGTTCAAGTTGAACAGAGTGGTGATGTCTCGTGTCATCTCGGGATGACACGTCGCCGGACGAGACACTCTTAGGATGAGATCCTCCTCGGATGAGCGGTACGAAATAAATTTTTCTTTCTAAAATTGAAATTAATGGTATAAAATGATGTTATAGTTCAAGTTGAACAGAGTGGTGATGTCTCGTGTCATCTCGGGATGACACGTCGCCGGACGAGACACTCTTAGGATGAGATCCTCCTCGCATGAGCGGTACGAAATAAATTTTTCTTTCTAAAATTGAAATTAATGGTATAAAATGATGTTATAGTTCAAGTTGAACAGAGTGGTGATGTCTCGTGTCATCTCGGGATGACACGTCGCCGGACGAGACACTCTTAGGATGAGATCCTCCTCGGATGAGCGGTACGAAATAAATTTTTCTTTCTAAAATTGAAATTAATGGTATAAAATGATGTTATAGTTCAAGTTGAACAGAGTGGTGATGTCTCGTGTCATCTCGGGATGACACGTCGCCGGACGAGACACTCTTAGGATGAGATCCTCCTCGGATGAGCGGTACGAAATAAATTTTTCTTTCTAAAATTGAAATTAATGGTATAAAATGATGTTATAGTTCAAGTTGAACAGAGTGGTGATGTTTCGTGTCATCTCGGGATGACACGTCGCCGGACGAGACACTCTTAGGATGAGATCCTCCTCGGATGAGCGGTACGAAATAAATTTTTCTTTCTAAAATTGAAATTAATGGTATAAAATGATGTTATAGTTCAAGTTGAACAGAGTGGTGATGTCTCGTGTCATCTCGGGATGACACGTCGCCGGACGAGACACTCTTAGGATGAGATCCTCCTCGGATGAGCGGTACGAAATAAATTTTTTCTTTCTAAAATTGAAATTAATGGTATAAAATGATGTTATAGTTCAAGTTGAACAGAGTGGTGATGTCTCGTGTCATCTCGGGATGACACGTCGCCGGACGAGACACTCTTAGGATGAGATCCTCCTCGGATGAGCGGTACGAAATAAATTTTTCTTTCTAAAATTGAAATTAATGGTATAAAATGATGTTATAGTTCAAGTTGAACAGAGTGGTGATGTCTCGTGTCATCTCGGGATGACACGTCGCCGGACGAGACACTCTTAGGATGAGATCCTCCTCGGATGAGCGGTACGAAATAAATTTTTCTTTCTAAAATTGAAATTAATGGTATAAAATGATGTTATAGTTCAAGTTGAACAGAGTGGTGATGTCTCGTGTCATCTCGGGATGACACGTCGCCGGACGAGACACTCTTAGGATGAGATCCTCCTCGGATGAGCGGTACGAAATAAATTTTTCTTTCTAAAATTGAAATTAATGGTATAAAATGATGTTATAGTTCAAGTTGAACAGAGTGGTGATGTCTCGTGTCATCTCGGGATGACACGTCGCCGGACGAGACACTCTTAGGATGAGATCCTCCTCGGATGAGCGGTACGAAATAAATTTTTCTTTCTAAAATTGAAATTAATGGTATAAAATGATGTTATAGTTCAAGTTGAACAGAGTGGTGATGTCTCGTGTCATCTCGGGATGACACGTCGCCGGACGAGACACTCTTAGGATGAGATCCTCCTCGGATGAGTGGTACGAAATAAATTTTTCTTTCTAAAATTGAAATTAATTGTATAAAATGATGTTATAGTTCAAGTTGAACAGAGTGGTGATGTCTCGTGTCATCTCGGGATGACACGTCGCCGGACGAGACACTCTTAGGATGAGATCCTCCTCGGATGAGCGGTACGAAATAAATTTTTCTTTCTAAAATTGAAATTAATGGTATAAAATGATGTTATAGTTCAAGTTGAACAGAGTGGTGATGTCTCGTGTCATCTCGGGATGACACGTCGCCGGACGAGACACTCTTAGGATGAGATCCTCCTCGGATGAGCGGTACGAAATAAATTTTTCTTTCTAAAATTTAAATTAATGGTATAAAATGATGTTATAGTTCAAGTTGAACAGAGTGGTGATGTCTCGTGTCATCTCGGGATGACACGTCGCCGGACGAGACACTCTTAGGATGAGATCCTCCTCGGAGGAGCGGTACGAAATAAATTTTTCTTTCTAAAATTGAAATTAATGGTATAAAATGATGTTATAGTTCAAGTTGAACAGAGTGGTGATGTCTCGTGTCATCTCGGGATGACACGTCGCCGGACGAGACACTCTTAGGATGAGATCCTCCTCGGATGAGCGGTACGAAATAAATTTTTCTTTCTAAAATTGAAATTAATGGTATAAAATGATGTTATAGTTCAAGTTGAACAGAGTGGTGATGTCTCGTGTCATCTCGGGATGACACGTCGCCGGACGAGACACTCTTAGGATGAGATCCTCCTCGGATGAGCGGTACGAAATAAATTTTTCTTTCTAAAATTGAAATTAATGGTATAAAATGATGTTATAGTTCAAGTTGAACAGAGTGGTGATGTCTCGTGTCATCTCGGGATGACACGTCGCCGGACGAGACACTCTTAGGATGAGATCCTCCTCGGATGAGCGGTACGAAATAAATTTTTCTTTCTAAAATTGAAATTAATGGTATAAAATGATGTTATAGTTCAAGTTGAACAGAGTGGTGATGTCTCTTGTCATCTCGGGGATGACACGTCGCCGGACGAGACACTCTTAGGATGAGATCCTCCTCGGATGAGTGGTACGAAATAAATTTTTCTTTCTAAAATTGAAATTAATGGTATAAAATGATGTTATAGTTCAAGTTGAACAGAGTGGTGATGTCTCGTGTCATCTCGGGATGACACGTCGCCGGACGAGACACTCTTAGGATGAGATCCTCCTCGGAGGAGCGGTACGAAATAAATTTTTCTTTCTAAAATTGAAATTAATGGTATAAAATGATGTTATAGTTCAAGTTGAACAGAGTGGTGATGTCTCGTGTCATCTCGGGATGACACGTCGCCGGACGAGACACTCTTAGGATGAGATCCTCCTCGGATGAGCGGTACGAAATAAATTTTTCTTTCTAAAATTTAAATTAATGGTATAAAATGATGTTATAGTTCAAGTTGAACAGAGTGGTGATGTCTCGTGTCATCTCGGGATGACACGTCGCCGGACGAGACACTCTTAGGATGAGATCCTCCTCGGATGAGCGGTACGAAATAAATTTTTCTTTCTAAAATTGAAATTAATGGTATAAAATGATGTTATAGTTCAAGTTGAACAGAGTGGTGATGTCTCGTGTCATCTCGGGATGACACGTCGCCGGACGAGACACTCTTAGGATGAGATCCTCCTCGGATGAGCGGTACGAAATAAATTTTTCTTTCTAAAATTGAAATTAATGGTATAAAATGATGTTATAGTTCAAGTTGAACAGAGTGGTGATGTCTCGTGTCATCTCGGGATGACACGTCGCCGGACGAGACACTCTTAGGATGAGATCCTCCTCGGATGAGCGGTACGAAATAAATTTTTCTTTCTAAAATTGAAATTAATGGTATAAAATGATGTTATAGTTCAAGTTGAACAGAGTGGTGATGTCTCGTGTCATCTCGGGATGACACGTCGCCGGACGAGACACTCTTAGGATGAGATCCTCCTCGGATGAGCGGTACGAAATAAATTTTTCTTTCTAAAATTGAAATTAATGGTATAAAATGATGTTATAGTTCAAGTTGAACAGAGTGGTGATGTCTCGTGTCATCTCGGGATGACACGTCGCCGGACGAGACACTCTTAGGATGAGATCCTCCTCGGATGAGCGGTACGAAATAAATTTTTCTTTCTAAAATTGAAATTAATGGTATAAAATGATGTTATAGTTCAAGTTGAACAGAGTGGTGATGTCTCGTGTCATCTCGGGATGACACGTCGCCGGACGAGACACTCTTAGGATGAGATCCTCCTCGGATGAGCGGTACGAAATAAATTTTTCTTTCTAAAATTGAAATTAATGGTATAAAATGATGTTATAGTTCAAGTTGAACAGAGTGGTGATGTCTCGTGTCATCTCGGGATGACACGTCGCCGGACGAGACACTCTTAGGATGAGATCCTCCTCGGATGAGCGGTACGAAATAAATTTTTCTTTCTAAAATTGAAATTAATGGTATAAAATGATGTTATAGTTCAAGTTGAACAGAGTGGTGATGTCTCGTGTCATCTCGGGATGACACGTCGCCGGACGAGACACTCTTAGGATGAGATCCTCCTCGGATGAGCGGTACGAAATAAATTTTTCTTTCTAAAATTGAAATTAATGGTATAAAATGATGTTATAGTTCAAGTTGAACAGAGTGGTGATGTCTCGTGTCATCTCGGGATGACACGTCGCCGGACGAGACACTCTTAGGATGAGATCCTCCTCGGATGAGCGGTACGAAATAAATTTTTCTTTCTAAAATTGAAATTAATGGTATAAAATGATGTTATAGTTCAAGTTGAACAGAGTGGTGATGTCTCGTGTCATCTCGGGATGACACGTCGCCGGACGAGACACTCTTAGGATGAGATCCTCCTCGGATGAGCGGTACGAAATAAATTTTTCTTTCTAAAATCGAAATTAATGGTATAAAATGATGTTATAGTTCAAGTTGAACAGAGTGGTGATGTCTCGTGTCATCTCGGGATGACACGTCACCGGACGAGACACTCTTAGGATGAGATCCTCCTCGGATGAGCGGTACGAAATAAATTTTTCTTTCTAAAATTGAAATTAATGGTATAAAATGATGTTATAGTTCAAGTTGAACAGAGTGGTGATGTCTCGTGTCATCTCGGGATGACACGTCGCCGGACGAGACACTCTTAGGATGAGATCCTCCTCGGATGAGCGGTACGAAATAAATTTTTCTTTCTAAAATTGAAATTAATGGTATAAAATGATGTTATAGTTCAAGTTGAACAGAGTGGTGATGTCTCGTGTCATCTCGGGATGACACGTCGCTGGACGAGACACTCTTAGGATGAGATCCTCCTCGGATGAGCGGTACGAAATAAATTTTTCTTTCTAAAATTGAAATTAATGGTATAAAATGATGTTATAGTTCAAGTTGAACAGAGTGGTGATGTCTCGTGTCATCTCGGGATGACACGTCGCCGGACGAGACACTCTTAGGATGAGATCCTCCTCGGATGAGCGGTACGAAATAATTTTTTCTTTCTAAAATTGAAATTAATGGTATAAAATGATGTTATAGTTCAAGTTGAACAGAGTGGTGATGTCTCGTGTCATCTCGGGATGACACGTCGCCGGATGAGACACTCTTAGGATGAGATCCTCCTCGGATGAGCGGTATGAAATACATTTTTCTTTCTAAAATTGAAATTAATGGTATAAAATGATGTTATAGTTCAAGTTGAACAGAGTGGTGATGTCTCGTGTCATCTCGGGATGACACGTCGCCGGACGAGACACTCTTAGGATGAGATCCTCCTCGGATGAGCGGTACGAAATAAATTTTTCTTTCTAAAATTGAAATTAATGGTATAAAATGATGTTATAGTTCAAGTTGAACAGAGTGGTGATGTCTCGTGTCATCTCGGGATGACACGTCGCCGGACGAGACACTCTAAGGATGAGATCCTCCTCGGATGAGCGGTACGAAATAAATTTTTCTTTCTAAAATTGAAATTAATGGTATAAAATGATGTTACAGTTCAAGTTGAACAGAGTGGTGATGTCTCGTGTCATCTCGGGATGACACGTCGCCGGACGAGACACTCTTAGGATGAGATCCTCCTCGGATGAGCGGTACGAAATAAATTTTTCTTTCTAAAATTGAAATTAATGGTATAAAATGATGTTATAGTTCAAGTTGAACAGAGTGGTGATGTCTCGTGTCATCTCGGGATGACACGTCGCCGGACGAGACACTCTTAGGATGAGATCCTCCTCGGATGAGCGGTACGAAATAAATTTTTCTTTCTAAAATTGAAATTAATGGTATAAAATGATGTTATAGTTCAAGTTGAACAGAGTGGTGATGTCTCGTGTCATCTCGGGATGACACGTCGCCGGACGAGACACTCTTAGGATGAGATCCTCCTTGGATGAGCGGTACGAAATAAATTTTTCTTTCTAAAATTGAAATTAATGGTATAAAATGATGTTATAGTTCAAGTTGAACAGAGTGGTGATGTCTCGTGTCATCTCGGAATGACACATCGCCGGACGAGACACTCTTAGGATGAGATCCTCCTCGGATGAGCGGTACGAAATAAATTTTTCTTTCTAAAATTGAAATTAATGGTATAAAATGATGTTATAGTTCAAGTTGAACAGAGTGGTGATGTCTCGTGTCATCTCGGGATGACACGTCGCCGGACGAGACACTCTTAGGATGAGATCCTCCTCGGATGAGCGGTACGAAATAAATTTTTCTTTCTAAAATTGAAATTAATGGTATAAAATGATGTTATAGTTCAAGGTGAACAGAGTGGTGATGTCTCGTGTCATCTCGGGATGACACGTCGCCGGACGAGACACTCTTAGGATGAGATCCTCCTCGGATGAGCGGTACGAAATAAATTTTTCTTTCTAAAATTGAAATTAATGGTATAAAATGATGTTATAGTTCAAGTTGAACAGAGTGGTGATGTCTCGTGTCATCTCGGGATGACACGTCGCCGGACGAGACACTCTTAGGATGAGATCCTCCTCGGATGAGCGGTACGAAATAAATTTTTCTTTCTAAAATTGAAATTAATGGTATAAAATGATGTTATAGTTCAAGTTGAACAGAGTGGTGATGTCTCGTGTCATCTCGGGATGACACGTCGCCGGACGAGACACTCTTAGGATGAGATCCTCCTCGGATGAGCGGTACGAAATAAATTTTTCTTTCTAAAATTGAAATTAATGGTATAAAATGATGTTATAGTTCAAGTTGAACAGAGTGGTGATGTCTCGTGTCATCTCGGGATGACACGTCGCCGGACGAGACACTCTTAGGATGAGATCCTCCTCGGATGAGCGGTACGAAATAAATTTTTCTTTCTAAAATTAAATTTTCATGGTCCAGTCCATCGACTCTTGGAGTGCTGTCTTTCATTCTTTGGTTATTCTTAAACCATACAGCATCTCCAGCTACATATAATTTACTTGCAACATGCTCATTAGAATTGCGCTGTCGCTGAGGATTTTTCCTTGCAGCACAAGTACTACAGGCTCTACAAAATGCACGAGCATCAGCATGTTGCCTATGCCAATAAAATCTGGCTCTAGTTTTCTGGTAAGTCTTGTTTACTCCAAAATGTCCTGAGCAGACATTGGTGTGGGAGTACTTTAACACAGTCTCCTTCATAGGCCTTGGAGTGATGATTTGAAGGGTACATGAAGTTCCTTCATCATTCTCCCAAGAACGACATAAGACACCATTCTTAATGGTTAACCTATTCCATTGGGTCCAGTAAGTTTTCGTTATCTCAGACTTACAACTGATTTCTTTCCAATGTGGTCTGTGTCTTGAATGGTTCAAGGCATGCCATATGAGACTGATGTAAGGATCTTCACGTTGAGCCTCACTTATAGTTTTTAGTGTCCATTGCGGGACCTCATTATGTTCACAGTTTAGCTTCCCGGAGGAGCTTTTCAATCCACAGCTGGATTTCTTGTCATTAAGACTCTTAAGCAGAGTGGGAGCTTTGTGACTCCTCACATTTGGCTCATCTACTGATATCTCATAAATTTCCCCACTTACATTTCCATTGGAGGAATTCAGTAACAATTCTCTATTGTGGTAATTAATATTGACTCCTTGTTTAGACAAGATGTCACAACCGAAAATGTTGAACCCACTGAGCTGAGCAACAATTATCTGGGCCTCACAAGTAGTACCACAGAGATCAACAGAGCATTCTATTGCTCCAAATATCTCAAGATGGGAGCCATCTGCCTGTTTAAATATCTTATTCACTTTACATAATTCAGGCTGATTTTCTAAGTGTATTTTCTGGTAATCAGCAATGTCAATCATAGTTATGACTGCCCCTGTGTCTACTAGAAAATTCATAGGGTAGTCACATATCTCAGCAGTTGTAATTATTCTCTTCACTTGATTTGAACTATATACATTCTCAAAACTAATAGGAGCAACAGTAGTTTTCTTATCTTTATCCCTTGACTGTTAAGTCTTGGGAAAGGTACACTCATTACTGTAATGCCCTAATGTGTCACAATTATAACAGGTTATCTCAGACCTAGGCTTTCTTAAAGACCTTTTCTTTACCAGAACAGTCAACAGAGCCTCCAGCCTGTCAAATAGCTTGTACAGTGTATCATAACTGACGAGATTATCATCGTTAGCACTGCTCTCAATATCAACTGCACATATGCTATCTGATAATAACGTAGGTTTTTGACCCTTACGAATTCGTTCAGATTCAAGGTAAGACTCTTGTTTGAGAGCAATAGAAATAGCTACATCTAGCGTATCAGGCTCTCCCATATTAACCACATCTCGAATCTGATCATCAAGCAATGCTTGTTGAAAGCGAGTGCGAGCAAATCTGTCTTGAGCTTCCCTGGACAGTTCAGGAAATGCCAGAGCTGCCAAGCGTCGAATGTGAATGTCTTGGCCTAGTTTTTGCAGTGGCTCCTTTGGCCTCTGCTGTCTACTATGAAACTGAGCTTCATACAATGTGGCCTTGCCTTCAGGCCCAAATCGTTTATCAAGTGCACTCACTAATTGCTCATACGTATAACCAGGTTGCAATTCATTCAAAACCTCCAAGGCCTGCCCCTTCAAACTGGATGCCAGAAAATAATTTTTATCATTTATGCTCCAGTTATTTGAGCGAGCACACACTTCAAAATGCCTTTTATAGTCTTGCCATGGACTTGTACCGTCATACTTATCAGGTTTTATTTTCACAGATTTGTTACTAGATTGGTTTTCATTTTTCAATGATCCAATAACTTCTCTTACAACCTGTAATACAGGGGTCATATCAACATCAGGTGACGGTGAAGTAGCACCTGTCACATTTACTGTCTGCTGTGTCTGTGAAATGTTTTCTATATGTGGAGAACTATTCAACAGATCACAATTCGGTATGTGCTCTAACACAATATCTCGTGAGGGAGAACTACTAAGTAAATTCCTCTTAT
>CAIIXF020000096.1:0-30183 GCA_903813345.2 Owenia fusiformis
AAATAGTTCAGAAGACACAGAATCGTCGATTTAATACCTCACTTAAGTTACATAAACAGAACTCCGAAAAACGGTTAAGATCTGTATTTCTAACCCATTCCATTTACGTAACTTATGTGAGGTATTAAATCAACGATTCTGTGGTCTTCTGAACTATTTGGTCGCTAACATGTACATTTTCTTAAATAAATGATACACATGTTTGTGATAAAAAATGTCATGAGAATTCCGCCCACAACGCATGAAATAAGGAAAAAAGAAAAATCGTACCTTCGAGGTTGCGACATTTTGTTACCGAAACGGTTCGTTAAGACTCCAGATTGATTTGACCTAGATAGATCAGTAAAGAGCTAGTAAGTAACTGAGTAAATAGCTGAGTTAGTACCTTAGTATTAGTTGAGTAAGTAACTGAGTAAAAAGCTGAGTAGGTAGCTGAGTAAGTACCTGAGTTAGTAGCTGAATAAGCAGTAAGTAACTAATTAAGTAATTGAGTAAGTAGTCAAATAAGAAGTTGAGTAGGTAGGGAGGTAGAGTAGGGTATGTAGGAATTTTTGAAAGTATATTTGATCAATTTGCATCGTGGATACTGGCAAGTGCGAATTTCAAATTCTAAAAGGCGTAGAATCTGAACCGGGGGTCGAATTGCAATGTCAATTTCAGATTCGGATTCCTGAGGAAATTCTACCCCTAATTCTTAACTCATACATTAAAGGAGTGGTATCGATATGGAGAACTTTTTGAACACACGTTTCTTCTAAACTAGTCATTAAAAAAATTTGACACATCGTCAATTTAATGGCCATCTTTTGAATGGTAACAATATAATTTGAAAAATATATATATACTTTCATCTATATTGTTTTAGAAAACACATCAAACACTTGTTTTGTTCTTGGTATCATGTTTCCAGAGTGAAATGAAACATCTTTCCGAACCTCATTGGAACAAAATGACATTAACACAACATGTTTAGGTCTCTCAATATTGTAATTGTACAAAGGAAATTTTGGTTGCTTTTAAAAAAGTATCATGTTAATGAAATAAAAGGTTTATCTTGATTTTTATCTATTTTTGGGGGATTTTGTTTTAAGTTTTTGAATACTTTTTTAAAATCAACCAAAAATTCCTTTGTATAACTATAATATTAAGAAGTCTAAAAACATGTTGTATATGCTATTTCGTTCCAACAAAGTTCGGAAAGACATTTTATTTCATTCCCAAGAATTGGTAGAACGGAGCAAAAACAATTGCACTAAAAAAAAAAAATGTTAACAAAAACAGTTATATAAAATATTTCTAAATAATTTTCGCATTAAATTGTTGTCAATCAGTCAACATTACATAAAATACCGTGTTTTTTACAGAATGTTTTCAATGATTGGTGTAAGAGAAAAACATTGTTGAATTCAGTTCTCCATATCGATACCACTCCTTTGGAGAATTTTTATTTTGACCTACATTTCGGACACCATATCTCAATAGTGGATCAAAATACTTTCTGACGGCAAAAGGCTAACACTATAAGCATACTCTTTGCTATCTGTATACCAAATTTCGAAGAATATCATTAAAGTGTAGTGTCAGAATCGCAAAAATAAGGAAGAACTATAAATTTGACCTAGATTTTGACCTAGGTCTTTCAGTGTCCAACATTTGAAGCAGTGTAGATTCTTGAGGTCCACTTTTGCTGAAGGCTTTCATTATGTTGGCTGCATCTAGTCTGAATCACGTGTTTTTAAAATTCATATTTTTCCAGCCCCATTGACTTAACATGGGGCACCAAATTTATCGATTTTTGAGCTTTCAAAACACCATAACTTCCTAACCGGAAGTCGGATCGGAATTTGGTTTGCAGATTCGAATTCCTGATAGAATTCTACCCCTTATTCATAACTCATACGTTAAATTTGAAGAATTTATTATTTTGACCTACTTTTGGGACACCATATCTCAAAATTGGGTCAAAATACTTTCTGACGGCAAAAGGCTAACACTATTAGCGCACTCTTGGCTACATGTATACACAATTTCGAAGAATATAAATCAAGTGTAGTGTCAGAATCGCAAAAATAAGGAAAAACTTTGAATTTGACCTAGATTTTGACCTAGGCATTTTTGTGTCCAAATTTTTAAGCTAGATGGCTTTTGAGGTCCCTTTCTTTTAAAAGCTTCCATTATATTTAGCTGAGCTCAGTCCATATTTCGTATTTTTCACTTCAAAAAATTCTTTTTTTCCCATTGACTTAACATGGGCACCAAATTTAGCGATTTTTGAGCTTTCAAAACGCCATAACTTCCGTACAAGAAGTCGGATCGAAATTTGGTTTGCAGATTCGGATTCCTGAGATCACTCTTCACTTATTTCATAACTCACATGTTGAATTTGGAGAACTTTTTGTTCTGACCTACTTTCCGGACGCCATATCTCATAATCGGTACGAGTAATCAAAAATCTGATGGCATAGCTTTGAAAGAGCTGTTTCTAAGCTACATGATGGAAAAAAGACAAAGTTGTTTCAATAAATAACAACGAAGATAATTGAAAGAATGTTGAAAATGCAAGGTTGACCTACTTCTTGACCTTTGACCTAGATAAAAATTTGACCTTATTTCCCACTCCAGATTTAAAACTTTTTTTAAGCTGAGTCATCCAAAATACTGTAAGCTGAGCCATTCATAATAAACTGAGTCATCTAGAATACAGACATTTAGACAACTCTTAAGTAGCTTATCTTCGTCTTCATTGGCTTAACATGGGGATATCATAATATCGACTTTTCGAGACTTCAAACAGCTATAACTATCTAACCAGAATTTGGGTCGAAATTTGGTTTGCAGATTCGAATTTCTGAGAAAATTCTACGTTTGTGTCATAACTCATACATTAAATTTTGAGAACTTTTTATGTTGACCTACTTTCCGGACGCCATTCCTCAAAATCGGTAAGAGTAATCAAAAAAGACAGTTACAATAATGAAAGGACTGTCTTTAAGCTACATGATGAAAAAAAGATAAAGGAATAACGACAATAGTGACAAAGATAATTGACATAACATGGGATATCAAAATACCAATTTTTTAATTTTTCAAAACGCCATTACTTCCAAACTGGGTGTCGGATTGAAATTTGATTTGCAGATTCGAATTCGTGAGAAAATTCTACCCTTAATTCATAACTCATACGTTAAATTTGGAGAAACTTTCATGTTGACCTACTTTTCGGACACTATATCTTAAAAGTGGGTCAAAATACTTTCTGACGGCAAAAGGCTAACACTATTAGCACATTCTTTGCTACCTGTATACAAAATTTTGAAGCAAATAATTAAAGTGTAGTGTCAGAATCGCAAAAATAAGTTAAAACTATAAATTTGACCTAGATTTTGACCTAGGCATTTTGGTGACCAAATTGTGAAGCTAGCTAGCTTTTGAGGTCCCTTTCTTTTATAGGCTTTCATTATGTGAAGCTGTACTCAGTCTTTATCTCGTATTTTACAATTAAAAAAATCTTTTTTCCCATTGCCAATACATGGGGCACCAAATTTAGCGATTTTTGAGCTTTCAAAACGACATAACTTCCAAACCAAAAGTCGGATTGAAATTTGGTTTGCAGATTTGGATTCCTGAGAAAATTTTACCCTTAATTCATAACTCATACGTTAAATTTGGAGAACTTTTTAGTTTGACCTACTTTCCGGACACCATATCTCAAAGTGGGTCAAAATACTTTCTGACGGCAAAAGGCTAACACTATTAGCACACTCTTGGCTACATGTATACAAAATTTCAAAGAATATAATTAATCTGTAGTGTCAGAATCGCAAAAATAAGGAAAAACTTTGAATTTGACCTAGATTTTGACCTAGGCATTTTGGTGTTCAAATTTTTATGAAAAGGAGGTCTTGTGGTCCCTTTCTTTTATGGGCTTCCATTATGTTTAGCTGTGCTTAGTCTATATCTCGTATTTTACACTTCAAAAAAATATTTTTTCCCATTGAATTAACATGGGGCACCAAATTTAGCGATTTTTGAATTTTCAAAACGCCATAACTTCTGAACCGGATGTCAGATCGAAATTTGGTTTTCAGATTCGGAATCCTGAGAAAATTTCACATAATACTGATATCCTGGACATTGGATTCGGAGAAATCTTTTTTGGACCTCGTTTTCGGACACTGATATCTCGAAATCGGTTTGAGATACCAGAAAAGCAAATCGACCCTAGGTTTTCTACTTTTTTATGAGGAACACAATGAAAAAAACCAGGATCAAAAATATTGAAGGACGACCGAGATAATGGGAAAAAGTGACAAAGTACTGGATTTGACCTAGTTCTTGACCTTTGACCTAGATAAAAATTTGACTTAATTTCCCATCATCCCAGATTCATTCCCTAGTTGGTCATGTAAGCAGCTTAAAGTAAGCTCTTCTAGTTGGCGAGAAATCTGGGAAGGAGGAAGAGGAAGAATAACTAGATTTGTGAAATTGAACAAGTTCAATTTAAGACTCCAGATTTATTTTACCTAGATAGATCAGTAAAGAGCTGAGTAAGTAACTGAGTAATTAGCTGAGTAAGTACCTTAGTAGTAGTTGAGTAAGTAGCTGAGTAAGTAACTGAGTAAAAAGCTGAGTAGGTAGCTGAGTAAGTAGCTGAGTAAGTACCTGAGTTAGTAGCTGAGTAAGTTGCTAAGTAAGTAATAACTAATTAAGTAATTGAGTAAGTAGTCAAATAAGTAGCTGAGTAGGTAGAGAGGTAAAGTAGGGTATGCAGGAATTTTTGAAAATATATTTGATCAATCTGCATCGTGAATTCTGGCAAGTGCGAATTTCAAACTTCAAAATGGCGTAGAATCTAAACCGGGGGTCGGATTGCAATTTTTGCTACAAGTATACAAAATTTCGGAGAATATCATTGAAGTGTAGTATCAGAATCGCAAAATAAGAAAAAACTATGAATTTGACCTAGATTTTTTAAACTAGGTATTTTGGTGTCCAAACTTTGAAGTAAAGTAGGTTTTGAGGTCCCATTCTTCTATGGGCTTTCATTATGTTTAGCTGTACTCATTCTATATCTCGTATTTTTACACTTCAAAAAATTATTCGGTCCCATTGATTTAACATGGGGCACCAAATTTAGCGATTTTTGAGATCTCAAAACACCATAACTTCAGAACAAGTAGTCGGATCGAAATTTGGTTTGCAGATCTAGATTTCTGAGAAAATTCTACCCTTAATTCATAACTCATACGTTAAATTTGGAAAACTTTTTACTTTGGCCTACTTTTTGGACACCATATCTCAAAAGTGGGTCAAAATACTTTCTGACGGCAAAACGCTAACACTATAAGCATACTCTTTGCTACCTGTATACAAAATTTTAAATCAAATCATTTAAATATAGTGTCAGAATCGCAAAAATAAGGTAAAACTATAAATTTGACCTAGATTTTGACCTAGGCATTTTGGTGTCCACATTTTGGAGCTAAGTAGCCTTCGAGGTCCCCTTCTTTAATAGGCTTTCATTAAATTAAGCTGTACTCAGTCTATATCTTGTATTTTACACTTCAAAAAAATCTTTTTTCCCATTGCCATAACATGGGGCACCAAATTTAGCGATTTTTGAGCTATCAAAACGACATAAATTCCAAACCAAAAGCCGGATTGAAATTTGGTTTGCAGATTTGGATTCCTGAGAAAATTCTACCCTTAATTCATAACTCATACGTTAAATTTGGAGAACTTTTTAGTTTGACCTACTTTTCGGACACCATATCTCAAAAGTGGGTCAAAATACTTCCTGACGGCAAAAGGCTAACACTATTAGCACACTCTTGGCTACATGTACACAAATTTTCGAAGAATATAATTAATCTGTAGTGTCAGAATCGCAAAAATAAGGAAAAACTTTGAATTTGACCTAGATTTTGACCTAGGCATTTTGGTGTCCAAATTTTTATGAAAAGAAGGTCTTGTGGTCCCTTTCTTTTATGGGCTTCCATTATGTTTAGCTGTGCTTAGTCTATATCTCGTATTTTACACTTCAAAAAAATATTTTTTCCCATTGAATTAACATGGGGCACCAAATTTAGCGATTTTTGAATTTTCAAAACGCGATAACTTCTGAACCGGAAGTCAGATCGAAATTTGGTTTTCAGATTCGGAATCCTGAGAAAATTTCCCATAAGACTGATATCCTGGACATTGGATTCGGTGAAATTTTTTTTGGACCTCGTTTTCGGACACTGATATCTCGAAATCGGTTTGAGATACCAAAAAACTAAATCGACCCTAGGTTTTCTACTTTTTTATGAGGAACACAATGAAAAAAACCAGGATCAAATATATTGAAGGACGACCGAGATAATGGGAAAAAGTGACAAAGTACTGGATTTGACCTAGTTCTTGACCTTTGACCTAGATAAAAATTTGACCTAATTTCCCATCATCCCAGATACATTCCCTAGTTGATCATGTATGCAGCTTAAAGTAAGCTCTTCTAGTTGGTGAGAAATCTGGGAAGGAGGAAGAGGAAGAAAGAATAATAATAAGAAAACTGGCAAAAGCAATAGACTCCAGATTTTCATCTGGAGTCTAATAATAATAAAGAAAACTGGCAAAAGCAATAGACTTCAGATTTTCATCTGGAGTCTAATAAAGAAAACTGGCAAAAGCAATAGACTCCAGATTTTCATCTGGAGTCTAATAATAATAATAAAGAAAACTGACGAAAGCAATAGACTCCAGATTTTCATCTGGAGTCTAATAAAGAAAACTGGCAAAAGCAATAGACTCCAGATTTTCATCTGGAGTCTAATTAAAGGAATTCTGGTCGAGAGAAATGAAAATATATTGCTATTGGGACGAGATCAAATGATTCTTACACTCCCCTCGATAAGTTTGGCAACCTTTGCTCCCCCATTGAACTACGTGTCAAAGTCTCTTTACTTTTGAATTTTTATTTACTTAACCTGCGGTGAAAATGCTTTTACTATTAATGGAAACGTAATTTGACTTTATTTCCAATACCTCCAAATGTTCTCAATTGTTTTCCTTAATAGACAGGTTCCAATTTCAGAATATCTCAAGGGAAAGGGTTTTTGAGGCATTTTTTAGAAAAAGCAACAGACCTATTTCTTCTGGATCAGTTTTTCATGCTGATAAAGATATTAAAAGATGACAGCTCAACGGGGTGGTCACGACACTGAATTTTAGCGTTTTTACCCCCCTAGGAAAATATTCTAGGGGATACTATGAAACTAGTTCATAACTCAAAGGATATATAAACTATTGTTCTGAGTTCTACAGCATACATTGTTAGTACAGAGATGAATACTACCCTAAAGTTATAGGTTGATATCTTTGTTGGTTTCGGAAAAATACAATTAATTAGAAAAAAATATGCAATTTTTGTCATTTTTTCTTGCTTATTTTATATTTGTAGCTTCAAGCAAAATATGATAACTTAAACAGCTCAAAGTAGTATTCTAACAACATTCCCAAGCTATGTGTGATATTGTAATACATCTATTATAGTGATGAAGTACTATTTTGTAATTTTAATATGACTTTATAGTGCCCTACCCCTGGTAAATAGAAGAAAGTTGGTGTGGTTTTCTTCTGGTTTTATAACATTTTATTGTCTTCTTAGTTGAAGATACAATCAATTCTGTCAGTTAACCATGAGAAGCTTTACAATGGTTAACTATTCCCATGAATAGAGGGTTGGGACCTCAAAAATACTGTTAAGTGGCATCCTTGGGCAACCCTCTTCAGAGCATTTTCCTTATACTCCGATAAAATCTGCAGGGGATACTATAAGAAACCTATATATCTAAGATACTAATGAAGATACTGAATTCAAATTTTCAGGATTTGGTCCTGGTATGATAGGTAATCTGTATGACAAAAATGACAAAAAGAAAAAACTCTGTTGCCATAGTAACAAGAATACGACACTATTTGTTTCCTAAGAAATGTGTTTTAAGAGGTTTTGTCATTCTCTTCATATTTTTGATTCTAAATATGTCTACAATGTGGGATGATTAAAATTATGGTAAAGTAATCTTTTCTATTGTTCTATTGTTCTCTAAAGCAGAAGTTGCTAGGGTGACACATAGATCATAGAAAAAATCCTGAGATGATCGCTCTATTTGTCAGGAAATTAAAATGGAAACTGAAAAATGAGTTTCTTCCTACTGAATAGCAATTTGGTAGACCATGGCTGACACGCACAAGAGAAAACGTCTATCAGTTCTATGTCATTTTGTTGTTATTTTTATTTATTTATCGTGCTCTGGGACTTAATGCCGAATCTTTTCCAACTGCAAAGGAAGGCAAGATTTTAATAATGAACATTCATATATCTCAACAAATATGGCCTAAGATTTGGACAATGATGATGAAACTCTGAGGGAAAATTAGACGAAACATTAATGTGAGTGGTCCAAAAATAACACTTACATGTTTTGAAAAAGTTATGCTCTCGGGTGAATCAGTGCTCATTTAAGGATAGTCTGAATCAGGTGAATTTTTTAACCTAATTGTACCCCTCCCCAAAACCCCCAAATTTTGACAATTGTCGAAAAGTGGCAAACAACAATTAAACAAACATCATTAAAGTTCAATATGGCTATTTCGCTTCTATGTCATAAAGATGTGGTACGATCTCAGGTCAATCAATAAATTTCACAAGTGACACTCTATCTTATGAAGAAAATATTATCGTATTTGAAGACATGTCAAAAATTTGGTGGAAATAATTTTGTCATTCCTGATTTGACCTGGAAAGGTTCAGGTAAGTAATCACAAACAATTTCAGACAGTTATATCTTTGATTATGACTATTTTCTGACCATGAAGACATAGAGATTATCCTATATGAGGTTCAAGATATTGGGATTATCCCGAGGCCAATATAATATATTTGCCCAAGGGCAAATCCCATACCAATCTTGGTCATCTGGTTCACATTGTTCAATCGTGGAAATATTTTAGAATATTCATGTCCAGTTTTGTTTTCTTGGCCATCAAACAGATCCCGATTGTCTGTGTTTCTCCATTGTCGTTTACAGTCATTACGCAAATGTTACAAATTATGAACAAATATGCGAGCGGCGATTATGACGTAGCGGGCAGATATACTATATCTGCCCGCTTGGAGTGGGACGTAAAGCTATATCTGCCCGCTGATTAAAATATAAGTTTTAACAAACCGGCTTTATGTACCTGTAACACGTCCAAGTATGGGATAAAGGTATATATCCTCCTCATTCTGCCAAAAATGTTTTCTGACATTCTTAATCCTCCTAATTGTGCCAGTCTCGGGTACAAAGATTAGGCATTTAAGTTTTAAAGACTTGTTCCTACTGCTAATAATTCAATTGTTTTTAAATGACATTTTTAATCTTGCTTATTAAGTTTGAAACAAACAGCAAGGGATATTAATTAGTGGTAGCATCACGTGTTCAGTTCTACAGGAGGTTAATCCAATTTTCTGAATGATAATCTTATGAAATCCTAATTTGCTGATTATCAAATTAATTATTGGTTGCATAACATGTTGACCTCTACAGGAGGTTAATCCATTAAAATCTAGTTCCACTGTTCCACTTAGCAGGTTAATTCTTCAATATGGGGTGTTCACTGTTCAAGTTTGGAGGTGTTCCACTTACAGAGGTTCAATTAACATTAAGTCAATGGGTTTTTAAAACGGGACTTTGAAAAGGCGTTCCACTTGGGAGGTGTTCCACTTAGCAGGTTCTACTGTACATTACTTGTGCATGATGACCACCATAGTCTAGTTGCTCAAATGAAATCAATTGATGATTATGATGTTTAGACTTTATGTCAATGTCCAGACTGTATGCCAACCTCTCTAGTATGTGATTACACTAGATTTCATTATGATACATGTACTAAATTGAAAACTTACATATAAAATATCTTAAGTCCTATATTCTAGTAATAAATGAATTAGAATGTCACCTAACATTTGATGATGGTATGAATTTATTGATTTGGTGTCTATCAATACATGTTTCTAACTTAATGCTGCAAAATGATAAAATTCACCACATCCACTTTCTTCAATTTTCCAGGGGTAGGGCACTATAAAGTCATATTAAAATTACAAAATAGTACTTCATCACTATAATAGATGTATTACAATACCACACATAGCTTGGAAATGTTTTTAGAATACTACTATGAGCTGTTAAAGCTGTCATATTGTGCTTGAAGCTACAAATATAAAATTGGCAAGACAAAAATTGCGTATCTTTTTCCTGTTTTTTGTATTTTTCTGAGACCAATAAAGGTGTCAACCTATAACTTTAGGATAGTATTCATATTTGTACTAGCAATGTATGGTGTACAACTCAGAACAATAGCTCATATATCCTCTGAGTTATGAACTAGTTTCATAGTACCCCCTAGAATATTTTCCTAGGGGGGTAAAAATGCCAAAATTTAGTGTCGTGACCACCCCGTTGAGCTGTCATCTTTTAATATCTTTATCAGCATGAAAAACTGATCTAGTAAAAATAGGTCTGTTGCTTTTTCTAAAAAAATGCCTCAAAAACTTGAATTATTTGAATTGGAACCTGTCTATAATTACAATAGGTTGAAAATTGATGATGAATTTTTGAAAATCGTCATTCCCATGTAACCCAAAGGGTTTGAATTGTTTGTACAATAAGTATTTAGTTTACTTGATGAATACTAAAGCTGCAGACCTATTACTTTGTTGAACCTGAAGAAACGTATCAATTTTTTGTTAAATAAAGTTAGCAAATTCAATTATCTTCTGCCATATGACTTGCGGCAAACCTACCATTTCTCATTAGTTAACATGGGAATGTCGATTTTCAAAAATTCATCAAATTTATCATCAATTTCCGATTGAGAAAATGTGGAGGTATTGGAAATAAAGTCAAATTACGTTTCCATTTATAGTAAAAGTATTTTCACCGCAGGTTAAGTAAATAAAAATTCAAAAGTAAAGGGGCTTTAACATGTAGTTCAATGGGGGAGCAAAGGTTGCCAAACTTATGGAGGTATTGGAAATAAAATCAAATTACGTTTCCATCAATAGTATAAGTATTTTCATCGCAGGTTAAGTAAATAAAAATCAAAAGGTAAAGAGGCTTTAACACGTAGTTCAATGGGGGAGCAAAGGTTGCCAAACTTATGGAGGGGAGTGTATATTTCATTTACCCTACCTATTTTTTAATTTAACAATCAACACAATTTAACATAACATATAAACATACATATTTATTGATCGATAATATCATCGACTATAATACCGGAATTGTGTTCTCCGACGTCTGTGTGTGAAAGTTTTATTCATTTCAAATTGCCATGGATTCGAAATGACCTTCAATTGGTCTATATGATTTCTATCAGTAATGATTTGACCTCCCTGCTTCATAAAACAATTATCATTGTTTATCTCGACCCGACTCTCAAAATAAAAGTTCTAAAACTTTTAGAATGATCAGTCTAAATATGCCATAACCGGTACTCCTATTCTCATTCTTCAATACAAACGTTACCATACGACAGATATATTTTTTATACTTTGAGATATTCAATGCCAGAAAACGATTTGCCCCAATCCTGTGACATATGCATTATGCAATGTACATTTGTATTTAATATGAAATAAGCCCAATGATTAAACAAAACAAGAAATCACATGAATACCTGTATTTAGGATTACTGATTGTTGATGAAATTTTATAAGTTATTGATGCTGTCGAATTTAGAAAATAGAGAAAATTAAAACATGCTTAACTGTTAAATACTGACAAAAATAGGCAATTATGATGTTACAATGACATCGACCATGAAATTGACCATTAATGCATGAATGGCATTAAACATTTGGATCCTAATGACGTATAAAGAGATCGATCGATATATAAATGTAAGAAATATGGATATATAGAGATTATCCTATATAAGGTTCAAGAAATTGGGATTATCCCGAGGCCAATATAATATATCTGCCCGAGGGCCGTAGGTCCCGAGGGTAGATATCTTATATTGGCCAAGGGATAATCAAAATATTCTGAACCGATTATAGGATGATCTGTTTATCCCATACCAATCACATTCTCCAATTGGCAACAGTTCAGAAACTTTGCAACGAACCGTGGAATTATTTTGAAATATTCATGTCCAGTTTTGTATTCTTGTCAGTAGCCGTAACGGGGCATACTGCTCCTTCCCTTCTTTAAAGCATCAAACAGATCGCGATTGTCTGCGTTTTTCTCCATTGTCGTTTACAGTATGCGTATGCGAACGTTACAAAAACGAACCAATATGGGAACAGCGATTATGACGTATCGGGCAGATATACTATATCTGCCCGCTCGGAGCGGGACGTAAAGGTTTATCTGCCCGCTGATGAAAATATCGTTTTTTACAAACCGGCTTTATGTACCTGTAACACGTCCAAGTATGGGGTAAATAGAGATTATCCTATATGAGGTTCAGGATATTGGGATTATCCCGAGGCAAATATAATATATTTGCCCGAGGGCCGCAGGTCCCGAGGGAAAATATATTATATTGGCCAAGGGATAATCCCAATATCCTGAACCGACTATAGGATAATATGTTTATCCCATACCAATCTTGGTCATCTGGTTAACATTGTTCAATCGTGGAAATATTCTAGAATATTCATGCCCAGTTTTGTTTTCTTGGCCGTGGACGGATTTTCCTGTTCTCTCAAATATTTCCACATTTATTTTCTCAAATTTCTGATTGATTAAGTGGATGCTCCTTCTTTTTTTGAACCATCAAACAGATCCCGATTGTCTGTGTTTTTTCCATTGTCGTTTACAGTCATTACGCGAACGTTACAAATTATGAACAAATATGCGTGCGGCGATTATGACGTAGCGGGCAGATACACTATATCTGCCCGCTCGGAGCGGGACGTAGAGCTATATCTGCCCGCTGATGAAAATATAAGTTTTTACAAACCGGCTTTATGTACCTGTAACACGTCCAAGTATGGGATAAATATATATATTTACATCATCAATTGATATACTAGAATAGTAGATGAGACGGATGGATCGATGGATGGATGTATGGAGGGATGGATTAGACGGACGGACAGATAGATATTTAGAAAATTTCCAATCTGTTTGAATCCTATAAACTGAAGTCGAAGTAGCTTAAAATCGGGTTGGTCATGAAATACTAGTCACAACCTCTGATCTTATCACCATAATGCGGTATTCTATGAAACACTGATTTGATTTTAATCAATTTAGTTTATTTTTTAAATATACCATTAGTATATTGAGTAAAAAATAATAGTATTTTCATCAGAATACATGGACCGCCCCGTGTATACCTTATGACCAAATACGTAGGCACCATCACTATAAATCTGGCAAATAACTTAAAGTCAACAAACTTAACATCATAAACCGCAGGCAAAGCTTTTCCTAACTAAAGGAACACTACGTATTTACTGTAAGACATCAAGAACTCGATTATCGCAACCAAATACAATGACTGGACTCGGACAACTGTTGATAGTAATCTTAGCTTTCCTGACTGCCAACGGTAATAACTTTATGCTAAAATTTTTGTTAATCACGTTTTAAATAGTTGTATGTATTTGCATGTTACTAAAGAAAATGTGTCAATAGTTGAAGCTAAAATTTGCATGACAAGTATCGAGTATGCACAAGATTAATTATTTTTAAAAGTAGCTTAGCCTATTTAGTTTTATTGTTAAATATGATTTATTCACCTGGTATCCGTAGTTGAAGCAACACGGTGTGAGCCAAACAATATTGAAAAGGTCCCTGTCGACACATTCTGTCCAAAACGATTTAGCGTTAGTGTTTTTGCCATGATATGGTTTAGTCGAAAAGTGTCAATTCTGAATTTTATAATTTAGTTTTGCTGAAAAGAATAGGATCTACGATGTAGTTAAAAAATATTTCAATGCTTTGCATAATATTCTTATCATTTTGCACTTTTTTTTGTAGTTCGCGTCATCACACTATTTCAGTATGTAAGCATATTTTGCATGCGTTATCGCGGGTTTAAAGGCTCAAATGTGCGAATATCACACTTTCCTTAGCTTACTAAAATACTTATTAGAGAAGTTGGCATATGTTTCTAAGTAATTGCGAAAACGAATTGTAAAAAGGTGCTTCAATATACCACACGTTTTGGGAGTGTAGACGGATTCAGAGTTTTTTGAAAGCTATTAAAGAGAATTTAAGAAATTATTTAATGTACATTTTGATTTTATGATATGGTGTTCGGAACATCTGTAAATAATACAAACATTTTGCAAAACAATTTAATGAGGTAAATCCCAACTTGGACCAGACTCAATTCGAAAATACTATGTTTTATATATACCAGAACTTTTTGGTATGACTGTTACAAATGTCCGAATGAATGGAGGTGGTGTGAAGGTGGTTTAATATATTATCTTGTAAAATGTATGATTTCATATTTCAAATTGAAATGTGGGACAATGGTATTTTAGACACCCGTTTCCATGGCAACTTAAATCTGCAACTTTACGAGGACTATTTCTGCTATTAAGTACCTCTATGTCTATTTTTGTCCGATTTTGATGAAACAAATTAATGCCAAATGAGAGCTGAAAATAGTACGAGTGATGGGAGTTGCATATTAAAAATCAACCAATGGAAATTAGAGGAATTCCAGCGTCGAAATCAACATGGAGGACAGTTCCAAGTTCAAGATATTTCTGCTTAAAAGCAACTTGGGAGCCGTACTGCCAGCTTTCGAAGGTAAGAAAGATGCATGCATGTTACACAATCACCAAAGGTTAAGATGAAAGCATTCCATTTCCGGTACTTGCAGCGAGAACACAAATAATCTCATGTGAAAGTTGGGATCGTTTCAATATTTTCAAAATTTTTGACAGTTGAAATTAACTTTCAGGATATTCTGATATTTGAATCGATGTTTTTGATTTTCAATTTCATCACGATTTTCAATCATAATTCCCGGTTCATAATTTTCGTTAGGTCAATTACAAGAGGTCCAGGGGTCAATTAACCATCAGCGACTTTCAAGTCAGATCCGGCCCCGGGGATCTGGCGCAGAGGTCTGGATTGGATGGTGAAGTGTTTATGGCAAATGGTTTATGCAGTTATCTTAATCTTGATGGTGATCTCTGTTAGATCTACCTCTTTCAAAGAATAGACATTGCCCGGGGAGTCAGTGATTGCCTTCTTTAGCCTGATAGATAATCATGATGGCAGAAATACAGAAATACACAAACATGTATCAGTTTCATATGTTTTAGAAAATGTACATGTTTGCGAACAAATAGTTCAGAAGACAATAGAATCGTCGATTTAATTCCTCATTTAAGTTACATAAACGGTTTTTCGAAAAACAGTTAAGATCTGCACTTTTAACACGAACCGTTTGTGTAACTTAAGTGAGGAATTAAATCGATGATTCTGTTGTCTTCTGAGCTAGGCCTAGTTTTTCGCAAACATGTTCATTTTCTAAAACATATGATGCTGATACATGTTTGTGAGAAAAAATGTCGTTGTGATTCTGACTACAATGCGTGAAATAAGGAAAAACGAAAAATCGTACCTTCGACGTTCCTACATTTTGTTACCAAAACGAACCGTTTCGGTAGCCAGCGTAATCGAGCGGATCACCAGTGAATAGATAGCATACTATATTTAGGTAGTTCTTTAATTTTTTTGAAAATAACATGTCAGAGAAGCATTGAAATATGAGGCCACATATATGATAGCTAAACTACAAAACAAACTAAAATAAACAAAAGTAAGAACATGTATAAATGTTTCTATTTTTACATATTCTGTTTCAATATGGTCCTTTAATTGCTTATTTTTTGATTCATAGAAGTTCCAAACATTCAAAATTTTACTGTAATCTCATCTACTCTACGACCCCCACTTAAATTTGTAAAAAACATAAGTGGGGGTAACCAAACTCGTCTGGCCCTGTTATCCACTCCCTGATTCTGAAATGTCGTAGACCAACAACGTCAGGCGTAGATAACTGGGCCATACGGGTTTTGTTAAAGTGGGGGTAGAATGCGATAAATCGCATGATGTATGGTCTCTCTAAAATTCTCTTATTTTTAACATGGGAAATCGTCACTTCAGCAAATTCACATGTCATTTATTTATGTTCCAAAATTTATTTAGGCTAGTATTAATATGTATATAACATATGCCTTGCAAAATTTTGTGAATTTAATTTAAAATCAAACATTATCCATTATGATTTAGGTTCGCCTTTGACAGTTTTTGATGTGGAAATGTGTCTGTTATTAAGCATATTAAGCATACGCCCTTTACCAATTCACGGAGACTGACAGGTGAACTTCAACCTTCCTTGAAACTGTATGATTATTGATATTTATATTTTTTAATCGAAATGGTGTTTGTTATAAGCACACGCCTTTAAACAATTGATAGAGACTGAAAAGTGTATTTCATCTTCAGCAAATCTGAAATTAAGCTTTGTTTTTATTGATCGAATTCAATGAAAGTTAATTTCTTTTAAGTTAAGTTAACTTTTATCAGCCTTTAAAAAGACTTCTATTGTCATCTGTTTTCCATCTTAGTGTACAATAGTTCTCTACTCTGTTTTCAGAAGTAGGAGATGAACCAGATTTTTGTAGCTTTCATCCATGATAACCCCGAGACCTTGTTGGTTGTGTTTAGATGATGGTGTTTCATACTAATCAGGTATATTATTTCATCGTTTGATTTAATTAACTTGCATCATTTGTGGCTCCTTGCTTCAGAAAGTATTCATTTGTATTTAATGCAGTTATTATTTAACTTTCACAGTTTCGCAACAAATGAGATACTGTAAATTGCTTTAATTTGGTGCTATTTAATTTGGCGCACTGTGCAAATTTTAAAAGTATGACCGCTATATAATTAAGTTCTTTTAAAAGGTTTGAACTTAATCCTGATTGACACAATGTTAAAAACATCTCAGTAGATTTACTCATCATATTCACAATTTAAAGGTCTTATCTTAATCAATACAATTTGAAATAAAAGTATAAAATAAAGTAACAGTCTTTTAAAGTACTACTATTGTCCTCTATTTTCCCATCTACCTATTCTGTTTTCAGGATTGTTGTAGCCTTCACCCATGATAACCCTGAGATGATTTTGGCTGTGTTGAGATGAGTGGTGTTATGCTAATCAGGTAGGCCTATATTATTTCTAGAGGTGTCACACTGACCCGAAGTTGACCTGCCATATTTTATCTCAGAAAGTTAAGAGTCATTCTCAGGTATCTACTTTCCTACCGTTCCAACATTTCAAATTATTATCCAATAGAATATTTTAATAAATAGATCTCTAGTTAGATCATTGGATGAAGATTATGAGAGTCAACGAAGGAATGTTTTGGCTATATGATTCTACTGTAGAAATACAAAAGGATAGTACAAAAAGCTACTAGGGATCTTTAAACTGATGAGCATAGGGATTGTTTACCCCAGAGTAGTCCCAAAAGTCTCCTGAGACCAAGATCAGATCTGGTGGAAGAAAGATTACACTATCAAGTGCATTTTCAGATAACCAACTAATAAAATGTTTATACTACAAGTCTCTAAAATATTTCAGACAAACTAGCAGTACAAGCAGAATGGAACATTTGACGGTTTTGAAGTTAGGCAGTCTAGAGTCCTCTGAGCTTGGGGAGTTGCGAGGAAAGTGACTTCGGTAAGTCCAGGTTAATCTATTATTCATTATAGAAGTATTTCATATATACAGTATTAAGTTTACAGCAGAATCAAATCTAGCAAGATCCTTGTCATTCTATTCTAAAAATATAAAGTGCAGACTTTACTTCAGGAATACTAGAGAATTTTACCAAAGAATTTTACAATATTATGTATTTTATTTTATATATATGGCTTCCATATTTATATTTGGAAGAATTTAAACATTTTCCCGATTTTCGCACTTTTAATCCTCAATAACTTACTGATTTACAACACATTGTAGACCTTTGAAACATATTGTATCTGAGATTGTAAAGAATAGATTGCTAGGTCAATTTTGGTTGAAAATGACACTGCAAAATATACAGAGTGGGTATGGGTATACAGGTTACATTTCATACTTTTCAATAGATTGATTTTTTCCAGGAAAATGTCCAAAAACAAGCAGAAATGGCAATGTGTTAAACATGCAACCAGGAAAACAACGACTGAGCTGTACAAGTCATTTGAAGAAACATTTGGAAAGTGATGAGGACCAATGAGAGCTCATGCTTTCAAGGAAAAATGAAAACTTAGCATAAACAATATCTGTTCTGAGAAGCAAGCCAGTTTGAATTAAATTTTTATCTCTATAACAAGTAATGGGACAGTACTTTTAATATTGCATAGATATAATGGCTTCATATCTGAAACATGCAATTTTTCTAGATTTATTCTTAAAATGGTCATTATTGCTTTTTGAAAATCAATACCATGTTAACTAATAGAGCATTTGTTCAAGCTCAAATTAGAATATTTATTCATTCCAGTTCAGAAAAATAACAATATAACCCCTAAACAGTCAGGCTATAGATAATTACATTCATAGTAAAGGGGGTGAATAGATCTGCCGAGATCTGGGCACAATCTCGGAAATGAAATATCGAAATATCATACAAGTGTTAATCCCGTACTTAGTAGTGTTATAGGTAAATAACATGCAGGAATATAATTGATATCTGAGGTGAGCGGGAGATATATATATATATATCATCCGCTCATCAGCAATCCCTTGGAATTTCTTTTCAGTGCTTTTTTGAATTCCCGGGTTATACTTTGGTTATCTTTGATAAATATTAATTTCATACACTATAAAATGTTAAAAGCTGTTGAGTTTAAAAAAATCTTTGAGGCCTTTGAATAAAATATTTATGTTTTGATTTTAATTATCGTTTGAATTACTACATTAGGGTTCCCTAACATTCAATGCATATTTAATTCTCATAATCTACTAAGTAAAGGATAAATCAGTTATTAAATGCTCGATTTTTGATACAGTGTATATCCCTCAGTAAATACAATATATCAACCTACGGTCCCTCAGGTAGATATATTGTATTTCCCTCTGATATACCCTCTATCAAAAATCTCCCATTAAATAACGTATTAGGTATCATTGGAAAGGTAACAAGTATTCAACTCCCAGTATTTTGAGTTTTCTTATAACTATATTGAGCCATTATTAATGAAGAAATTCATAGTTTAAAAACATTGGGGTTTATCATTTCTAAGGGGGGGGTTAGTCACAATTTATTAGTTAAAATATGCCTAATTTAATTTTAAGACAAGCCAGAACGGCAAATCTCCGTTAACCGTTTAGGGGTTAATAAAATACTTAATAAAACTTATTAAAGATAGGATAGATTTTTGATAGATGACATACGAGACTGTGATTATATTCTGTGTGTCAATATTCTCTATTTGGATGCTCAAAAAAGTTCTTGTGTATTAACTCATTAATTATTGGAAAAACAATATACATTTGTTAATAAGTCAAAGCATAAGTTAGTTGTGTTTTACCTTCACATGTGAAAATGTTAGGCTTAGCTATATAGTGTGTTATATATAATTTTACTGAACATCGGTGTCTACATCTTCCTGTACATGAACTTTAAATTAGCTATATGTTCATGTAATGATTCATTTAACTGGACGTTAGTCATTACTATCACTATATCTTGTTGATGTCATAATTAAGGTTACTAGAACATTCCTTGCATGTGTTGTCCTAACTTGATGTAACCAGAAGTTATGAATTTGCCATGTATGTGACAAGCACGTTACAGTCTCTTTATTTTGGCAAAGTCGTTGTTAAGGTTGGTACTACATTCCTGGCTAGTGATATCTAAGTCGAACGTAACTTGTATACTTATTTATGCGTGTCCACACTTTCCTTTGCCTACAACGTTCTATAATTAATGTAACCAGAACTTTAACTTGGCCACGTATATGTGACGTTGCATAAGCACGTTACAGTCTGTCATTTTATTTTTGCAGTCATTGTTAAGGTTGCTACTACATTCCTAGCACATGATATTTAAGTAAAATGTAACGTTGTATAAACATCTGTGCGAGTCCAGACCTTCCTGTGCCTACATCGTTCCAAGATAAACGTTACCAGAACTTTAAACTAGCCAGGTATATGTTACGTTGCATAAGCACATTACAGTCTCACTATTTTTGCGAAGTCATTGTTAAGGTTGGTTCTACATTCCTGGCACGTGATATTTAAGTCAAATGTAACGTTCTTTAAACATCTGTGCGAGTCCACACCTTCCTGTACCTACAACGTTCCATAATTAACGTACCAGAACTTAAAACTGGCCACGTATATGTGACGTTGCATAAGCACATTACAGTTATTTTTGCGAAGTTATCGTTTAGGTTGGTTCTACGTTCCTGGCACGTGTTATTTAAGTCAAATGTAACGTTCTTTGAACATCTATGCGAGTCCACACCTTCCTGTACCTACAACGTTCCATATCAACGTTACCAGAAATTTAGATTGGCCACGTATATATGACGTTATGTAAGTTCGTTACATTTTCGTTATTTTGGCGAAGTCATCGTTTAGGTTGGTTCTTCGTTCCTGGCACGTGATATTTAAGTCAAATGTAACGTTCTTTAAACATCTGTGCGAGTCCACACCTTCCTGTACCTACAACGTTCCATATCAACGTTACCAGAAATTTAGATTGGCCACGTATATATGACGTAATGTAAATACGTTACAGTTTCGTTATTTTGGCGACGTAATTGTTAAGGTCGCTACTACGTTCCTGACACGTGATATTTAAGTCAAATGTAACGTTCTTTAAACATCTGTGCGAGTCCACACCTTCCTGTACCTACAACGTTCCATATCAACGTTACTAGAAATTTAGATTGGCCACGTATTTATGACGTAATGTAAGTACGTTACACTTTCGTTATTTTGGTTACGTAATTGTTAAGGTCGCTACCACGTTCCTGACACGTGATATTTAAGTCAAATGTAACGTTTTTTAAACATCTATGCGAGTCCACACCTTCCCGTACCTACAACGTTCCATATCAACGTTACCAGAAATTTAGATTGGCCACGTATATATGACGTAATGTAAGTACGTTACAGTTTCGTTATTTTGGCGACGTTATTGTTAAGGTCGCTACTACGTTCCTGACACGTGATATTTAAGTCAAATGTAACGTTCTTTAAACATCTGTGCGAGTCCACACCTTCCTGTGCCTACAACGTTCCATATCAACGTTACTAGAAATATAGATTGGCCACGTATTTATGACGTAATGTAAGTACGTTACATTTTCGTTATTTTGGTGACGTAATTGTTAAGGTCGCTACTACGTTCCTGACACGTGATATTTAAGTCAAATGTAACGTTCTTTAAACATCTATGCGAGTCCACACCTTCCTGTACCTACAACGTTCCATATCAACGTTACCAGAAATTTAGATTGGCCACGTATATATGACGTAATGTAAGTACGTTAAAGTTTCGTTATTTTGGCGACGTAATTGTTAAGGTCGCTACTACGTTCCTGACACGTGATATTTAAGTCAAATGTAACGTTCTTTAAACATCTGTGCGAGTCCACACCTTCCTGTACCTACAACGTTCCATATCAACGTTACCAGAAATTTAGATTGGCCACGTATTTATGACGTAATGAAAGTACGTTATATTTTCGTTATTTTGGTGACGTAATTGTTAAGGTCGCTACTACGTTCCTGACACGTGATATTTAAGTCAAATGTAACGTTCTTTAAACATCTATGCGAGTCCACACCTTCCTGTACCTACAACGTTCCATATCAACGTTACCAGAAATTTAGATTGGCCACGTATATATGACGTAATGTAAGTACGTTACAGTTTCGTTATTTTGGCGACGTAATTGTTAAGGTCGCTACTACGTTCCTGACACGTGATATTTAAGTCAAATGTAACGTTCTTTAAACATCTGTGCGAGTCCACACCTTCCTGTACCTACAACGTTCCATATTAACGTTGCTACAACTTGAGACATATATTCTGACGACGTTATCACAACGTAAAATTGTTAGCTGGGAATGCATTCCTTCGTATGGACTGATTAACTTGGAGAATAGACTCATAAGGAACACGTTTGTTTCTTGAGATAAAAGGGAGTTTAAGCTTGTATATCAAATCGAAACGCCAACCTATACATATGACCAATCGCCCATATAATTGAATCGCTCAAATATTTTCCGTTCACGTTTAGGTTGTGAAAAACATTGCAACCTTAAACTCCCTATTGTAAATAAGAGTCCCCTTCGAGTATTATAGAGTGCTCTGTCTACTTGACACATTCTTAGATCATTGAGGGCCTAATGAATAATTATTTAATCATCTGATGATAATGATTGATATAATGATTATTATCATTCATAAATTTCAGTTCCTGTTCCTAAAAATCATTGCATAGGCCTAGATGTTATAATTAGACTCCAGATTGAAAATCTGGAGTCTATTGTTTTTGCCAGTTTTCTTTATTATTATTATTTTTCTTTCTTTTTTCTTCCTCCTCACCAAATTTCTCGTCAACTATAACAGTTTACTTAATCCAACTTACATGGTTAACTAAAGACTGAAACCGGCTTTCTGGGAAATTAGGTCAAATTTTTATCTAGGTCAAAGGTCAAGAACTAGGTCAAATCTTACATTTTCAACATTCTTCATCATATCTTCGTCAATATTCTTCGTAACTCCTTCATCTTTTTTTCATCGTGTAGCTAAGAAAAAGGCGAATCAAAGATATGACATCAGAATTTTGATTACTCTTACCGATTTTGAGATATGGCGTCCGAAATGTAGGTCACGCCTAAACATGCTCCAAATCGAATGTGTGAGCTATGAAAAAGATGTAGAATTTTCTCAGGAATCCAAATCTGCAAACCAAATTTGGATCGGACTTCCGGTTCGGAAGTTATGGCGTTTTGAAAGCTCAAAAATCGCTAAATTTGGTGCCTATGTTTAGTCAATGGGAAAAAAGACTTTTTCGAAGTGTAAAATACAGGATATAGACTGAGTACAGCTTAACATAATGAATGCTTATAAAAGAAGGGGACCTCAAAAGCTACATAGTTTCAAAATTTGGACACCAAAATGCCTAGGTCAAAATCTAGGTCAAATTCATAGTGTTTCCTTATTTTTACGATTCTGACACTACACTTGAATAACTAACTTCCAAATTTTGTATACAGGTAGCAAAGAGTGTGCTAATAGTGTTAGCCTTTTGCCGTCAGAAAGTATTTTGACCCACTTTTGAGATATGGTGTCCGAAAAGTAGGTCAAAATAAAAAGTTCTCCAGATCTAACGTATGAGTTATGAATTAAGGGTAGAATTTTCTCAGGAATCCGAATCTGCAAACCAAATTTCGATCCGACTTCCGGTTCGGAAGTTATGGCGTGTCCAAAAAGTAGGTCAAAATAAAAAATTTCCAAATTTAACGTATGAGTTATGAATTAGGGATAGAATTTTGTCAGGAATCCGAATCTGCAAACCAAATTTCGATCCGACTTCCGGTTTGAAAGTTATGGCGTTTTGAAAGCACAAAAATCGCTAAATTTGGTGCCCCATGTTATGTCAATGAGAAAAAGGATTTTTTGAAGTGTAAAATACCAGATATAGACTGAGTACAGCTTAATATTCTGAAAGCCTATAAAAGGAGGGGACATCGAAGACTATCTAGCTTTAAAATTTGGACGCAAAAATGCCTTAGTCAAAATCTAGGTCAAATTCATAGTTTTTCCTTATTTTGCGATTCTGACATTACACTTTAAGGATTTGCTTCAAAATTTTGTATACAGGTAGCAAAGAGTGTGCTTATAGTGTTAGCCTTCTGCCGTCAGAAAGTTTTTTGACCCACTTTTGAGATATGGTGTCCGAAATGTAGGTCAAATTAAAAAATTCTCCAAATTTAACGTATGAGTTATGAATTAAGGGTAGAATTTTCTCAGGAATCAGAATCTTTAAACCAAATTTCGATCTAACTTCTGGTTAGATAGTTATAGCGGTTTGAAGTCTCGAAAAGTCGATATGATGATATCCCCATGTTAAGCTAATAGAGTTGCAGATAGCCTTCTTAAAAGTTGTCTAAATGTCTATATTCTAGCTGACTCAGCTTATTCTGAATGATTCAGCTTACAAGTTCTGGATGACTCAGCTTAAAAAAAGTTTTAAATCTGGAGTCTTAAATTGAACTTGTTCAATTTACATGTCTAGTTATTTGTGTTCTCTTTGCTTATCATACAGATAAAATAAGACTTATTTCATTATTCTTGGAGTAGTTTCATTGTTCAGTATACCATTCCAATGGTAACAAATAGTGTATAGTTACATGCCATCTGCCTAGATTGAGTAAATAATTGCATTATTGAGTAAATAAAAAACCAACGAGTATTTTCATCAGAATACATGGACCAGCCCTTGTTTATGTTTTGATCAAATAAGTAACTGCACCATAAATATAACAATAAAATTAAAGTCAACAAACACAAAAACCAATATATAAGGCATGTGTAGGTGCTCATTAAAAAAGCAAAATACACACCTGAAGACATACAAAAGACAACAACCGCCAGAAAATACAATTGTCTGTAAGTCTTAGCTTTCCTGTCGATGGTAATAATCGATACTTTATCATTAATCAACATTTTAGAATAATTAGTGTATACGATTTTTACATGATTTAGGTTAATGTGTCAGTTGATGTAAACGTACATTTGCACTCATAAGGAGGGGGCTTTATGGACGGGGGAAATGTGTACACATATTCTACGAGGAGGGAGATAAATATTTGTTATTCACTAAGAGGGATTTGATATGGGAAATATCTCAAGGATAATTTCTATATTTCCCGAAGAAACAGCGACAGGGGGAAATATCGATATAATCCGAGGCATATTCCCCATATCATAACGACATTATCCCATGGCCAAGATCAATGTCTTTCTCAGAAATCTTTTGTTGGATGAAAAAATATATTGGAGAACATTAGTCATTAAGGATAAAATATGCAAATATGCAATATTTTATCCTTAATGACTATTGCTTTAACATGTTTTTTCTTCTCTGAAATAAAAAAATAAATAAAAAAGGATAAAAAATGATATACAAAAAAGAAGGCAAATAAATGTGCCAATTTTTTAAAATATAATTAAAATTCTCCTCAAATTTTAGATAATTGCATCGCTTAAATATCTAGATATATATTTTCGAAATGAACACGAGACCTTTAAACCGAAGCAATTATCAATCAATGTGTTAGCCAGATCTTATTTCAATGACTCTTGAGATCTAATGATATGGCATATATTATTTAGTACATGTACAAAAAATAAGTCTAACTATACTACAAGACATTGTATAAAACAATAGAAAATGATCCATTAAAAATTGTTTTGAAACTTACATGTACTTGTTAAAGCTGCACTATACTTAATTTAGGAGAAAAAATAAAAAAAGTAATCATTGAAACGTGTTACTCACACCCTAGCTCAAATATGACACAAAGTTTGATTTGCTTTAATGTTGAACCAAGAAAAATATAACTCACATAGAAAAAAGCATTTGAAGTTCAGAGATCATTAGACATGCATGCACATGTTAAATAAAGTGCAAGTTTCAAATTACTATTGATTTAAAAGATGGCGACACTTCTATAAAAATGAATGTATCATGTAATCCAAACAACTCTGCCATCTTTAAATGACATTGATAAAAACTTGATATATAAAGCTTGACAGATCAAAAATATTTTTTGATAATTTATTGTAAGTTTTGATGTTGTCCATTTGAGCTGTTGCTGGTGTCAAATGAAAGATAAGGTTCTTATCAACACATTGGACATACTATGAAATTTAAATGTAAGTCTTTATTTTGTCCAAAAATGTTGAAAATTCCCAAAGTGCGCCTTTAAGCACGTCTATCTGGCACTATCTGAGCACGTCTATCAGGCACTTTTTGGCTTCTGGATATTAGTTCACAGCGCCATCGCTCCGTTAACGGGATGTGGCGGGATGTGACAGTCACTCTCCTTGAATATAATCGAGTAATGCCATTTTAGAACAACTTCAATCAGATGTATCTATCAAAAATCAATTCAATCGTTTCGTATCACTTTTATAAAATCAGAAGCAGGGAGGTTGCAGGCAAGATACCTACAATATCAGTTCAATTAAGAACATATTTAGCACTATCAAACACCAATATACACCATGAAGTGGTTGTTATTGGTTGGTTTCGGACTTCTTATGTTGAATGAATGTAGGGCGGATCTTAATGGGAAATATCTACCTTCCGGCACATGTGTCTGTTCAACAGCCAGACTTGGTCTAAATGTACGATCTAATGGTATGTGATTTTTGACAATTTTATTTGGAAACTCAGTAATGATAATGCATAAATGTTCTTTCATACTCATTACCACATGAATAATGGTATGTTATTTTTGACAATTTTAATTGGAATCTCAGTAATGATAATGCATAAATGTCCTTTCATGCTCATTACCACATGAATTATTTACCGAAGATAGTAACAGAAATACGAAGGAAGAAATGAATTGTGTGAAGCGTAAATAATACTATTGTTTGTATCCTAGCAAATGTTTGAGAACGGTAATCTTTAGATAGTTTGGCATTGCATTGTATGTAATATTTCTATAGGTGGTCTCAGATACACCGTTATCGGATCTCTATCCAATGGACAATGCGTAAAAAACACTGGACAGAGACAATGGAGGGATGGCTATGTTTGGTATTCTATCGCATACAATGGAAGGACGGGTTGGGTAGCAGGGAAGTACCTCAACCAAGCTGCAACCAGTCGATGCGGTAAGTGTAAATGGACATGTGAAAAATAGAGATTTTGTATAACAAGCTCGTCAAGTAACTAGCAGTTAGAAACAGAGAAATTATTCTGGCTGTGACAATCAAAAGAAATTTGTTGGTGGTATGACAACTCCATTTTTTGTCCTGAGTCATCGAACTTGGGGGATATAACACTGTTCACTATTTTTAAATATGTATATTTTTATTCATAATTTCAATTTGTAATTTGTAACTCGATCTCCATGGTGATTAGCGGTGAATAAATATACAAATTATGATATACTATCAAACTATATTGCTATTCCTATCTATTACACATACAATCATGTAGTTGTCGAACAAAAAAAAGAAAATCGGGAGAAATCGTAATTGTATATTTGGTTTATCCGTTGGGATGATGATATGTTCCAATATAAATCTAAATCCAATAAACAATCCCTTCCTAGGTATAACCTTTATATATACCCTCAACTTTAATTTCTTATCTCGATGATCTTACTGTAGGTGGAGGTGGGAGTGCCGGTGGTGGCGGGCGAGGTTGCTCTGCGATTATATCAAGGGCAGGTTGGGGAGCACGGCCAGCAAGGGGCAGGTCTTCAATTCGAACTCCAGTCAATATGGTATTCATCCATCATACAACAGGAAGTTTCTGTAACTCGAAGTCTTCATGTTCACGTTTGGCGAGGGGGCATCAGAATTATCACATGGACCGAAATAGTAAGCTATTATTGCTTGAATGCAATCAATACGAGAGTTGATCAATTAGTTCTAGACTACTTGTACGGAATACAAAATACATTAATTTTATCAACGGTGAATAAAGTAGAAAAATAGTACTAAATTACCGATTATGGTTAAACCATCATGATATGTTGTACCGATATTAGACTTTTTAAGAACAATATATATTCCTAGGATGGTCCGATATTGGCTACAATTTCTTGGTTGGCGAGGATGGTAACGCATACGAAGGTCGTGGGTTCAGCACCGAAGGTGCACACACATACGGATATAACCGAAACGCCATCGCGATCTCATTCATAGGCAACTTTGAATATAGGAATGCAAATGCTGCTGCCCAGAGAGCTGCAAAGGACGTCATTGCATGTGGAATATCCAGAGTAAGTAAAAGTGGGAGATGATCTACTCGCTTCACCATTCAAATTTATAGCGCTTCTATAACAGTTCGGTATGGTTATATGACCACTATTCAATTCATCATTTTGCTCTTCATGATCAAACCAGATGGGTACCAGGTCTTACATTAGTTGTTAGGTCTGACATTATCTCTTCAAATAATTCATCTGCCATTCACTGTACTGAGTCTTGATGTTCTATCATTACAGGGTTACATAAGCCCGAATTACGAACTGTTTGGTCACAGAGATGCTAGTTGCACGGCATGTCCAGGGAAATACCTGTATTCAAGCATACAGAGTTGGCCAAGATTCAGCAGAAGGAGACTAAAGAAATATTGCTGAATAAATGTAGCATCGATGATTACTATTATGATAATTAAACATTGACTCTTCTTTTTGCACGTATGCTTCAACCCTAATGTCTGCAACCGTTTATAACATGGCTGCATACTTTTTATAACTGTGTTACACTAAGTCAGGAGGGATTTTTGCAATTTTTTATTACTTGTCTGATTTGAATATTGTTGGTATTGTTGTAAATGTTATTCAATTACCTCTTCAGAATTTATTGTTTTTTAGGTAAGTAGGTCAACAAAGGGCAAATCGAGGTCAACGTGACCTAGGGGTTGTACATTCTTGACATTTTGTGAACAAATTGTCAACTTTTTTTCACAAACATTTAAGTGCTAAAAATTGCTGAGCTGCCTTAAAAAAAGATTTTTCGAAATAAAACTAAAATCATGGTAAAAGCTTTTCTAGAACTGAAGTTAAACACATTCACACATTCAAAGAAGCAGGTACCGCGAATAGTCAACAATTTGAAGTTCATTCTCTTTTTGTCTTTAGCATTACAATCAAGAATTACAACAAATGCCAATCAGTGATTTAGTATGCAGATGTATGAATGTATGACTTGGTATAGTTCCGATATAATATCAGTCCATGATGTTGCTTAGCAACCACCTAGTAACGGCACAAATATCGAAATAGTGACATTGAACAATGGGGGCAGGGGACAATGAAAAATTATATCTAGAATTTGGAAAATGACATCGTCATAATTATATTACAACAGTTGGTATAGACATTCAGAAATATGCAAAAAAAGTTCATCGATATCCATTCAGCATTTTTATAAAAATGGTTTTCGCTTTAATTCGTGATGGAAACGCGATTCACGGAAATATCAACGGAGATACAAAAACATGCAAAAATGTACTGTTGACACTCCCCCCATCCTGCAGACATTAGGGTTAATTGGTACATATATTTCATAGTATATCATTCAATATATTTTAAGAGTAGTCACAGTAATGGGATCTAGTATATTGTTTAAGAGATTTTATATCAAGTAATGTAGGCACAGACATCAGAACTTATAGTACCAAATATAGTATAAATAGTCAAAGTAATTGGAACCAATATTATTTGACAGATCAAAAGTAGTCACAGTAATTGAAACTTGTAAAACCCAATATAGTATTAATAGTCACAGTAATTGGAAACAGTATTAGTTGGCAGATCATATAAGTAGTCACAGGAATCAGCACTTATATTACCCAATATGATATAAATAGTCACAGTAATTGAAACCAGTATTATCTGACAGATCATAGTATAAGTAGTCACAGTAATTGGAACTTGTATAATCCAAGATAGTATAAATAGTCACATGAATTGGAACCAGACTGAGTATAATTTGATTTTATAAATAGTCACAGTAATCAGAACTTATATCACTTAAAGTCCCCGATAAATCGGGCTACGTATACCGCTCGCTCGTACAGATATCATTATTTATTCCATGATGGTGAAATTCCCTGCAATCTGATTGGTCCATGTGACTTAAATATATCCTGTATTTATACGCACTTTCCACTTAGCATTGAATACAGAGTGAAAATGACGTCAGCGTTGGGATACGGTCCAGTATCCCAACGCCCCAGATTTCCATCCAGGATATGACTATTACTGAAAAAATCAATGGCGATCTGTTTACACCAACGCATGCTAATATTTGCATTTTGCTAGAAATATCTGATTTGAATATCAGGAAATGATACGGTGATCACCACAATTTATTATTTTAGGATAAAAAACACTCATCTGT
>CAIIXF020000097.1:0-29584 GCA_903813345.2 Owenia fusiformis
TCCCAGAACTTAGTGATCACCCTGTATATATTCTATATCTAATTCGTCTTAAATCTATGATGCAGTTTGTGCTCTGGAGGAAATGTCAATTTTCGGACCAGTCGTACGTAACGCTGGTGGCAGCATGATATTTGTTATTTAGTGAGATGTTTCAGGATACATTTTGACATTTGCCCTACCGAGGACTTGTTGGTTGCTCATTCTATTCATGAGATATTGAGTATCTAATTTGTCATACAAGTCTGATTTACTTTGGGCTATGTACGGAATGTCAATTTTCGGACCAGATGTACATCGCACTGGTAGCAGCGACTAGTTTGATATATTGTGAGACGTTAATGTATATATTTTTACGTTTGCCAAAGGAGAGATGTATCGATTGACTTCTCTGTTAGGGGGATATATAATACCCAATTCGTCTTAGATCGCTTATGCAATTTGCGCTCTTGACGAAATGTCAATTTTTCGACCAGTCGTACGTCACACTTGTACCTTCCAGTCCTTTGCAATTTTGTGAGACGTTTAAGTATATATTTTGGAGTATGCTCTTGAATGGTGTTAATGAATGATGTTCCCGTTCGTGATATATTTTATATCTAATTCGTCTTAAATCTATGATGCAGTTTGTGCTCTGGAGGAAATGTCAATTTTCTGACCAGTCGTACGTAACGCTGGTGACAGCATGATATTTGTTATTTAGTGAGTTGTTTCAGGATACATTTTGACATTTTCCCTACCGAGGACGTGTTGATTGGTCATACTATTCATGAGATATTGAGTATCTAATTTGTCATACAAGTCTGATTTACTTTGGGATATGTACGGAATGTCAATTTTCGGACCAGCTGTACATCACACCAGTAGCAGCGACTAGTTTGCTATATTGTGAGACGTTAATGTATATATATTTTACGTTTGCCAAGGGAGGGATGTATCGATTGACTTCTATGTTAGGGGGATATATAATATCCAATTCGTCTTAAATCGCTTATGCAATTTGCGCTCTTGACGAAATGTCAATTTTCCGACCAGTCGTACGTCACACTGGTACATGCCAGTCCTTTGCAATTTTGTGAGACGTTTAAGTATATAACTTGGAGTATGCCCTTGAATGGATTTAATGAATGATGTTCCCGTTCGTGATATATTTATATCTAATTCGTCTTAAATCTATGATGCAGTTTGTGCTCTGGAGGAAATGCCAATTTTCGGACCAGTCGTACGTAACGCTGGTGACAGCATGATATTTGTTATTAAGTAAGATGTTTCAGGATACATTTTGACATTTGCCCTACCAAGGACTTGTTGATTGGTCATTCTATTCATGATATATTCAGTATCTTATTTGTCATACAAGTCTGATTTACTTAGGGCTATGTACGGAATGTCAATTTTCGGACCAGCTGTACATCGCACTGGTTGCAGCGACTAGTTTTATATATTGTGAGACGTTTATGTATATATTTTTACGTTTGCCAAAGGAGGGATGTATCGATTGACTTCTCTGTTAGGGGGATATATAATATCCAATTCGTCTTAAATCGCTTATGCAATTTGCGCTCTTGACGAAATGTCAATTTTCCGACCAGTCGTACGTCACACTGGTACATGCCAGTCCTTTGCAATTTTGTGAGACGTTAAAGTATATATCTTGGAGTATGCTCTTGAATGGATTTAATGAATGATGTTCCTGTTCGTGATATATTTTATATCTAACTCGTATTAAATCTATGATGCAGTTTGTGCTCTGGAGGAAATGCCAATTTTCGAACCAGTCGTACGTAACGCTGGTGACAGCATGATATTAGTTATTTAGTAAGATGTTTCATGATACATTTTGACATTTTCCTTACCGAGGACTTGTTGATTGGTTATACTATTCATGAGATATTGAGTATCAAATTTGTCATACAAGTCTGATTTACTTAGGCTATGTACGGAATGTCAATTTTCGGACCAGCTGTACATCGCACTCGTAGCAGCGACTACTTTGATATATTGTGAGACGTTAATGTATATATTTTTACGTTTGCCAAAGGAGAGATGTATCGATTGACTTCTCTGTTAGGGGGATATATAATACCCAATTCGTCTTAGATCGCTTATGCAATTTGCGCTCTTGACGAAATGTCAATTTTCCGACCAGTCGTACGTCACACTGGTACATGCCAACCCTTTGCAATTTTGTGAGACGTTTAAGTATATATTTTGGAGTATGCTCTTGAATGGATTTAATGAATGATGTTCCCGTTCGTGATATATTTTATATCTAATTCGTCTTAAATCTATGATGCAGCTTGTGCTCTGGAGGAAATGTCAAATTTCGGACCAGTCGTACGTAACGCTGGTGGCAGCATTAAAAAATGTTATTTAGTGAGATGTTTCAGGATACATTTTGACATTTGCCCTACCGAGGACCTATTGATTGGTCATACTATTCGTGAGATATTGAGTATCTAATTTGTCATACAAGTCTGATTTACTTTGGGCTATGTACGGAATGTCAATTTTCGGACCAGTTGTACATCGCACTGGTAGCAGCGACTAGTTTAATATATTGTGAGACGTTAATGTATATATTCTTACGTTTGCCAAGGGAGGGATGTATCGATTGACTTCTCTGTTAGGGGGATATATAATATCAAATTCGTCTTAAATCGCTTATGCAATTTGCGCTCTTGACAAAATGTCAATTTTCCGACCAGTCGTACGTCACACTGGTACATGCCAGTCCTTTGCAATTTTGTAAGACGTTTAAATATATATCTTGGAGTATGCTCTTGAATGGATTTAATGAATGATGTTCCCGTTCATGATATATTTTATATCTAATTCGTCTTAAATCTATGATGCAATTTGTGCTCTGGAGGAAATGTCAATTTTCGGACCAGTCGTACGTAACGCTGGTGACAGCATGATATTTGTTATTTAGTGAGATGTTTCAGGATACATTTTGACATTTGCCCTACCGAGGACGTGTTGATTGGTCATACTATTCATGAAATATTGAGTATCTAATTTGTCATACAAGTCTGATTTACTTTGGGCTATGTACGGAATGTCAATTTTTGGACCAGCTGTACATCACACTGGTAGCAGCGAATAGTTTGATATATTGTGAGACGTTTATGTATATACTTTTACGTTTGCCAAAGGAGGGATGTATCGATTGACTTCTCTGTTAGGGGGATATATAACATCCAATTCGTCTTAGATCGCTTATGCAATTTGCGCTCTTGACGAAATGTCAATTTTCCGACCAGTCGTACGTCACACTGGTACATGCCAGTCCTTTGCAATTTTGTGAGACGTTTAAGTATATATCTTGGAGTATGCTCTTGAATGGATTTAATGAATGATGTTCCCGTTCGTGATATATTTTATATCTAATTCGTCTTAAATCTATGATGCAGTTTGTGCTCTGGAGGAAATGTCAATTTTTCGGACCAGTCGTACATAATGCTGGTGGCAGCATGATATTTGTTATTTAGTGAGATGTTTCAGGATACATTGTTACATTTTCCCTACCGAGGACTTGTTGATTGGTCATTCTATTCATGATATATTGAGTATCTTATTTGTCATACAAGTCTGATTTACTTTGGGCTATGTACGGAATGTCAATTTTCGGATCAGCTGTACATCGCACTGGTAGCAGCGACTAGTTTGATATATGTGAGACGTTTATGTATATATTTTTACTTTTGCCAAAGGAGGGATGTATCGATTGACTTCTCTGTTAGGGGGATATATTATAATATCCAATTCGTCTTAAATCGCTTATGCAATTTGCGCTCTTGACGAAATGTCAATTTCCCGACCAGTCGTACGTCACACTGGTACATGCCAGTCCTTTGTAATTTTGTGAGACGTTAAAGTATATATATTGGAGAATGCTGTTGAATGGATTTAATGAATGATGTTCCCGTTCGTGATATATTTTATATCTAATTCGTCTTAAATCTATGATGCAGTTTGTGCTCTGGAGGAAATGTCAATTTTCGGACCAGTCGTACGTAACGCTGGTGGCAGCATGATATTTGTTATTTCCTGAGATGTTTCAGGATACATTTTGACATTTGCCCTACCGAGGACTTGTTGATTGGTCATACTATTCATGAGATAGTGAGTATCTAATTTGTCATACAAGTCTGATTTACTTTGGGCTATGTACGGAATGTCAATTTTCGGACCAGCTGTACGTCACACTGGTACATGCCAGTCCTTTGCAACTTTTGAGACGTGTAAGTATATATATTTAAGTATGCTCTTGAATGGATTTAACGAATGATGTTCCCGTTCGTGATATATTTTATATCTAATTCGTCTTAAATCTATGATGCAGTTTGTGCTCTGGAGGAAATGTCAATTTTCGGACCAGTCGTACGTAACGCTGGTGGCAGCATGAAATTTGTTATTTCCTGAGATGTTTCAGGATACATTTTGACATTTGCCATACCTAGGACTTGTTGATTGGTCATACTATTAATGAGATATTGAGTATCTAACTTGTCATACAAGTCTGATTTACTTTGGGCTAATTGTACGGAATGTCAATTTTCGGACCAGCTGTACATCGCACTGTTAGCAGCGACTAGTTTGATATATTGTGAGACGTTTATGTATATATTTTTACGTTGGCCAAAGGAGGGATGTTTCGATTGACTTCTCATGCTAGGGGGATATATAATACCCAATTCGTCTTAGATCGCTTATGCAATTTGCGCTCTTGACGAAATGTCAATTTTCCGACCAGTCGTACGTCACACTTGTATCTTCCAGTCCTTTGCAATTTTGTGAGACGTTTAAGTATATATTTTGGAGTATGCTCTTAAATGGATTTAATGAATGATGTTCATGTTCGTGATATATTTTATATCTAATTCGTCTTAAATCTATGATGCAGTTTGTGCTCTGGAGGAAATGTCAATTTTCGGACCAGTCGTACGTAACGCTGGTGACAGCATGATATTTGTTATTTAGTGTGATGTTTCAGGATACATTTTGACATTTGCCCTACCGAGGACGTGTTGATTGGTCATACTATTCATGAGATATTGAGTATCTAATTTGTCATACAAGTCTGATTTGCTTTGGGCTATGTACAGAATGTCAATTTTCGGACCAGCTGTACATCGCACTGGTATTAGCGACTAGTTTGATATATTGTGAGACGTTTATGTATATATTTTTACGTTTGTTAAACGAGGGATGTGTCGATTGACTTCTCTGTTAGGGGGATATATAATATCCAATTCGTCTTAAATCGCTTATGGAATTTGCGCTCTTGACGAAATGTCAATTTTCCGACCAGTCGTACGTCACACTGGTACATTCCAGTCCTTTGCAATTTTGTGAGACGTTTAAGTATATATTTTGGAGTATGCTCTTGAATGGATTTAATGAATGATGTTCCCGTTCGTGATATATTTTATATTTAATTCGTCTTAAATCTATGATGCAGTTTGTGCTCTGGAGGAAATGTCAATTTTCGGACAGGTCGTACGTAACGCTGGTGACAGCATGATATTTGTTATTTGGTGAGATGTTTAAGGATACATTTTGACATTTGCCCTACCGAGGACTTGTTGATTGGTCCTACTATCCATGAGATATTGAGTATCTAATTTGTCATACAAGTCTGATTTACTTTGGGCTATGTACGGAATGTCAATTTTCGGACCAGCTGTACATCGCACTGGTACACTGGTAGCAGCGACTATTTTGATATATTGTGAGACGTTTATGTATTTATTTTTACGTTTGCCAAAGGAGGGATGTATCGATTGACTTCTCTGTTAGGGGGATATATAATGTCCAATTCGTCTCAAATCGCTTATGCAATTTGCGCTCTTGACGAAATGTCAATTTTCCGAAGAGCCAAACGTCACACTGGTACATGCCAACCCTTTGCAATTTTGTGAGACGTTTAAGTATATATTTTGGAGTATGCTCTTGAATGGATTTAATGAATGATGTTCCCGTTCGTGATATATTTTATATCTAATTCGTCTTAAATCTATGATGCAGCTTGTGCTCTGGAGAAAATGTCAAATTTCGGACCAGTCGTACGTAACGCTGGTGGCAGCATTAAAAAATTTTAGTGAGATGTTTCAGGATACATTTTGACATTTGCCCTACCGAGGACCTATTGATTGGTCATACTATTCATGAGATATTGAGTATCTAATTTGTCATACAAGTCTGATTTACTTTGGGCTATGTACGGAATGTCAATTTTCAATGAAACGAATGACCAATCAACAAGTCCTCGGTAGGGCAAATGTCAAAATGTATCCTGAAACATCTCAATGAATAACAAATATCATGCTGCCACCAGCGTTACGTACGACTGGTCCGAAAATTGACATTTCCTCCAGAGCACAAACTGCATCATAGATTTAAGACGAACTAAATATAAAATATATCACGAACGGGAACATCATTCATTAAATCCATTCAAGAGCATACTCCAAAATATATACTTAAACGTCTCACAAAATTGCAAAGGGTTGGCATGTACCAGTGTGACGTATGGCTCTTCGGAAAATTGACATTTCGTCAAGAGCGCAAATTGCATAAGCGATTTGAGACGAATTGGACATTATATATCCCCCTAACAGAGAAGTCAATCGATACATCCCTCCTTTGGCAAACGTAAAAATAAATACATAAACGTCTCACAATATATCAAAATAGTCGCTGCTACCAGTGTACCAGTGCGATGTACAGCTGGTCCGAAAATTGACATTCCGTACATAGCCCAAAGTAAATCAGACTTGTATGACAAATTAGATACTCAATATCTCATGGATAGTAGGACCAATCAACAAGTCCTCGGTAGGGCAAATGTCAAAATGTACCCTGAAACATCTCACTAAATAACAAATATCATGCTGTCACCAGCGTTACGTACGACTGGTCCGGAAATTGACATTTCCTCCAGAGCACAAACTGCATCATAGATTTAAGACGAATTAGATATAAAATATATCACGAACGGGAACATCATTCATTTGATCCATTCAAGAGCATACTCCAAAATATATACTTAAACGTCTCACAAAATTGCAAAGGACTGGCATGTACCAGTGTGACGTACGACTGGTCGGAAAATTGACATTTCGTCAAGATCGCAAATTGCATAAGCGATTTAAGACGAATTGGATATTATATATCCCCCTAACAGAGAAGTCAATCGATACATCCCTCCTTTGGCAAACGTAATAGTATATACATAAACGTCTCACAATATATCAAACTAGTCACTGCTACCAGTGTGATGTACAGCTGGTCCAAAAATTGACATTCCGTACATAGCCCAAAGTAAATCAGACTTGTATGACAAATTAGATACTCAATATCTCATGAATAGTATGACCAATCAACAAGTCCTAGGTAGGGAATATGTCAAAATGTATCCTGAAACATTTCACTAAATAACAAATATCATGCTGCCACCAGCGCTACGTACGACTGGTCCGAAAATTGACATTTCCTCCAGAGCACAAACTGCATCATAGATTTAAGACGAATTAAATATAAAATATATCACGAACGGGAACATCATTCAATAAATCATTTCACGAGCATACTCCAAAATATATACTTAAACGTCTCACAAAATTGCAAAGGACTGGCATGTAACAGTGTGACGTACGACTGGTCGGAAAATTGACATTTCGTCAAGAGTGCAAATTGCTTAAACGATTTAAGACGAATTGGATATTATATATCCCCCTAACAGAGAAGTCAATCGATACATCCCTCCTTTGGCAAACGTAAAAATATATATATAAACGTCTCACAATATATCAAACTAGTCGCTGCTATCAGTGCGATGTGCAGCTAGTCCGGAAATTGACATTGCGTTCATAGCCCAAAGTAAATCAGACTTGTATGACAAATTAGATACTCAATATCTCATGAATAGTTTGACCAATCAACAAGTCCTAGGTAGGGCAAATGTCAAAATGTATCCTGAAACATCTCACTAAATAACAAATATCATGCTGTCACCAGCGTTACGTACGACTGGTCCGAAAATTGACATTTCCTCTAGAACACAAACTGCATCATAGATTTAAGACGAATTAGATATAAAATATATCACGAACGGGAACATCATTCATTAAATCCATTCAAGAGCATACTCCAAAATATATACTTAAACGTCTCACAAAATTGCAAAGGACTGGCATGTACCAGATTGACGTACGACTCTTCGGAAAATTGACATTTCGTCAAGAGCGCAAATTGCATAAGCGATTTAAGACGAATTGGATATTATATATCCCCCTAACAGAGAAGTCTATCGATACATCCCTCCTTTGGCAAACGTAAAAATATATACATAAACGTCTCACAATATATCAAACTAGTCGCTACTACCAGTGCGATGTACAGCTGATCCAAAAATTGACATTCCGTACATAGCCCAAAGTAAATCAGACTTGTATGACAAATTACATACTCAATATCTCATGAATAGAATGACCAATCAACAAGTCCTTGGTAGGGCAAATGTAAAAATGTATCCTGAAACATCTCAGTAAATAACAAATATCATGATGCCACCAGCGTTACGTACGACTGGTCCGAAAATTGACATTTCCTCCAGAGCACAAACTGCATCATAGATTTAAGACGAATTAGATATAAAATATATCACGAACGGGAACATCATTCATTGCATCCATTCAAGAGCATACACAAAATATATACTTAAACGTCTCACAAAATTGCAAAGGACTGGCATGTACCAGTGTGACGTACGACTGGTCGGAAAATTGACATTTCGTGAAGAGCTCAAATTGCATAAGCGATTTGAGACGAATTGGATATTATATATCCCCCTAACAGAGAAGTCAATCGATACATCCCTCCTTTGGCAAACGTAAAAATATATACATAAACGTCTCACAATATATCAAACTAGTCGCTGCTACCAGTGCGATGTACAGCTGGTCAGAAAATTGACATTTCGTGCATAGCCCAAAGTAAATCAGACTTGTATGACAAATTAGATACTCAATATCTCATGAATAGAATGGCCAATCAACAAGTCCTCTCGGTAGGGCAATTGTAAAAATGTATCCTGAAACATCTCACTAAATAACAAATATCATGCTGCCACCACCGTTACGTACGACTGGTCCGCCGATTGACATTTCCTCCAGAGCAGAAACTGCATCATAGATTTAAGACGAATTAGATATAATATATATCACGAACGGGAACATCATTCATTAAATCCATTCAAGAGCATACTCCAAAATATATACTAAAACGTGTCACGAAATTGCAAAGGACTGGCATGTACCAGTGTGACGTACGACTCTTCGGAAAATTGACATTTCGTCAAGAGCGCAAATTGCATAACGGTCAAGCCAACTAACTAAAGTCAACATTCGATATTCGTATGTTCATCAATATTAACTAAGAATGGTGCCACAATTGAAGTAAACCTCTGTTTAATTATTTTCAATAAACCTATCAGCAAACGTGTAAATGATAAATTTGATGTTCTGTTATATATTGTTGAAGCAATCTTGGGGATATGGCCTAAATTTCTGAATTTCCACTATGTCCCTGTATACCCCTACTTAAAAAGATGTATGTTATTTGTCATTTTTCATTATGAATCCACCATAAATGTATTTTACATACAAAATGAACTTTTTGTTTCCAAATATTGAAAGATGGTACTGCATTTATTTTTTCCATGATATGGAGGAAACAAATGCGTGTCAATTTACACTGTAATATCACACATACTTATATTTCAAGGGTAGTTTTGAACAATAAAAAAAAATCCATGTTTTCAAATGAATTCATCCTTGTCAAAGAACGTAAATGAGGATATGCGGCTTGAAAAATTAACAACATGTTTTAAGTTCTTACAATTCTTGTTTAAAACAAATATTTCGAAAGTTGTGATTTCGAATGTAATATCCAACTCAATGAAATTTGTTAATATTTGTGAATTTTTTCTTTCGGAATGCACATTGCTGGATCACAGAACCTTGCCTTGTTCGAGATGCACAAAAAGGGCATTGTTAATACTTGACGTCGTTTGGATATTCGGATATGATTGACGTTTTCGTTAATCTCCAACCACTGTAACTTCCAACTTAATTTTTGAAAGCCAAATATGATAGTCATGAATCGATATTTAAGTCACATGTGGATGCATACATCATGTGTTTACATTAACTGTCGAATACATGCCGACTTACATTTATTTAAATATACACAGTTAACTCAAATCATCAATTCTCGAAACGGTTTATCATATAACCTGACCTGAGTTTATTGTTTCATTTTAATTTATAATTATGGTATCGGGTTTGAGTATGATTTTAGTCGAGGCTTAAACAAAGCAATAAAACTGCGTGAAACCTTTTGTAAAAATTCGAACGATTTTTCAAGAATCCTCCTTCAAAGTGTTACCACAGTGCTCCCCGGGAGTGGAAATTTCGTCTTGTGTAATCAAAATAACAGCGGGTGGTTTGAATTTTTGTTTGAGTTTAAAGCTCAGCATCTATAAATTTAAAAACGTGTCGCCTCATTGAGAGGTACATGCAGATTTTGGCGATCTATCATTATAAAAGGCTAACTTTTGTGCAAAAACAGGAGTTGACGCGCTTACATTTGGAATTGAAATTTCTGACATAATTGTCGACTCATGTTAAAAAGTCATGATAACAAGGTTGAACACAAAATAATAACCTAGTTACTGTCTATTTAGCATGGGATCACTGAGTGAAATATTATTAATGACTTAAATCGTTAGCGGCTAAGTTATATTCCAAGAAACTTATCAATTTAGAAATGCAAAATGTTCAATTTTGTTTTTCAATTATAAAAATGGCATCTGTAGAGAACAACGTTTACAAAATTATTTAAAACGGAGATATTAACTTATGTAACACTCGTTGGCATGTGTCAGGGAGTAAATAAGAAGAATATGCATTTGATTCTATATCTTGTTCCCAAAGGAGTTTGTTAAGGAACGGTATATCTTAACGTACTTTTATCATCTCGAACTCAAATATTTCGAATCCTTATTTCGACAACGCTTTGTTGAGAATGGATTCAAGATGTACTCGAAATTAATACGTTAAAAGATGTATTATCATCTTAATAACCACCTCACAAATTATTTTGGAAATCAAAGTGTTCGATTTTTGAGATTTTTATTTTCGAATGTTGACCTAGTTACTTGGCTTGACTGATAAGCGATTTAAGACGAATTGGATATTATATATCCCCCTAACAGAGAAGTCAATCGATACATCGCTCCTCTGGCAAACGTGAAAATATATACTTAAACGTCTCACAATATATCAAACTCGTCGCTGCTACCAGTGCGATGTACAGCTGGTCCGAAAATTGACATTCGGTACATAGCCCAAAGTAAATCAGACTTGTATGACAAATTAGATACTCAATATCTCATGAATAGTATGACCAATCAACAAGTCCTAGGTAGGGAAAATGTCAAAATGTATCCTGAAACATCTCACTAAATAACAAATATCATGCTGCCACCAGCGTTACGTACGACTGGTCCGAAATTGACATTTCCTCCAGAGCACAAACTGCATCATAGATTTAAGACGAATTAGATATAAAATATATCACGAACGGGAACATCGTTCATTAAATCATTTCACGAGCATACTCCAAAATATATACTTAAACGTCTCACGAAATTGCAAAGGACTGGCATGTACGAGTGTGACGTAAGACTCTTCGGAAAATTGACATTTCGTCAAGAGCGCAAATTGCATAAGCGATTTAAGACGAATTGGATATTATATATCCCCCTAACAGCGAAGTCAATCGATACATCCCTTCTTTGGCAAACGTAAAAATATATACATAAACGTCTCACAATATTTCAAACTAGTCGCTGCTACCAGTGCGATGTACAGCTGGTCCGAAAATTGACATTCCGTACATAGCCCAAAGTAAATCAGACTTGTATGACAAATTAGATACTCAATATCTCATGAATAGTATGACCAATCAACAAGTCCTAGGTATGGCAAATGTCAAAATGTATCCTGAAACATCTCACTAAATAACAAATATCATGCTGCCACCAGCGTTACGTACGACTGGTTCAAAAATTGACATTTCCTCCAGAGCCCAAACTGCATCATAGATTTAAGACGAATTAGATATAAAATATATCACGAACGGGAACATCATTCATTAAATCCTATAAGAGCATACTAAAAATATATACTTAAACGTCTCAAAAATTGCAAAGGACTGGCATGTACCAGTGTGACGTACGACTGGTCGGAAAATTGACATTTCGTCAAGAGCGCAAATTGCATAAGCGATTTAAGACGAATTGGATATTATATATCCCCCTAACAGCGAAGTCAATCGATACATCCCTCCTTTGGTAAACCTAAAAATATATACATAAACGTCTCACAATATATCAAACTAGTCGTTTCTACAAGAGCGATGTACAGCTGGTCCGAAAATTGACATTCCGTACATAGCCCAAAGTAAATCAGACTTGTATGACAAATTAGATACTCAATATCTCATGAATAGTATGACCAATCATTAGGTCCTCGGTAGGGCAAATGTCAAAATGTATCCTGAAACATCTCACTAAATAACAATTTTTAATGCTGCCACCAGCGTTACGTACGACCGGTCCGAAATTTGACATTTCCTCCATAGCACAAGTTGCATCATAGATTTAAGACGAATTAGATATAAAATATATCACGAACGGGAACATCATTCATTTAATCCATTCAAGAGCATACTCCAAAATATATACTTAAACGTCTCACAAAATTGCAAAGGGTTGGCATGTACCAGTGTGACGTATGGCTCTTTGGAAAATTGACATTTCGTCAAGAGCGCAAAACGCATAAGCGATTTGAGACGAATTGGACATTATATATCCCCCTAACAGAGAAGTCAATCGACACATCCCTCCTTTGGCAAACGTAAAAATGAATACATAAACGTCTCACAATATATCAAAATAGTCGCTGCTACCAGTGTACCAGTGCGATGTACACCTGGTCCGAAAATTGACATTCCGTACATAGCCCAAAGTAAATCAGACTTGTATGACAAATTAGATACTCAATATCTCATGGATAGTAGGACCAATCAACAAGTCCTCGGTAGGGCAAATGTCAAAATGTATCCTTAAACATCTCACCAAATAACAAATATCATGCTGTCACCAGCGTTACGTACGACCTGTCCTAAAATTGACATTTCCTCCAGAGCACAAACTGCATCATAGATTTAAGACGAATTAAATATAAAATATATCACGAACTGGAACATCATTCATTAAATCCATTCAAGAGCATACTCCAAAATATATACTTAAACGTCTCACAAAATTGCAAAGGACTGGCCTGTACCAGTGTGACGTACGACTGGTCGGAAAATTGACATTTCGTCAAGAGCGCAAATTGCATAAGCGATTTAAGACGAATTGGATATTATATATCCCCCTAACAGAGAAGTCAATCGACACATCCCTCCTTTAACAAACGTAAAAATATATACATAAACGTCTCACAATATATCAAACTAGTCGCTACTACCAGTGCAATGTACAGCTGGTCCGAAAATTGACATTCCGTACATAGCCCAAAGTAAATCAGACTTGTATGACAAATTAGATACTCAATATCTCATGAATAGTATGACCAATCAACACGTCCTCAGTAGGGCAAATGTCAAAATGTATCCTGAAACATCACACTAAATAACAAATATCATGCTGTCACCAGCGTTACGTACGACTGGTCCGAAAATTGACATTACCTCCAGAGCACAAACTGCATCATAGATTTAAGACGAATTAGATATAAAATATATCACGAACGGAACATCATTCATTAAATCAATTTAAGAGCATACTCCAAAATATATACCTAAACGTCTCACAAAATTGCAATGGACTGGAAGATACAAGTGTGACGTACGACTGGTCGGAAAATTGACATTTCGTCAAGAGCGCAAATTGCATAAGCGATCTAAGACGAATTGGGTATTATATATCCCCCTAACATGAGAAGTCAATCGATACATCTCTCCTTTGGCAAACATAAAAATAAATACATAAACATCTCACAATAAATCAAACTAGTCGCAGCTACCAGTGCGATGTACAGCTGGTCCGAAAATTGACATTCCGTACATAGCCCAAAGTAAATCAGACTTGTATGACAAATTAGATACTCAATATCTCATGAAAAGAATGACCAATCAACAAGTCCTCGCTAGGGCAAATGTGAAAATGTATCCTGAAACATGTCACTGAATAACAAATATCATGCTGCCACCAGCGTTACGTACGACTGGTCCGAAAATTGACATTTCCTCCAGAGCAGAAACTGCATCATATATTTAAGACGAATTAGATATAAAATATATCACGAACGGGAACATCATTCATTAAATCCATTCAAGAGCATACTCCAAAATATATACTTAAACGTCTCACAAAATTGCAAAGGACTGGCATGTACCAGTGTGACGTACGACTGGTCGGAAAATTGACATTTCGTCAAGAGCGCAAATTGCATAAGCGATTTAAGACGAATTGGATATTATATATCCCCCTAACAGAGAAGTCAATCGATACATCCCTCCTTTGGCAAACGTAAAAATATATACATAAACGTCTCAAAATATATCAAACTAGTCGCTGCTACCAGTGCGATGTACAGCTCGTCCGAAAATTGACATTCCGTACATAGCCCAAAGTAAATCAGACTTGTATGACAAATTAGATACTCACTATCTCATGAATAGTATGACCAATCAACAAGTCCTCGGTAGGGCAAATGTAAAAATGTATCCTGAAACATCTCAGGAAATAACAAATATCATGCTGCCACCAGCGTTACGTACGACTGGTCCGAAAATTGACATTTCCTCAAACTGCACAAACTGCATCATAGATTTAAGACGAATTAGATATAAAATATATCACGAACGGGAACATCATTCATTAAATCCATTCAACAGCATACTCCAATATATATACTTAAACGTCTATCAAAATTGCAAAGGACTGGCATGTACCAGTGTGACGTACGACTGGTCGGGAAATTGACATTTCGTCAAGAGCGCAAATTGCATAAGCGATTTAAGACGAATTGGATATTATAATATATCCCCCTAACAGAGAAGTCAATCGATACATCCCTCCTTTGGCAAAAGTAAAAATATATACACAAACGTCTCACATATATCAAACTAGTCGCTGCTACCAGTGCGATGTACAGCTGGTCCGAAAATTGACATTCCGTACATAGCCCAAAGTAAATCAGACTTGTATGACAAATAAGATACTCAATATATCATGAATAGAATGACCAATCAACAAGTCCTCGGTAGGGAAAATGTCAAAATGTATCCTGAAACATCTCACTAAATAACAAATATCATGCTGCCACCAGCGTTATGTACGACTGGTCCGAAAAATTGACATTTCCTCCAGAGCACAAACTGCATCATAGATTTAAGACGAATTAGATATAAAATATATCACGAACGGGAACATCATTCATTAAATCCATTCAAGAGCATACTCCAAAATATATACTTAAACGTTTCACAAAATTGCAAAGGACTGGCATGTACCAGTGTGACGTACGACTCTTCGGAAAATTGACATTTCGTCAAGAGCGCAAATTGCATAAGCGATTTAAGACGAATTGGATATTATATATCCCCCTAACAGAGAAGTCTATCGATACATCCCTCCTTTGGCAAACGTAAAAATATATACATAAACGTCTCACAATATATCAAACTAGTCGCTACTACCAGTGCGATGTACAGCTGATCCGAAAATTGACATTCCGTACATAGCCAAAAGTAAATCAGACTTGTATGACAAATTACATACTCAATATCTCATGAATAGAATGACCAATCAACGAGTCCTTGATAGGGCAAATGTAAAAATGTATCCTGAAACATCTCACTAAATAACAAATATCATGATGCCACCAGCGTTACGTACGACTGGTCCGAAAATTGACATTTCCTCCAGACCACAAACTGCATCATAGATTTAAGACGAATTAGATATAAAATATATCACGAACGGGAACATCATTCATTGCATCCATTCAAGAGCATACTCCAAAATATATACTTAAACGTCTCACAAAATTGCAAAGGACTGGCGTGTACCAGTGTGACGTACGACTGGTCGGAAAATTGACATTTCGTGAAGAGCTCAAATTGCATAAGCGATTTGAGACGAATTGGATATTATATATCCCCCTAACAGAGAAGTCAATCGATACATCCCTCCTTTGGCAAACGTAAAAATGTATACATAAACGTCTCACAATATATCAAACTAGTCGCTGCTACCAGTGCGATGTACAGCTGGTCAGAAAATTGACATTTCGTACATAGCCCAAAGTAAATCAGACTTGTATGACAAATTAGATACTCAATATCTCATGAATTGAATGGCCAATCAACAAGTCCTCGGTAGGGCAAATGTAAAAATGTATCCTGAAACATCTCACTAAATAACAAATATCATGCAGCCACCAGCGTTACGTACGACTTGTCCGACAATTGACATTTCCTCCAGAGCAGAAACTGCATCATAGATTTAAGACGAATTAAATATAATATATATCACGAACGGGAACATCATTCATTAAATCCATTCAAGAGCATACTCCAAAATATATACTTAAACGTCTCACGAAATTGCAAAGGACTGGCATGTACCAGTGTGACGTACGACTCTTCGGACAATTGACATTTCCTCCAGAGCACAAAGTGCATCATAGATTTAAGACGAATTAAATATAAAATATATCACGAACGGGAACATCATTCATTAAATCCATTCAATAGCATACTCCAAAATATATACTTAAACGTCTCACAAAATTGCAAAGGACTGGAAGATACAAGTGTGACGTACGACTGGTCGGAAATTAGACATTTCGTCAAGAGCGCAAATTGCATAAGCGATTTGAGACGAATTGGATATTATATATCCCCTTAACAGAGAAGTCAATCGATACATCCCTCCTTTGGCAAACGTAAAAATATATACATAAACGTCTCAAAATATATCAAACTAGTCGCAGCTACCAGTGCGATGTACAGCTGGTCCGAAAATTGACATTCCGTACATAGCCCAAAAACAGGATCTTAAGAGGTTCTGGACAAATCATTTGATTCTGGACTTGACATATTTTTTTTCCAACGAAATCACATCCAAGGGTTGAATTTTTATTGGATATTTAGAGAGCGAGTCCTGTATTGATTTCAATAAAAAGGTTAAAATAGAACGCTATTTGAGAGTTAATCTTATACTTTCATTACATTGATAAATTAAGGCAAATTCTGAAAAATTTTAAAGTGCATTTTTTATGAAATATTATCCAAGTATTTAGATGAAACGGTCTTATTCAAATACAAATCATAACATGATGATATTTTTTCATAAAATATTTCTTCAAGAAATTCAATTGAAGGCTCAAGATAAAACGAGCTAATTTAGGTGAAAACCCTTACATGATGATGTGTTTTCATGACTTCTTTCATAAAATTCCATCAAGGGGTGAAAATAAAATGATCGAATTTAAGTGATTTAAGGATCACGAGGATGGGTTTTCTTGGATATTTTCTATGAAATCCCATCCAGTGGTCAAGGTAAAATTTTTATTTGGTATATTTGGTCACGTGTTCGAACCCATAGAACCATATAGGAACGTCATTTTGAATGTTACGTGATAAATCCATATAAGGCTTTTAGAACAATGTGGGGAAAGATGAGGGGAAACCCCTGACACCTGTTCACGATTTTATCCGAACGTTCATCGGATCATTTCGGTTTTTATGCACTTCATTATTTTACCGAAGTTTGCCGATTCGATTCGTCGTATTTCGGAATATTGGGGACAATTTTATACTCCATTGGGAGTATTTTTAATCTACTTCTTATTACGAAGATTCCCGAACCTTGTTCGGATTAATCCGGATTTTCTGACCTACTTCATCTACCGAGATTTAACGAGTTTACATTCGGCTCATTTCGGAATCCTGGTGACAATTTTATACTCCATTGGAGTATTTTTGATCTACTTCTCTGGATTTTTGATCTACTTCTTATGACGAAGATTCCCGAATCAGTTCGGATTAATCCGGATTTTCTGACCTACTTTATCTACCGAGATTTAACGAGTTAACATTCGTCTCATTTCGGAATCCTGGTGACAATTTTATACTCCATTGGAGTATTTTTGATCTACTTTTTCTGGATTTTGCCCTACTTATTATAAGTTGACAGCAAGCAAATCAAAAAGTTCGCCATGAACGGGTTTCGATCGACTAACCTAGAGAGTGGAAGCTAAACACGCTAGCCATGAGGCTAACGTTCACCTGTGTGAGATGATAAAAGTATCATATATTTATACCGAGCGTCAATTTAGAATGATCTTCGCTTTTGACTCCACTTAGATACATCTCGTCAGTTGTATCCAGAATAGGTGAACGCCTATGGTGTTAGTGAATAACCAAATCCCAGGCGAGTGGTTCGTATCCCACCGTGATATGTTATTTTTGCTTTATTAATACGACAGAAAGGAGCAAGGTGTAGGTTTGAAAACAAGACGTACGTTTATTTCAATACAGTTTTAGAAACATTAACCTCTGATAATTGAAGGATTTCCACTTCTGAAGCGCGACTAGATCTAAGAAGTTCATTAATCAAGACAGTGTAAACCTTTTAGATATATGTTAGACAATGTACACGCCCCGTGTGGAATCAACTAAATGTTACATTTTGGATTTCATTGAGATCCTGTCATAGTCCTAAAATTTATTTTTCTGGAACATCATTTTTTCAACACTGATACAAATTTCCCTGACATTTCCATGACATGTCTACAGTTTCAAAATTCCCGGACTCTTTGGCCCTTTTTGACCTTATTTTAAAATTCTCTGACATTTCAGGCACTTGGAAAATTAAATCAAAACCCTGACATTTCCAGGTGTGTACGAACGCTGGAATTATTCTTAAAATATCCTTCAAACAAAAGGGGAAAATGCTATGCACAAATACTCTAATTTAGTTTGTATTGTAATTGCGTTGTATTACATTGCATTGCATTGTATTGTGTATTTATTTGAGTGTCCGTTGACGGTAAAGAAGGCATTTAAAAGTTATTTGTGAAACTTAATAAACTTAATAAACAATACTTTAACAGTATTCTGTTATGGCAAAGTATATTTCATTTTTTCTCTTGTTCTCTACAATCTGCGTTGAGGACACTGAAGCATATGTCTGTATTTTGTTGGTGGGGAACAGCGTATCCTATCGTTCACGGAGCAAATTCAACTCTCGTTCACGAGTACCTTGTTTTTGGGCTCTTGTCCCAAAGATAACGATTGTATAAGGTTGCATAATCAGGATTATGAGCTTTCATGTTCTCATAGTTACATCTGTTGTAAAACGAATCTTGTCGCAACCTCTGCGAATCACGACAGCATAACATTTGAATCACGTTGACATCATTGCAAAATTAGGCTAAATATGCTAAGTCAAGACGTTAATTAGCCCACGAAAGTTCATGGGTAACTTGAGAACTACAAAATACAACCAAATACTTTTCGAACGTACAATAGCAATATTTCTCACCTAACGTCTTCATAGTTTTAGGAACGTATTTTAAACGCATGATAGCCAAATATATCAAGATACTATATCTGCCTAAATGAAGTTATCTAGTGTTTACAAAGTTTTGAAATATATTATATCCAGATCCATCAGAAATTAACTTATCCATTTACATTACTTTACTAGTTCTAGTATCTTGCATGACTCGTTCATAAGAATTCTTTAATTCTACCTCGTTCCCAATACGTCCTCAGACAGACAAGAAATTGAAGTCACACCCGTTTGTTTGCGTGGCATATTTATACGTATACGCACTTTCTCTGATTATTGTCAAACAAATACATTTCAGGAGAAGAACATAAAAAACAAATGCCTGAAACGAATGCCGAAACATAAATCCAAAGTGATTAAGTATAGAATGTTTTATTCTTTTACGATTTGATAAGAGACCGAGACTAAGAAATTAAATGCGACGAAATATTTTGACAACGTAATTTGTATACTGTTTTATTCTTAAAGTTCTATGCGATAAATTATTTTATCTGTTTCAAAATGTTTCATTTTATTTTGCCTATATAAAAGAGATTGAAGAAGATAAGATAAACTGTTCCGTAATATATATTGTGTTTTAATAACCTTTTTTTAGAATCACAATGTAAAATAAATCTCCCGTTCCTGCCATTCTGGTAACGCCATGCAATGGATGCAATTCAAAGTGAGAGAGAGATCTATGAATAACAGAATGCGTCCATGCCATTAATTTGGCCAAATACATGGCATGAAACTGACGTAAGTTTAAGTAAGCTACGCCCCCCGCTTTCTCTGGTAAATTATGACTTTATTTTTCGGAGTAATGGGTTTCGGACAACTGGGTTTCGGAGAACTGGGGTGTACCCGATTACGCTTTGCACGCCGCTTTAAAATCCCGATGTCTCCAGAGGTAGTTTAATCCGGTAGCCGACAGGCGTTTCTTGCATTATTGAATACAAGCTAACCTTATATTCGCGAATGCAACTAACGCCTTCCGGCTACCTGATTAACCCAGTATAATATGACCAAGTCATTTAAATATGAATGGAATAGTGGCAGGTACTATTCGTATTGACATGAGTTTCCAGTAAAATAATAGGTTAATCCGGTAGCCGACAGGCGTTAGTTGCATTTGCGAATACAAGCTAAGACTATGATTTGGGAATGGAAGATTTCAGCTTCCGGATTAACCTACCATTCTATGGGCGACTCATTTAAATATGAAAAGAACCTGACAATATTCCATTAATATTTTAATGAATTGCCCATAAAATAGTAAAGTAGGTTTATCCGGTAGCCGACAGGCGTTAGCGGCATTCGCGAATACAAGCTCCTTTATTTCATAATTTGGGAAATATATATTTTCACAATATTGAAATAGATGGTGGTTCAAAGTGGAATACATATCATACAAGTGTCACAGATATTTTTAGTGCATATATGGTCTGTCTTTGCATGACTTTGTAGAACATATCAAAACCCTGGGATCCACAGGGTAACAGTAAGTACATTTCGTTAGATCTTCCGAAGTTCATGCTTCAAAGTTGTCAAAGTTGTAAAAGGGTAATCCTTTTTTGAGTACGAAAGCGTACTTTTTGTTCAATAGCCTTTCCCAGCTGCTAATCTTTTGAGTGCATCGTGCATTCAACGAATTGTATTCACTTATTAACCAATCAGTGCCAGGAACAAAATGCACGCTTACTTTTTGGGCTAAGTTTAGTGTTTTATGAAGCATGCTACATACAAATGTTACGCTTTTGCTCATTTACTTTGAGAACTATCTATAGGTACACATTACCAATTGACTCCTAGATTTGAGTGAACAAGTACCTCGTATTTTTCATTTTTCGATATTTTGAGATTTGTTGGCTGATGAGTAACTTGATATTTTATGTCTAAATATATTAAAGTGGTTAATAGTAATAGTTTTATTGTACACCATAAACTGTTAACGTTTTAGAATTGGGACACAATATATGATTTGATAATAGAACAATACATGTATATGTCTTACTCTAAACTCGGTGGTTTGTTTGTTAGTATGTTTTCTTAACAGCTCAATAACTGTTGTATTAATAAGGCGTTATACTATGAAAAAAAGATTGAACGATGTAGGCATAGGCAGAGGGAGTATCACACTACCCTACCACGTGAACACATTTAAAAAGAATACAGGGTACAGTTAAGTTGCAAATAGAGCGGGTATTCTTTGTCCTTTTCCATAGGACTTTTCTGGTGATAGTGCGTTGCAAACTGCTCGATGAATCTATACAATGTAAAATCTAGTATTCCTCCAGAACTATGGAAATAAACAAAGGTCCTCCATTTGCAACTTCACTGTAGCCTGTATTCCTTTTAAAGAAATACGGGCTGACAGTATTGGGGTATAGTAGTTTGATTTTTCAATATATCACTAATCTAGCTTCTTTCCTTGAAAAAACATGAGTTTTGATGTACGTATATCAAACATGGGCCACTGCACTATATTGAACCAGGGTGCCGGTGTTACATAATGTGATTTTATGGGCCATCATACAACCAGGCATGAACTTGGTGTAAGACCACACGAAATTTAGTGTATTATATGTATAATATAATATAATATAATATAAAAGTATATATTATACAAGGGGCGATCCATATATTCTGATAAAAATGCTCTCATTTTGTGATTTTTTCACATATCCCTTTCATTTTTTCAGAACATGTAGATTATGTAATTACACATACGATGCTAAAATATTTTAGCTATATCTTAAATTAATTTTGAAATAAGGTTGCCATGGTAACCTGTATTTAGGGTAGGCAGGTCGGTTAAATTATAACGTCAAAAATAGATAAATATGTTAATTTAATCATTCCTCGGTACCTATTTTAAGCAGACCAAACGCATCTTCCAGTCATTGCCAACTATTCATTGATCTGTTCCATATCCCTGTTGCCCTTATTTGATAATTTATACAGTGGTATGGCTATCTTTTCATTAGTAACATCTCAATTTATCGTAGTATTATTCTCTGTCCGCAAGCTCTTCTTGCAACCAGATTGTGGATGATCTTCAACAGTGACCATGCCTTCCTCTTTACAATACTACCTATAGATTCTTTATGCAGATATAACACCTTGCCCATGCACTTAATAAGTCCATGTATGTCTCTGACAGTGTCCTCTAACTTATTCTTAAAATAAAATAAAATCTAATTGTATTCCCTAATGTATCCGTTAATGTCACACTCTGCATCAGCCACATTAACCTCATCTGACAATTTTATTTTTGGTATGTCTCATAACATGTAATGTCAATTGGCCCATTCTGTCCTACAATGCTATTGTGATTTGTTGTGATGTTATAGTGAGCACATATAAACATTTGTTTAGCAACAAACAAAGAGTAACAATACCAAACTCTTTTAGAAAAATGCATGATTTCCGCATGCTTTAAAATAATTAAAATATCAAGTTATTATGATATTTATATGTTATAATTTAATTGACCTGCCTACCCTTAATACAGGTTACCATGGCAACCTTATCTCATTGATAATTTAGGATATAGCTATAATATATTAGCATTGTATGTGTAATTACATAATCTACATTTTCTGAAAAAATAAGAGGGATATGTGAAAAAATCACAAAATGAGAGCATTTTTATCAGAATATATGGATCGCCCCTTGTATATATAGTTATAATATTATTAAATGGCGTATTATATATATATATAATATAAAATAATATAAAAGTATATGTTATATATAGTTATGTATTATATTCTTGCAAATGTGTATATGCATATATTTATTTATATATTTGTCTCCTCTGGTCCCCAGTCCCCAGTCCCCAGTAGTTATATATATATTTATATCTGTCTCCAGTCCCTCCTTTATATATGTTTGTGCATATGCATTTACTTGTATTTATTTATATATTTGTCTCCTCTGGTCCCCAGTCCCCAGTAGTTATATATATATTTATATCGGTCTCCAGTCCCTCCTTTATATATGTTTGTGCATATGCATTTACTTGTATTTATTTATATATTTGTCTCCTCTGGTCCCCAGTCCCCAGTCCCCAGTAGCTATATATATATTTATATCGGTCTCCAGTCCCTCCTTTATATATGTTTGTGTATATGCATATACATGCACTTATTTATATATCTGTCTCCTCTGGTCCCCAGTCCCCAGTCCCCAGTAGCTATATATATATTTATATCGGTCTCCAGTCCCTCCTTTATATATGTTTGTGTATATGCATATACATGCATCTATTTATATATTAGTCTCCTCTGGTCCCCAGTCCCCAGTCCCCAGTTACTATATATATAGGAGAGGTTTTTTGAAAAACAATTTTGACTTTAAAGCCCTATAATTTTGTTAAACTTTAAGAAACATATCAATTTTTGTTAAATAAAGTTATCAAATTCAATTCCCTGCCTAACTCGTATTTTTGCAAGGACTCAGATGGATGGATATTCTGTCATATGACTTGCGGCAAACCTACCATTTCCCATTGGTTAACATGGGAATGTCGATTTTAAAAAATTCATCAAATTTATCATCGATTTTCGACTTATTGTAATTGAGGAAAAAAATTGAGAAAATTTGGTAATCAATCATGGGGGGCTTTAAAGTCAAAATTGCTTTTCAAAAAAACCTCTCCTTTATATATACATGTAGTAACTGGGGACTGGGGACTGGGGACCAGAGGAGACTAATATATAAATAGATGCATGTATATGCATATACACAAACATATATGAAGGAGGGACTGGAGACCGATGTAAATATATATATAGCTCACTAGGGACTGGGGACTGGGGACCAGAGGAGACTAATATATAAATAGATGCATGTATATGCATATATACAAACATATACGATATAAAGGAGGGACTGGAGACTGATATAAATATATATATAGCTACTGGGGACTGGGGACTGGGGACCAGAGGAGACAGATATATAAATAAGTACATGTATATGCATAATATACATACATATATAAAGGAGGGACTGGAGACCGATATAAATATATATATAGCTACTGGGGACTGGGGACTGGGGACCAGAGGTGACAGATATATAAATAAGTACATGTATATGCATATACACAAACATATATAAAGGAGGGACTGGAGACCGATATAAATATATATATAGCTACTGGGGACTGGGGACTGGGGACCAGAGGAGACAAATATATAAATAAATACATGCATATACACATTTACAAGAATATAATATATATATTATATATATGCACTTATATATTTATTTATATTATATTATATATATAATACGCCATTTAATAATATTATAACTATATATATAATATATACTTTTATATTATATTATATTATATTATATTATACATATAATACACTAAATTTCGTGTGGTCTTACACCAAGTTCATGCCAGGAACCACCTCTTGCCCACTTTATTCATGTTTTGGATTACAGTTTATACACAATGCATAAACAGCATGAAACAATCATTTCTACTTGTGGATTAGATTTGTATACATCTCTTTGTGAACTGAGTGTTATGTTCAATATGTGAAAATATCATGGACTTAAATTGTACTTATATTTATAACCTGACCACATTTGCATATGTTCAACAACTGACTGAGTGATCGAGTTCATCAAACAATGTTCGTAATAGAGGTCATGAACTTTGCTTTATTCATAATCCTATTTCTGCAACTGACTCATATTATGCATCTTATTATATAATATTATATGATTTATTTTGATTAGCAGTGTCTCATAAGCCATTGGTGGCTCGAGGCTTTTTAGATGATTGTACAGATGTATATGTATGAAATTAAGCATGCGACACTTAAATAAAAAACAATACAATATTAAGCTTATAAACTTGCTGATCATATGATTTTAATATTTAATACTCATATCAAAATACCAATGTATTTGTGAACAACTCTTACGTTTGATATTGTACGAATTTTCTGATTTGCTGTAGTAGTCGTAAATGCAACATATAACAATGTTATGTTACTTTGTGTCATATGAAAAATAAATTCGTACAAAGATGAGTTTTATTTCGTTTGTTATTCAATGTAGAATACACGTTGTACATTATTTCATGTATAGGATATTGACAATAATCAGACTATCGTATTACAATACAGAAGAATAAAAGAGATAATGATATATGCATTCTAATTTGAGATTGACATGCGTAAAGGTATCAATATTTTATCTAGTATTTCATTTTATCCCCCCCATCCCATCCCACCCGCTCATCAGCAATCCCCAGAAAATTCGTTCGGTGCTTTTAAATGTTAATAGTTCGGTTGAGTTTTAAAAATAAATTTTAAGCACTTTAAATCTAGATAAAATATTCATGATTTGATTGTGATTATCATTTCTAATTATTACATGACGGTTCCATTACATTCAATGCGTATCTAATCCTCATAGTTTATACTCGATTTTCGACAGGTAAAGGTAATATATCAACCCTCGGTCCCTACTATTTCTCGTGTAGATATATTGCATAACTTTCTCAGATATATCCTGTATATTAAATACATTAAATAACATTATATATGTTAGTCTCAGCCTAGACAGTATATATATCAATTTTATTGGATAATGCCATGGGCTTTCCCACGATAATGCGTAAATTCGAATGAACTTGAAATGAAATTCAACATCCAAAATGTGTTAATTTGATCATCCACCGTGTAACTAAAAGCATATTCATGGCCTATTTGCCTTAAAATACGATTGTGATTATGATTTCGAATTCTGTTCTCCATATGTAAAATCTAGAAACATAACAGAGTTAAGTTACACGAAATTCAGCCAACTTGAACATGAAGTCTTGTCAATTTACTTAATCGTTGATTGATTTCTAGGTTTATTAGAATTAAAAGAACGAACGTTTCATCAAACGAGTCCTATATTCAATATCTATTCGTTGGGCCCATTCTTTAAATGTAACTATATTCTTTTAACTTTAAAAGTATCTGTTAAGTGCTACTTTAACATATATTCATTATTTTTATCCGCACAACAGTATCAAACGTTAATGCACAACTAGCCATGCCAAGACATGGCCACTACCCTCGTCCAAAGTAAAATACAAGGTCCTCATTCTTTAATGATTATGTTTCAATTGATTTAGTTTAGTGATTTAAATGTAGGAAAATGAGTCGCTGTGATGTCATATCTGGCGCAGCAATTTCAGAGTCACTGCAAAAAATTGAAACATCAGTCGGATCATAAGACTAAATAAAAAAGCTATTTAGGGATGAATAACATTCGGTGAAATCCGTGATATCGTTATATCATTCGTTAATTGTCAAAGCTGCGCCCATTTCTCGGTGCAGGCAGATATAAGGCGGCCAGACTGGGCATACACAAAATGTATTGTATGTGCTCCTTAGGTTGCACTCGGGTGCTATCAACATCGAACACACACACGTTTAAGATACACAGAGATAATTAAGGGATGAGTGACAAAGGGATGTTAAAAACAGGTGGCTATTGCAATTGATATTTTAATGTAACTTTAGTATGTAAGAATCTTTTCATCAATAAAAATAACATCTTAGATATTACAGCTACATGTACAATGTTAGTGTATTTAAAAATGTAGTACATAGCTAGTTCCATCTATAAAGATGTCTGATGACAAAAAGCTCAATTTTCCTTGATGTCGTGGTCAATGGGACTTTAACACGTGAACTAATGTTTTTTATTTTTTTGTTTTAAAGTCACTTATAGCAAACCTAATCTAACAATTATCTCACTATATGCTTATGACATATTCATGTATACGTTGTTTGTCTTTTTTTCAAATCAACCCACGGAAATATGCAATACACCAAGTTAAAAAAGTGGTACGAATCATAAAAGCGACGTTGGGTGTTTCACTAGTAATTTTTATATGAAAAATCTAGAAATATTACCCAAATTAAACTATGACTATTCAAAAGAAGACATTCAAATCTATATTATGTAAAAAAAATCAAATTTGTCCGAAGCAGGGATAACGCTCAATTAGAGTGACGAACTTTGTTCTCCAAACCGAGAATAGTCTTTTATGAAAAAAGTTATGAAAACACATCACCAGATCATGTAAAGCTGTTTTACCTAAAAGATCGTTTTATCTTCACCCTTCGATTGGATTTCATGAACAAATATTTTTATGAAAAAATAGGATTTGTAGGATATCGACGCTCTAACATGTAGTTTTAATCACACGCAGGTATCTGGTTTTATTGCGTGTAGAATGTATCGATATCAGGACCGCTACATGCCAGTGACCTTGCTCCTTTCTGTCGTATTAAAAAAGCAAAAATAACATATCACGGTGGGGTGCGAACCACTCGCCTGGGACTTGGTTATTCACTAGTACCATAGGCGTTCATCTATTCTGGATACAACTGACGAGTTGTATTTACGTGCAGTCAAAAGTGAAGATCATTTTGAATTGACGCTCGGTATTAATATATAATACTTTTATCCTTTCGTATCGGTTGCACGTTAGCCTCATGGCTAACGTGCCTAGCTTCCATGCTCTAGGTTAGTCGATCGAGACCCGTTCATGGCGAATTTTTTGATTTGCTTGTTGTAAAGATATAATAAGTAGGGCAAAATCCAGAAAAGTAGATCAAAAATACTCCAATGGAGTATAAAATTGTCACCAGGATTCCGAAATGAGACGAATGTAAACTCGTTAAATCTCGGTAGATGAAGTAGGTCAGAAAATCCGGATTAATCCGAACAAGGTTCGGAAATCTTCGTCATAAGAAGTAGATCAAAAATACTCCAATGGAGTATAAAATTGTCACCAGGATTCCGAAATGAGCCGAATGTAAACTCGTTAAATCTCGGTAGATGAAGTAGGTCTGAAAATCCGGATTAATCCGAACAAGGTTCGGGAATCTTCGTAATAAGAAGTAGATTAAAAATACTCCCAATGGAGTATAAAATTGTCCCCAATATTCCGAAATACGACGAATCGAATCGGCAAACTTCGGTAAAATAATGAAGTGCATAAAAACCGAAATGATCCGATGAACGTTCGGATAAAATCGTGAACAGGTGTCAGGGGTTTCCCCTCATCTTTCCCCACATTGTTCTAAAAGCCTTATATGGATTTATCACGTAACATTCAAAATGACGTTCCTATATGGTTCTATGGGTTCGAACACGTGACCAAATATACCAAATAAAAATTTTACCTTGACCACTGGATGGGATTTCATAGAAAATATCCAAGAAAACCCATCCTCGTGATCCTTAAATCACTTAAATTCGATCATTTTATTTTCACCCCTTGATGGAATTTTATGAAAGAAGTCATGAAAACACATCATCATGTAAGGGTTTTCACCTAAATTAGCTCGTTTTATCTTGAGCCTTCAATTGAATTTCTTGAAGAAATATTTTATGAAAAAATATCATCATGTTATGATTTGTATTTAAATAAGACCGTTTCATCTAAATACTTGGATAATATTTCATAAAAAATGCACTTTAAAATTTTTCAGAATTTGCCTTAATTTATCAATGTAATGAAAGTATAAGATTAACTCTCAAATAGCGTTCTATTTTAACCTTTTTATTGAAATCAATACAGGACTCGCTCTCTAAATATCCAATAAAAATTCAACCCTTGGATGTGATTTCGTTGGAAAAAAAATATGTCAAGTCCAGAATCAAATGATTTGTCCAGAACCTCTTAAGATCCTGTTCAAAGTAAATCAGACTTGTATGACAAATTAGATACTCAATATCTCATGAAAAGAATGACCAATCAACAAGTCCTCGGTAGGGCAAATGTGAAAATGTATCCTGAAACATGTCACTGAATAACAAATATCATGCTGCCACATGCGTTAC
>CAIIXF020000098.1:0-22500 GCA_903813345.2 Owenia fusiformis
GCGATCGAGTTCATAAGTCGCTCAATATAGCCCCTAGAGCCGCGAATGATGTCTCTAAAAGAAGCTGATACAAGTCGCTACACGACCCAACTCCCTGTTCTACAAACCGACCAGGTCCAGACATTCCACAGGCGTTTTTCGCGCGTACGTGTTCAAGTCACCGCGAGCATAATCGCTGAGTTTGCCATCGGCGGCTTCGACCCTGTTACGCAATATAACCCAGTGAATATCGATGCTCTCGGCATGAAAAACATGAAAATGAAGTTAAGAGACAATGCTAGTCGACCAGGTAGAGCCTCGAATGATACAGTGGCCTAGATGGGTTTCTCTAGCTCGGGCCGTCGAACTATACCGTCATATGCATGATTTTTCGGTCGTAATGGCAGAATTGGCTTATTTCATGGTTTTAGAATGAGTCGTTCGATCGAGTTCATAAGTCGCTCAATATAGCCCGTAGAGCCGCGAATGATGTCTAAAGAAAGCTGATACAACCTGCTACACGAGCCAACTCCCTGTTCCACGAACCGACCAGGTTCGGGTATTCCATAGACATTCCACTTGCGTACTTCGTCGGGCTGCTACAGACAGAATTCTACGATTTTCGGCTGCTTCGAGCCTGCTATGCAATTTAATAATTCGCCAACCATGGACGCTAGAACCATCAGCAATAATAATAATATATTCAGGCTTATATATCTTGCAACACGACCAAAATCTTAAAATGAAGAAAAATCATTCCAGAGGCCCGAAATTCATACTTACCCGCTATTTTGAGAAAGGGTCGATGGCAAACATTGACAGGACCCGGGTTTTTAGCACCCGTGCTGTTAGCTCTCGAAACCCGTGCCAATAGCTCTCGAAACCCGTGCTAGAATAGTCTCGCAACCAGTGCTATTTACTGAACGAAACGATCGGAAAACCCCGGGGCACGGCGTCCTATCAGAGTATTTATGGATATAGGACACCCATATGACCATGTTATCAGTTTGGATCTACCATTAACAGGCCCGTAGCCAGGACCCTCTACCATTGCAAAAATTCTTTCAAAACCATGCAGTTTCTCACCATTCTGAACACGTTTTCAAGTTGTTCAAGTGGACACGTACTAAAATAGTCTCGAAACCAGTGCTATTTTAACTTTTGACGGTAGAGGCGCCATAATCTGAACGAAATGCAAAATACTCTAAACCCGGGATGTAGCATCCCTTGGTATTCATGAATCGGATTAATTGCCCGACCTTTTACCTTTCTGCCAGTTTGAATTCATGTCGATAAAGGCTCTCAAATTAGAATTAAACATTATTCTCAAAATTCAGAAGTGAATTGGCTATAGCAATTAGAAGTTAGGGTCCTTATGTGTTCAAGTTTACGTGTTCGAAGGTATTTGGGATTAGATGAGGTTTTAATTAATGTTATAGTTTCTGATAATAGCTGGCCTTGAACTACATTGAGGTATTTGGAGTTGATGCTGTATTCAAGTCTGGACCAAACAAACTAATCAAGAAAGTTTGTTGTACAATTTATTTATATCTATTGCAAAGAACTATTTACATATGCCATTTCAAAGTCAACCCATGTGACTATTCATTTTATCAAGCGATTTATAAAGTATTATAATTATGCATATACCTGTTGACTCACTTCAATCTTGAACATTAACAAACTTTATCTCCATTTTTGGGTGTGGTTAATTCCAGTTCACCCTACTGTGGACTAGTGACAACATATATTTTGCAAAAGCCAAAAATGTATGCATTTAGTATTGAAACATCAAGTCCATTGTACATCGATCACAAATAAAGACCTATCGCATTTACATATACTCCAATAAATTCAAATACAGTAAAACCTGTAAATAGTGAACACCTATTGAGCCACAAAAAGTGTCCACTATAGGTATTTTCTAACTATCGAGGGCATGATATACAGGATTCGATGTGAAATGTATCTGAAGTGGTGCTAACTAAGAGAGGTGTTCACTAAAACAATATACCATATTATCTAATGAGCGCACAATTCCAATGAGGCAAATGTGACTATTTTATTGAATTTTGTCTCAATATTAACACATTGATTTTGATTTCAATTTGGAAACCACACTGTGGATTTATTAAGAGAATATGGTAATAACACCACATAAACTAAAATGCCTACATAATGAATATTGCAATTACTGGTTAAATTTGACAAGAAAAAACAATTTCCATAACCCCATGAAAATAAAAGCCCTCAAAAAGTCAAAAATACAATAAACACCATGCTTAATGCTACTTCAATTTTTGAATTTTTAGAAGAAATCCAATGTTTACCAACAACAGACGCCTTCTTGATATCAGAGGTTCACTGTGTAAGAACCATTAATTGAATATCTTAAAGATCTTCCAAATCTAATGAGTTAACCAATCTCCAATTTTTTTATATGATAAATCCTGTATTGAAATAACAGTATTCATGTTAATTCCCCAAGCAGAAATCTTATACTCTATACCATTTTTATTGGGGCACCAAAATTCATCCATTTAAGATTTCCCTTATCAAACGACTACATGTACTTTACAAAGTTATTGCAAATGAATATCTTTACATAAAGTTAACAAGGCATTTCTACGAAAGATTGTTTGCACACATTCGGTGCAACCTTTTAACAAACATCTAAATAACAGTCTGAGACTATAAAAATGCATTAGCTATCAAGAGTGATATTTTTCACCAAATATATGTTTTCATAGGTACTATAAATTCAAAGACTTCTGATCAATTTACTTAATTAATTCTACTGATCACTATTTCATCAATATTTCAATAGCTTGCACACAACCAAAGTAGACAAAAGACAAAAGTATTTTCCTGTCTACTACCAGGCCATTGTCCCAATGAACATGAAGATGATTTTGAAAAGGTGTTCTTCTTGTAACACATAGCAAACATGTAGAGAGCTTCTTCATCTGGAAACACAAAGCTTCAAAATCATTCCTGTCATACAGTTTTGTTATTATACTCAACATCAAGCGGTAGTTCTGTTATCATGAACTGACAACCCCTGAGAACCTCTTGCTGATGTTCTGACTCATGTTGTTGTAGAACCTGATGATGTTCTGACTCTTGTTGTTGTAGAATCTGGGGATGCTCTGACTCATGCTGTAGAGCCTGGGGATGCTCTGACTCATGTTGTAGAGCCTGGGGATGTTCTGACTCATTTTGTTGTAGAACCTAGTGGTGGATATTCTGACTAATGTTGTTGTAGAACCTAGTGATGTTCTGACTCCTGTTGTTGTAGAATCTGGGGATGCTCTGACTCATGTTGTAGAGCCTGGGGATGTTCTGACTCATGTTGTAACCTGGGTATGTTCTGACTCATTTTGTTGTAGAACCTAGTGGTGGATATTCTGACTCATGTTGTTGTAGAACCTAGTGATGTTCTGACTCATGTTGTTGTAGAATCTGGGGATGCTCTGACTCGTGTTGTAGAGCCTGGGGATGTTCTGACTCATGTTGTAACCTGGGTATGTTCTGACTCATTTTGTTGTAGAACCTAGTGGTGGATATTCTGACTCATGTTGTTGTAGAACCTAGTGGTGGATATTCTGACTAATGTTGTTGTAGAACCTAGTGATGTTCTGACTCCTGTTGTTGTAGAATCTGGGGATATTCTGACACATGTTGTTGTAGAACCTGATTATGTTCTGACTCATGTTGTTGTAGAACCTGGGGATGTTCCGACTCATGTTGTAGAACCTGGTGATCCTCTAGCTCATGTTGTAGAACCTGGGGATGTTCTGACCCATGTTGTTGTAGAACCTAGTGATGGATATTCTGACTCATGTTGTTGTAGAACCTGATGATGTTCTCACTCATGTTGTTGTAGAACCTAGTGAAGTTCTGACTCCTGTTGTTGTAGAATCTGGGGATATTCTGACACATGTTGTTGTAGAACCTGAGTATGTTCTGACTCATGTTGTACAACCTGAGTATGTTCTGACACATGTTGTTGTAGAACCTAGTGAAGTTCTGACTCCTGTTGTTGTAGAATCTGGGGATATTCTGACACATGTTGTTGTAGAACCTGAGTATGTTCTGACTCATGTTGTTGCAGAAGCTGGGGATGTTCTGATTCATGTTGTAGAACCTGCAATTCACAATTTACAACTATAAATTGGCAACTCCACAGAGTAGGAAATCCCAACGAACACTAGGGTGTCCAAAAAAAACAGGACCGTAAGAAAGTTGAATAACTCTGTCAATTTTGCATATTTTGCCTTGAAATTCTAGAATTATTTAGTTCATTCAATGTGAATTTTGCTTCGAAGGTTTGATGATAATCTGTTTATTGTGTCAAAAACTACATTACTTTACAAAAAATGCTCAAAATGGGCATTTCTCCTCTCTATGCACAAATGAATCCTGCAAACAAAGTTATTAATGACCCTGACCTATACACATTAATGTGGATGGTAAATATTGGGGTAGTTATTGCCTGTCAGTATACACATTGGCTTTGAGAAATCCTCAAATATAAAAATTTGGGGATTTAGATCTGGCGAATGAGCTGCCCATATGGTTTGCTTTCTGCAACTGTTGAGCTGACCACCAGAGCATTGCCTAAACCATTTCAGCTTATCATTTGCAGTGTTGGGGTGGTATTGGCTTGTTGAAACCACTGCTTATCTCTTTTGATGTCCCTTCTGGTGCTTAAGTGACCTCCCAAACTTATTTAACAACTTACTGGTCCTTGCTCATGGTGATAGCACGTCCCCAGTCACCTTCGAACCAAAAAGGACTGATGAACTTTGTTCGCCGGATTGAATTGTGCATATAGAGAGGAGAAGTGCCCATTTGGGGCATGTTTTGTAAGAAGCTGTAGTTTTTGACTCAATTCGTAGATTATTATCAAACTTTCACAACTAAATTCACATTGAATTAACTAAATAATTCGCAAATTTCAAGGCAAAATATGCAAAATTGACTGAGTTATTCAACTTTCTTACGGTCCTTTTTTTGGACACCCTGTAAATCATGAACTGTACAGTCACAATGTAATATTTACCATCGTACTCTTCCCTTCAATAAATAGACCACTGTAGTATCACGTAACCATACTTGAAAGATATGTCTAAGTTATGGCCTATTCCAGCCATTTTGAATTTTCTCAGAAAAAAATACCATTATTGTGATCCACTCTAAATATACTCTTAGTATAATATAGCCATACTTCTAAGATGAAGAAAATTGAAAAGGTTTAATGGTAATAAATATGATCTTAAACAATGCTGAAGGACTTAGTTTTTAACATTTGTTGGCTCACCCTGTGCCTCAATTGGTTTTATTTCAAGTCATTTAAAGAGTTAGTTTAAAAATTGCATAAATTGTTGGACTCTGAGACATAAAAAATCTTCAGTGTTGAATTGTTTTTCCTCAAAATCAGTGTTCAAAAGTTCACTTAATAAGCATCATATCCTAACCTTTTGGAATAAATGTACTCATTCTCACCTGATCTGTGCGGTCACTATACAGTGACAATTCCAGGAGACAGCTCTCTAATGTGACCTTGGTATCTGCCGAGTCATTTTGTCAAAGTTTCATAATCGTAGTGAAGGCTTTGCCGGATGGTGTCTCGACCCAATACCAAGGAATTTGTCAGAGTTTTCGCTCCCTGTGTCTGCATGGTATGAAGCAGGCTCTGACCATCCTCTATTTGTACAGGAATATCCTTTTTGGAGAAATTATATTTTCATTTACATACAGTCACTGTGTTTGCTTTTAGTAATGCTTGAGCTTTAATAATCTGAGCAATTACACCTGATAATTTTAAATGAGTTGCATTTTTCATTCACTGTTGGCATTGAACTTGTAATATTTTGAATGTAAAATATATTAGAGAAATACATTTGCACTGTATTACTACAGGAGGGGTTTTTAATCGTAAATAAATGGACCTTCACTTGTTCTAGTTGAGTTTGCATTGTGCTTTCATCTTCTGAAGTATCCATACAAATGAAGGAGAAATGTAACTTTAGATAATTTCTACAATTTCTTTTGAGACCTCTGTTTATAAGAGTTGAGGGTTCAAGAATGTGAGAATACAATGTTTATGGAACACCCTGTGTATAATTTACCTTGAGTAATTGAGCTTGTGTGGTGTGCATATCCCCCTCCAGGTTATTCAGTGGTTTCTCCATCTATTCATTCTGTGGCATGGTCCAATATCTCCTGGTAGATAATCTGGTTTGACAATACATTGTCACATTCCCTTAATAAATCCTAAAAGAGAGATGAGATCAAAGAAATGAGATCAAATGGATGTCCCTTTCTTAGAGGAACACCCTGATTTAGATTTACATTTGTACACGATAGATTGCGGGGTCAATTAGTCCCCATGACAACTGATTTCCAAGACAACTGGTTGCCAAGAACCAACTCATCCCAGTCAATCCCCAAGACAACTCATCCTTAAGACAATTGATGCTATACTCATCTAATCCCCAATGTTTGAAGTTTATTTTTGTACCAGTAATATTAAAATTACCCAATGTAACAGTGCATCATATAAAGTAATATTAAAAATACCCAATGTAACAGTGCATCATATAAAGTATCTCCAGATCATACCTCCACTTTGTCGAGAACCATGTGGTATTTCTCACCAACAAGGTTTTTTTCTCAGGTAAAATGAGGGTCACCACTCTATGTCTACAACTCTGAGAATTTCTCCCTCCTTCTGTCTACCAAACTTTTCTCACTCATTAGTGTCAGCTTCAAAGTCTAAAAATATATGAGAAATCCTTCAGGGGTTCCATTCAAAAAATTACTTGTGTTCTGTGAAAACATGATTTGTAAAATTTTAGATTTGTATATTGATATAGCTAGAGTAGCTTCCAAAATTCAAATGGTAATATGACTCTAAAATGCTATTCTTAACTGTCAAATAAGTCTTGCCCCCCCCTCTACAGCCAAAACCAAAATATATGTTACAAAGTTTAATATATCATTGGAAAGATCGTCCAAACTTACATAATTATCATACATCTGATTCCTATCAATCAATGTCACAAATTGCAACATTGAATCAGTTGAAGTGACTATAAAACTAGAAACATGGCAATTTGCTGTATTTTCAGGATTTTAATTATCAGGCACCAGATAAGGCATTTTTCTCAAGTTGGTGCAAAATTCTCATTTTCACAATTCAGACCAAAACTGGTAAAATGTGCCCATTTTTCTCATTTTTAAGTGGGTGCAAATGAATTTTAAGGAGGATGTAATTAGGCCAGTTTTAAAATTCTCAGGTGGGTGCTGTGCCTTCTTGCTTAATGCTGAGCAGATGACTGTATGCATTGCATATGGCAGTGATTTGAACTAATTTGTGGATAATGTCAGTGAGATATGTATAAAATAAAAATTTAATTGAAAATACCCGAGACTTTGTGATTTAATGTAACTTTGGGTGATTTAGCTCTAAGATTATGATTTTCTTCTTCCTTGTAGGACAGTAAGTTCTGAAATGAATACATAACAAAATATTTGGAAATTAAATATCAAAATTATTCATTGAAATAAAGATCCAGACTTTCATTGAACATACCTGGACATTCTGTAATTTAGCATGCACAGGTGATCTGTCCCCCTGTGTGAATGTATTGCTTCTAAGTTTGGCCTCGAGGTCATCTAGGCTCTGTTACAAAGCCTTGTATAGTCTTCCATAGCCCTCATGTTCAATCACAGCCTTTTCCTGTTTCATACACTGTTTCTTACAGCTACTAACTAGTAGTGCATGGAACCTACAGATAGGACAATTAAGTGTTACTCATTGTGTTTGAGGAATGACATGTTTTTATGATGACTAAGACCCAGTTGCATGTAGTTTTGTGAGGGTTTGAAGCTAGTTGTCTTTAAATGCACTCTATATTCATCAAAAAAGTGAGAATATAAAACAAGAATTATGTAGTAATATTGTGTTAATATTGCAATTTTACACATTTTTATATCCAAAATATTAATAACACACTGGTGATCCACTCGATTACGATGGTTACCGAAAAGGTTCGTTTCGGTAACAAAATGTTGGAACGTCGAAGGTATGATATTTCTTTTTTCCTAATTTCACGCGTTGTAGGCAGAATCCCCACGACATTTTTTCACACAAACGTGTAGTATCATATGTTTTAGAAAAGGTACATGTTTGTGAAAAAATAGCTCGGAAGACAACAGAATCGTCGATTTAATTCCTCACTTTAGTTACAGAAATGATATTGGTTAAAAGTGCAGATCTTAACTGTTTTTCAAAATATTGTTTCTGTAACTTAAGTAAAGTGAGGAATTAAAATGACGATTCAGTTGTCTTCTGAACTACTTGTTCGCAAATATGTACATTTTCTTAAACATATGTGATAGATATATGTTGTCGGTTTGTGATAAAAATGTTGTGGTAATTCTGCCTATAATGTATGAAATAAGGAAAAAAGAAAAATCGTACCTTGGACATTCGGAGTGGGTTACCAGTGATAACAGATCTTTGTAAAATACCTGGAAATTATCTGTGAGGCAAGGTTGGCTACTCTGGTGTTAGATGTGCTTACTGATAGGCTCCACCCATTCTCACTCAAAGAGTCAAGCTCTGATCCATACACTATCATCTCTCTTGATGCAGTCTGGAAATAAAACATTATACATCTTGTTTGGACCACTAATGAAAAAGATAATTGATCCTAATTGAACAATTGTGTTTAAAGCTTTGGTAAAGACTAGTTAAGTGTTTCAGGATGATGTCATAACATGTCATGTCAGGGATTATTTTGACAAAACTTATATTATCGCAAAAAGAATGTCATTGCTGGCTAATTAAAGTAATTCTAATATAAACTACAATCAAAATTGAACAGAGGGGGGGGGGGGTGAATGGATGGGGGAGTAATATGTCTAAACCTAAACCAGAAAACTGTGCTCATTGTGAAAATATCATTGCTCATTGTGAAAGTGAAGCTACTTTTGTTCTGATATTTCTTACATCAAATGGCAGCTATCTTGTTTTTCCCCCTTCAAATTAAACTGGCGGGAAATTCAAAATTTGAAAAATAATTAAATATACTTATCACATACATTTAACTGAGGGACCAAAAGGGCATATGTGAGTTGATAATTAAACTCAGTAACTCAGGAACACTTGATAACCCCCCCCCCTGCTTGAAAAATAATGCTGGGAAGATCACTGAATGCCTTAGAGTATATTTGCATAATTAATCTCAGTGGGTGGCACTCAGGTGGGTGCAAAAACTCTCATTTTCACAATTTAGACAAAAATTGGTGAGATATGCCAATGATTTTTTTCATTTTTATGTGGGTGAAAACTGAATTTCAGGTGGGTGCAAGCATATTTTCAGGTGGTTGCTGCGCCCATCTTGCTTTATGCTGGGGAGATCACTGCCAGTTGCATCTAATTAAATGAACCTATTGACATATTGATTGTGATTTAACATTAAAATTGTGACACTTAAAAGAGTAAATGAATTTTTAATCTTTAAAGGTTTTTCAACATTGTGTAAATGGGGATTTAGCTTGAGCTTTTTCAGATGATTTAATTGAAGCTAGCTATATTGATAGAAAATAACATATAGAATTCAAAGAACTTATAACTGATACTCTTCGTTATTAATGAGTGGAATTAAGTAATTTGCAACTTTACTCTGTTACTGTTTGTAATGGCCGATTTTTTAAGGCACTTTTTTATTTAATTTTGCACCACTGTAATAATACTGTCACCACCCATTAATTTTCATTCAAAATTTAACCGCTCACTTTTGAAAAATTAGGGAGAACACTGAATATGCTATTAAATAGAAGAAACTGTGGTCTTTAATTAATGGTTACAAATGCAGATCAATTAAAAACATGACTTAAAATAACATGACTTTATAAAAAAATCAACATCACATTTAACAGCTCTCTCCATTTTTTAGTTTTAAAAGATGTACTGAATAGTGTTGAGTTGCCAAGCTGAGAACATCTTCCCAAAAATCTCTGCAACCTTATGCAGTCATCATTTCCATATCATCATTGCACACAAATATCTTTCTAACAATACATTCAAAAGAAAGGTGGACACATCAAGGACTAAGGCACACCCAAAGAGTACATTAAATCAACATAAAATGTAGGAAAATTCAGAATGAATATATATTTTTAATACTCACATAATAGTACATTTCCTCTTCTTAAACACCGGGACATCGCATCTCAGACATACATTCATCTTCTGAAAGTACAAAATGGGGTTCATAATTTAGATCTAAAACATTTGAGCAGCTCTTGCTAAGTTTGAGTATGTATGCTTGGTATTTTGATGCAATCCTCAATGGATTCACATGTTTCTCTCTATTAATCAATTCATTTGTTGAAATTAACAGATCTCTAAAACACTCAAATTATTATACTAGATTCCTCTTTTAAACTCAAAAAGTAGAAAACAGCAATTGTGAATAATTCCAAATGAAGTAGGATTATTTCAATCAATATTCCAACATATGAACTCTCACATAGAGAGACTGATTGAGAGAGTGAATGAGTTACTGAACTTCTGATTGAGAGTGAGATAATGACTAAGGAAGTAAGTGACTTACTAAGTGACTGAGTAAGTGGCTTGCTGGCTGGCTTGCTGGGTGGCTGGATGGCTGGCTTGCTGGGTGGCTGGCTTGCTGGGTGGCTGGCTGATCAACTCCACATTATGGAGATAAGCTTAAACATAAGTTAAGACGTAAGTTAAGACAAGAGATCTCTAAGGGAACTCGACAATACTGATTCTGATTGACATTTTTACTTGAATTTGTGGACAGCCCGTCCGTGGTCCCGTCCCCAAAAATAAGAAATCAGGAGACAATTGTGCAATAATATTTGGAAAAGTATATTGATATTGTACATGAATGACATTTGGATATTTCAGATTATTTAGTTTTTTTGTGCAATAACCCTGTGCCCTCTTATAATGAATTTCAGCCATGTTACAATGTATCTTTTTGAAAATACTATGGCAGAGAAGCACACATGCTATCTATTGCAAGACTTATGCCTAGTATAACCGTGACAATGCTATATTATATTGCAAGGCCTGTCATGACTGTGGTAATGTTTAAGCCTGATATGACAGTCGCAATGGTTGCAAGGCCTGTCACGACCGTGGTAATGTTAAAGCACAATATGACTGTGACAATGGTTATATTAAATAGCATTTAGTAGCATTGCAAATTTCATAGAATGATTAACTACCTTAAATATGTGAATCTAGACTTCTATACATGAACATGGTACTCAAGTACATTGATACATAAAATTTTAGAATCATTTAACTCATAATTCATTTCCGAACACTATAATTCTAATCTCATTCAAGAACGAGAAACATTGTCACAGTCATATCAGGCCTTATTTATAATAAAGCACTGTCGCGGTCATATCAGGGTTTAACATTACCACGGTCATGACACTGGCCTAGCAATATAATATTACATTGTCAAGGTTATACCAGGCTTTCACGATAACACTACCACGGTCATGGCAGGATCATTGTGCAACATAAAAACACATGCTATCTATTGCAAGACTTATGCCTGGCACAACCGTCGACATGTTATTAAGTGTTTTTAGGTTTCGCAAGGATCCTGCCATGACCGTGGTATTGTTATCGTGAAAGCCTGGTATAACCGTGCCAATGCTATATTATATTGCAAGGCCTGTCATGACCGTGGTAATGTTAAAGCCTGATATAACTGTGACAATGTTCACGTTCTTGAATGAGATTAGAATTATAGTTTGTGGAAATGAATTATGAGTTAAAGTAGTAGTAGTATCCTAGATTTACATATTTAAGGTAGATAAATGATGACGTTTTCGATTACAGTATTCTCATGCTACTAAATGTCACTAATATAACCATTGTCACGGTCATATTGTGCTTTAACATTACCACAGTCATGACAGGCCTTGCAACCATTGTCATGGTCATATCAGGCTTTAACATTATGATGGTCATGACAGGCCTTGTAACCATTGTCACCGTCATATCAGGCTTTAACATTACCACGGTCATGTCAGGCCTTGCAATATAGTATAGTATTGTCACGGTCATATCAGGCTTTAACATTACCACGGTCATGACAGACCATGCGATATAATATAGCATTGTCACTGTTTTACCAGGCTATCACGATAACACTTCCACGGTCATGGCAGGATCCTTGCGAAACATAAAATTACTTAATAACATGGTGACGGTTGTGCCAGGCATAGGTCTTGCAACAGATAGGGTCTCCATAAAAATACTTGATAACATGGTGACGATTGTGCCAGTCATACATGTAAGTCTTGTAGATAGGGTCTCGAGAAGCATCAACATATAAGAGGCCACACACTTTATTAGCCAAACTAGAACTAATTCAAGATAAACGAAAGTCATTTATGTACAATAGGAATATATTTTCCATATATTTTTGCATAATGATATTTTAATTTCTTTTTTTAGGTTTAACTGACGCAGTGAAATTTTTTGAAAATCAAAATCAATGGGCGATAATTCATCATACTCACTTTACGGGAAAATTACAAGTTTTATGTTGAATTTATAAGAAAAAATCATTACCCTGTTTGATCCTCGCTTAGTCTTGTTCACTTTGAGCAACTTCTTACCTTCAGATCGGCTATATTGATTACAAACTAACGGTACAAAACTTCCAGAAAGATATTTCGGCAAAATAGCACTGGTTAAGAGCGCTTTGATTGGTTGGATTTGTAGCACGGGTTAGGAGCGCCTCTATCGGTTGGACTTCGAACTAAATTCCAGCACGGGTGTGAAAGCCCAACTGTTCTGGGCTACCCAAGTGTTCTGTCTCTTGCCCAACTGTTCTGACAACCTAAGTGTTCCGAGTTCACATATTTTATAATATCTTAAAATTCACAAGAGAGGGTGCCAAAAGTTAAAAGTGCCACACGATGAAGAAAGAGAGCCAGAAAATGTCGAAAAATTGTCCATTAGTAGAAATACGCACCCATTTTTTCAAAAGGCCAATTTTCCTGAACAAGTTGAGACATACTTAGTATTCCTGAAACTGAGACCCAGTCTACATATATCGATATATTCTGTCCAAATATCCTATTGCTCAGGAGTGTTCCATGGTGCAAAGGTCGAACACCCGGGGATTTGACACTCCTCAATGGGTGCCCTGTTACACTCCCCTCCATAAGTTTGGCAACCTTAGCTCCCCCATTGAACTACGTGTTAAAAGCCTCTTTACCTTTGAATTAACCTACCATGAAAATACTTATACTATTAACGGAAACGTAATTTGACTTTGTTTCCAATAACTCAACATTTTCTCAATTTTTTCCCTCAATTACAATAAGTTGAAAATTGATGATAAATTTGATGAATTTTTGAAAATCGACATTCCCATGTTAACCAATGGGAAATGACAGGTTTGCCGCAAGTCATATGACAGAATATCCATCCATCCGAGTCCTTGCAAAAAATACGAATAAGGCAGGCAATTGAATTTGTTAACTTTATTTAACAAAAAATTGATATGTTTCTTCAGGTTCAACAAAGTTATAGGGCTTTAAAGTCAAAATAGTTTTTCAATAAACCTTTCCCAACTCAGGAGGCGAAAAATTATTTTCAAAAATGACTTTGAAGCGCTGTAACTTTAGTATTCATCAAATAAACTAAACACTTAGTGTACAAAAAAGTTAGACAATTCAATTTTCTATATAAATTTTTTTTGCTGAATCTTTTACTGAAAATATATCCTGATTTCTGATTTGCCCGAACCCTCCATTTCCCATTGAATAACATGGGAATGACGATTTTCAAAAATTCATTAAATTTATCATCAATTTTCGACCTATTCTGATTGAGGAAAAAATTGAGAAATTTTGGAGGTATTGAAAATAAGGTCAAGTTACGTTTCCATTAATATTATAAGTTATCTCATCGCCGGTTAAGTAAATAAAAATTCAAACGTAAAGAGGCTTTAACACGTAGTTCAATGGGGGAGCTAAGGTTGCCAAACTTATGGAGGGGAGTGTAGTTATATATAAAAAAAGGAAAATCTTTTGTGCACGAGACAGCCACATTATAAGTGATTTGATTAACTTAATTTCAACAGTCATCTCTGTAGAAATCTAAAATTGGATTAGAAATTGAAAAATCATCATATCGAGTGTATTTGCTAAAATAAGTAAACCTAGAATACTTGGGTCAATTCAGAATATTTCGGCAGGAGTCGGAATACTTGGGTTAGGGTTAGGGTTAGGGTTAGGGTTAGGGTTAGGGTTAGGGTTAGGGTTAGGGTTAGGGTTAGGGTTAGGGTTAGGGTTAGGGTTAGGGTTAGAGTTATACAGGAGCTACTGGGTAATCAGTGGGGCTATAATTTTAAATTTGGTCTTAAATGATGCTTATAGGTTGTTTGTCAACATTTCTGCCCAGAATGAAATTATAGCCTGATGACGTCAAAAGTTATGACGTCATTTCCGGTTTCGACCAAACATTTTATTTTGCGTATTTTTTCAAAATCTTATTTTTGTTTTTGCCTATTTTGAGGTCACTGATTATGAATCTGAAAACCGTTTGTCGATCCAACTTTTAGTTTTTGAGATATAGGTGGGGGGCTGGACTTAGAAAATTTTTCGACATTTTTTTTCAATTTTATTTTTTTTAATTTTTTTTATATTTTTTTTCCAACGTAACATTACACCCTGATTCAATATCACTTGACCGAATTTAAATCCGACTATTACTTAACGAAATATAATTTTTTAAAGTTCAGAATATTAACACATGGATTCAATGGGGAATTCCCCTATTATCGCCCACTTGTTTTTAGGTATTAGGGTTAGGGTTAGAGTTATACAGGAACTACTTGATGATCAGTGGGGCTATAATTTTAAATTTGGTCTTATATGATGCCTATGGGTTGTTTGTCAACATTTCTGCCCAGAATGAAATTATAGACTGGGTTAGGGTTAGGGGTTAGGGTTAGGGGTTAGGGGTTAGGGTTAGGGGTTAGGGTTAGGGTTAGGGTTAGGGTTAGGGTTAGGGTTAGGGTTAGGGTTAGGATTAGGGCCCAACTACCACGAACGTGGCCGGTCTATAATTTTGAATTTTTCACAAAAGTTGAATATGAGTCCTAGGAGTAAGAATCCACTAGGCACTCAATTATAGACCGGTACCGGAAGTAGCTATGACGTCATTTCTAGTTTCGACCAAAAATTTTATTTTGCGTATTTTTTCAAAATCTTTTTTTGTTTTTGCCTATTTTGAGGTCACTGATTATGAATCTAAAAACCGTTTGTCGATGCAACTTTTAGTTTTTGAGATATAGGGTGGGGGTTGGACTAAGAAAATTTTTTAAAAATTATTTTTTTAGGGTTAGGATTAGGGCTCAACTTATCCGAACATGGCCGGTCTATAATTCTGAATTTTTCAAAAAAGTTGCATAAGAGTCCCAGGAGTAAGAATCCACTAGGGGTTCAATTATAGACCGGTACCGGAAGTAGCTATGATGTCACATCCGGTTTAGGGTTAGGGTTAGGGTTAGGGTTAGGGTTAGGGTTAGGGTTAGGGTTAGGGTTAGGGTTAGGGTTAGGGTTAGGGTTAGGGTTAGGGTTAGGGTTAGGGTTAGGATTAGGGCCCAACTACCACGAACGTGGCCGGTCTATAATTTTGAATTTTTCACAAAAGTTGAATATGAGTCCTAGGAGTAAGAATCCACTAGGCACTCAATTATAGACCGGTACCGGAAGTAGCTATGACGTCATTTCTAGTTTCGACCAAAAATTTTATTTTGCGTATTTTTTCAAAATCTTTTTTTGTTTTTGCCTATTTTGAGGTCACTGATTATGAATCTAAAAACCGTTTGTCGATGCAACTTTTAGTTTTTGAGATATAGGGTGGGGGTTGGACTAAGAAAATTTTTTAAAAATTATTTTTTTAGGGTTAGGATTAGGGCTCAACTTATCCGAACATGGCCGGTCTATAATTCTGAATTTTTCAAAAAAGTTGCATAAGAGTCCCAGGAGTAAGAATCCACTAGGGGTTCAATTATAGACCGGTACCGGAAGTAGCTATGATGTCACATCCGGTTTAGGGTTAGGGTTAGGGTTAGGGTTAGGGTTAGGGTTAGGGTTAGGGTTAGGGTTAGGGTTAGGGTTAGGGTTAGGGTTAGGGTTAGGGTTAGGGTTAGGGTTAGGGTTAGGGTTAGGGTTAGGGTTAGGGTTGGGGTTAGGGTTAGGGTTAGGGTTAGGGTTAGGGTTAGGGTTAGGGTTAGGGTTAGGGTTAGGGTTGGGTTAGGGGTTAGGGTTAGGGTTAGGGTTAGGGTTAGGGTTAGGGTTAGGGTTAGGGTTAGGGTTAGGGTTAGAGTTATACAGGAGCTACTGGGTAATCAGTGGGGCTATAATTTTAAATTTGGTCTTAAATGATGCTTATAGGTTGTTTGTCAACATTTCTGCCCAGAATGAAATTATAGCCTGATGACGTCAAAAGTTATGACGTCATTTCCGGTTTCGACCAAACATTTTATTTTGCGTATTTTTTCAAAATCTTTTTTTTGTTTTTGCCTATTTTGAGGTCACTGATTATGAATCTGAAAACCGTTTGTCGATCCAACTTTTAGTTTTTGAGATATAGGTGGGGGGCTGGACTTAGAAAATTTTTCGACATTTTTTTTCAATTTTATTTTTTTTAATTTTTTTTATATTTTTTTTCCAACGTAACATTACACCCTGATTCAATATCACTTGACCGAATTTAAATCCGACTATTACTTAACGAAATATAATTTTTTAAAGTTCAGAATATTAACACATGGATTCAATGGGGAATTCCCCTATTATCGCCCACTTGTTTTTAGGTATTAGGGTTAGGGTTAGAGTTATACAGGAACTACTTGATGATCAGTGGGGCTATAATTTTAAATTTGGTCTTATATGATGCCTATGGGTTGTTTGTCAACATTTCTGCCCAGAATGAAATTATAGACTGGGTTAGGGTTAGGGGTTAGGGTTAGGGGTTAGGGGTTAGGGTTAGGGGTTAGGGTTAGGGTTAGGGTTAGGGTTAGGGTTAGGGTTAGGGTTAGGGTTAGGATTAGGGCCCAACTACCACGAACGTGGCCGGTCTATAATTTTGAATTTTTCACAAAAGTTGAATATGAGTCCTAGGAGTAAGAATCCACTAGGCACTCAATTATAGACCGGTACCGGAAGTAGCTATGACGTCATTTCTAGTTTCGACCAAAAATTTTATTTTGCGTATTTTTTCAAAATCTTTTTTTGTTTTTGCCTATTTTGAGGTCACTGATTATGAATCTAAAAACCGTTTGTCGATGCAACTTTTAGTTTTTGAGATATAGGGTGGGGGTTGGACTAAGAAAATTTTTTAAAAATTATTTTTTTAGGGTTAGGATTAGGGCTCAACTTATCCGAACATGGCCGGTCTATAATTCTGAATTTTTCAAAAAAGTTGCATAAGAGTCCCAGGAGTAAGAATCCACTAGGGGTTCAATTATAGACCGGTACCGGAAGTAGCTATGATGTCACATCCGGTTTAGGGTTAGGGTTAGGGTTAGGGTTAGGGTTAGGGTTAGGGTTAGGGTTAGGGTTAGGGTTAGGGTTAGGGTTAGGGTTAGGGTTAGGGTTAGGGTTAGGGTTAGGATTAGGGCCCAACTACCACGAACGTGGCCGGTCTATAATTTTGAATTTTTCACAAAAGTTGAATATGAGTCCTAGGAGTAAGAATCCACTAGGCACTCAATTATAGACCGGTACCGGAAGTAGCTATGACGTCATTTCTAGTTTCGACCAAAAATTTTATTTTGCGTATTTTTTCAAAATCTTTTTTTGTTTTTGCCTATTTTGAGGTCACTGATTATGAATCTAAAAACCGTTTGTCGATGCAACTTTTAGTTTTTGAGATATAGGGTGGGGGTTGGACTAAGAAAATTTTTTAAAAATTATTTTTTTAGGGTTAGGATTAGGGCTCAACTTATCCGAACATGGCCGGTCTATAATTCTGAATTTTTCAAAAAAGTTGCATAAGAGTCCCAGGAGTAAGAATCCACTAGGGGTTCAATTATAGACCGGTACCGGAAGTAGCTATGATGTCACATCCGGTTTAGGGTTAGGGTTAGGGTTAGGGTTAGGGTTAGGGTTAGGGTTAGGGTTAGGGTTAGGGTTAGGGTTAGGGTTAGGGTTAGGGTTAGGGTTAGGGTTAGGGTTAGGGTTAGGATTAGGGCCCAACTACCACGAACGTGGCCGGTCTATAATTTTGAATTTTTCACAAAAGTTGAATATGAGTCCTAGGAGTAAGAATCCACTAGGCACTCAATTATAGACCGGTACCGGAAGTAGCTATGACGTCATTTCTAGTTTCGACCAAAAATTTTATTTTGCGTAGGGTTAGGGTTAGGGTTAGGGTTAGGGTTAGGGTTAGGGTTAGGGTTAGGGTTAGGGTTAGGGTTAGGGTTAGGGTTAGGGTTAGGGTTAGGGTTAGGGTTAGGGTTAGGGTTAGGGTTAGGGTTAGGGTTAGGGTTAGGGTTAGGGTTAGGGTTAGGGTTAGGGTTAGGGTTAGGGTTAGGGTTAGGGTTAGGGTTAGGGTTAGGGTTAGGGTTAGGGTTAGGGTTAGGGTTAGGGTTAGGGTTAGGGTTAGGGTTAGGGTTAGGGTTAGGGTTAGGGTTAGGGTTAGGGTTAGGGTTAGGGTTAGGGTTAGGGTTAGGGTTAGGGTTAGGGTTAGGGTTAGGGTTAGGGTTAGGGTTAGGGTTAGGGTTAGGGTTAGGGTTAGGGTTAGGGTTAGGGTTAGGGTTAGGGTTAGGGTTAGGGTTAGGGTTAGGGTTAGGGTTAGGGTTAGGGTTAGGGTTAGGGTTAGGGTTAGGGTTAGGGTTAGGGTTAGGGTTAGGGTTAGGGTTAGGGTTAGGGTTAGGGTTAGGGTTAGGGTTAGGGTTAGGGTTAGGGTTAGGGTTAGGGTTAGGGTTAGGGTTAGGGTTAGGGTTAGGGTTAGGGTTAGGGTTAGGGTTAGGGTTAGGGTTAGGGTTAGGGTTAGGGTTAGGGTTAGGGTTAGGGTTAGGGTTAGGGTTAGGGTTAGGGTTAGGGTTAGGGTTAGGGTTAGGGTTAGGGTTAGGGTTAGGGTTAGGGTTAGGGTTAGGGTTAGGGTTAGGGTTAGGGTTAGGGTTAGGGTTAGGGTTAGGGTTAGGGTTAGGGTTAGGGTTAGGGTTAGGGTTAGGGTTAGGGTTAGGGTTAGGGTTAGGGTTAGGGTTAGGGTTAGGGTTAGGGTTAGGGTTAGGGTTAGGGTTAGGGTTAGGGTTAGGGTTAGGGTTAGGGTTAGGGTTAGGGTTAGGGTTAGGGTTAGGGTTAGGGTTAGGGTTAGGGTTAGGGTTAGGGTTAGGGTTAGGGTTAGGGTTAGGGTTAGGGTTAGGGTTAGGGTTAGGGTTAGGGTTAGGGTTAGGGTTAGGGTTAGGGTTAGGGTTAGGGTTAGGGTTAGGGTTAGGGTTAGGGTTAGGGTTAGGGTTAGGGTTAGGGTTAGGGTTAGGGTTAGGGTTAGGGTTAGGGTTAGGGTTAGGGTTAGGGTTAGGGTTAGGGTTAGGGTTAGGGTTAGGGTTAGGGTTAGGGTTAGGGTTAGGGTTAGGGTTAGGGTTAGGGTTAGGGTTAGGGTTAGGGTTAGGGTTAGGGTTAGGGTTAGGGTTAGGGTTAGGGTTAGGGTTAGGGTTAGGGTTAGGGTTAGGGTTAGGGTTAGGGTTAGGGTTAGGGTTAGGGTTAGGGTTAGGGTTAGGGTTAGGGTTAGGGTTAGGGTTAGGGTTAGGGTTAGGGTTAGGGTTAGGGTTAGGGTTAGGGTTAGGGTTAGGGTTAGGGTTAGGGTTAGGGTTAGGGTTAGGGTTAGGGTTAGGGTTAGGGTTAGGGTTAGGGTTAGGGTTAGGGTTAGGGTTAGGGTTAGGGTTAGGGTTAGGGTTAGGGTTAGGGTTAGGGTTAGGGTTAGGGTTAGGGTTAGGGTTAGGGTTAGGGTTAGGGTTAGGGTTAGGGTTAGGGTTAGGGTTAGGGTTAGGGTTAGGGTTAGGGTTAGGGTTAGGGTTAGGGTTAGGGTTAGGGTTAGGGTTAGGGTTAGGGTTAGGGTTAGGGTTAGGGTTAGGGTTAGGGTTAGGGTTAGGGTTAGGGTTAGGGTTAGGGTTAGGGTTAGGGTTAGGGTTAGGGTTAGGGTTAGGGTTAGGGTTAGGGTTAGGGTTAGGGTTAGGGTTAGGGTTAGGGTTAGGGTTAGGGTTAGGGTTAGGGTTAGGGTTAGGGTTAGGGTTAGGGTTAGGGTTAGGGTTAGGGTTAGGGTTAGGGTTAGGGTTAGGGTTAGGGTTAGGGTTAGGGTTAGGGTTAGGGTTAGGGTTAGGGTTAGGGTTAGGGTTAGGGTTAGGGTTAGGGTTAGGGTTAGGGTTAGGGTTAGGGTTAGGGTTAGGGTTAGGGTTAGGGTTAGGGTTAGGGTTAGGGTTAGGGTTAGGGTTAGGGTTAGGGTTAGGGTTAGGGTTAGGGTTAGGGTTAGGGTTAGGGTTAGGGTTAGGGTTAGGGTTAGGGTTAGGGTTAGGGTTAGGGTTAGGGTTAGGGTTAGGGTTAGGGTTAGGGTTAGGGTTAGGGTTAGGGTTAGGGTTAGGGTTAGGGTTAGGGTTAGGGTTAGGGTTAGGGTTAGGGTTAGGGTTAGGGTTAGGGTTAGGGTTAGGGTTAGGGTTAGGGTTAGGGTTAGGGTTAGGGTTAGGGTTAGGGTTAGGGTTAGGGTTAGGGTTAGGGTTAGGGTTAGGGTTAGGGTTAGGGTTAGGGTTAGGGTTAGGGTTAGGGTTAGGGTTAGGGTTAGGGTTAGGGTTAGGGTTAGGGTTAGGGTTAGGGTTAGGGTTAGGGTTAGGGTTAGGGTTAGGGTTAGGGTTAGGGTTAGGGTTAGGGTTAGGGTTAGGGTTAGGGTTAGGGTTAGGGTTAGGGTTAGGGTTAGGGTTAGGGTTAGGGTTAGGGTTAGGGTTAGGGTTAGGGTTAGGGTTAGGGTTAGGGTTAGGGTTAGGGTTAGGGTTAGGGTTAGGGTTAGGGTTAGGGTTAGGGTTAGGGTTAGGGTTAGGGTTAGGGTTAGGGTTAGGGTTAGGGTTAGGGTTAGGGTTAGGGTTAGGGTTAGGGTTAGGGTTAGGGTTAGGGTTAGGGTTAGGGTTAGGGTTAGGGTTAGGGTTAGGGTTAGGGTTAGGGTTAGGGTTAGGGTTAGGGTTAGGGTTAGGGTTAGGGTTAGGGTTAGGGTTAGGGTTAGGGTTAGGGTTAGGGTTAGGGTTAGGGTTAGGGTTAGGGTTAGGGTTAGGGTTAGGGTTAGGGTTAGGGTTAGGGTTAGGGTTAGGGTTAGGGTTAGGGTTAGGGTTAGGGTTAGGGTTAGGGTTAGGGTTAGGGTTAGGGTTAGGGTTAGGGTTAGGGTTAGGGTTAGGGTTAGGGTTAGGGTTAGGGTTAGGGTTAGGGTTAGGGTTAGGGTTAGGGTTAGGGTTAGGGTTAGGGTTAGGGTTAGGGTTAGGGTTAGGGTTAGGGTTAGGGTTAGGGTTAGGGTTAGGGTTAGGGTTAGGGTTAGGGTTAGGGTTAGGGTTAGGGTTAGGGTTAGGGTTAGGGTTAGGGTTAGGGTTAGGGTTAGGGTTAGGGTTAGGGTTAGGGTTAGGGTTAGGGTTAGGGTTAGGGTTAGGGTTAGGGTTAGGGTTAGGGTTAGGGTTAGGGTTAGGGTTAGGGTTAGGGTTAGGGTTAGGGTTAGGGTTAGGGTTAGGGTTAGGGTTAGGGTTAGGGTTAGGGTTAGGGTTAGGGTTAGGGTTAGGGTTAGGGTTAGGGTTAGGGTTAGGGTTAGGGTTAGGGTTAGGGTTAGGGTTAGGGTTAGGGTTAGGGTTAGGGTTAGGGTTAGGGTTAGGGTTAGGGTTAGGGTTAGGGTTAGGGTTAGGGTTAGGGTTAGGGTTAGGGTTAGGGTTAGGGTTAGGGTTAGGGTTAGGGTTAGGGTTAGGGTTAGGGTTAGGGTTAGGGTTAGGGTTAGGGTTAGGGTTAGGGTTAGGGTTAGGGTTAGGGTTAGGGTTAGGGTTAGGGTTAGGGTTAGGGTTAGGGTTAGGGTTAGGGTTAGGGTTAGGGTTAGGGTTAGGGTTAGGGTTAGGGTTAGGGTTAGGGTTAGGGTTAGGGTTAGGGTTAGGGTTAGGGTTAGGGTTAGGGTTAGGGTTAGGGTTAGGGTTAGGGTTAGGGTTAGGGTTAGGGTTAGGGTTAGGGTTAGGGTTAGGGTTAGGGTTAGGGTTAGGGTTAGGGTTAGGGTTAGGGTTAGGGTTAGGGTTAGGGTTAGGGTTAGGGTTAGGGTTAGGGTTAGGGTTAGGGTTAGGGTTAGGGTTAGGGTTAGGGTTAGGGTTAGGGTTAGGGTTAGGGTTAGGGTTAGGGTTAGGGTTAGGGTTAGGGTTAGGGTTAGGGTTAGGGTTAGGGTTAGGGTTAGGGTTAGGGTTAGGGTTAGGGTTAGGGTTA